>JALIGW010000002.1:153228533-153746033 GCA_023053685.1 Diadophis punctatus similis
TGTTTCTTTCACTAACACTATACTAATCTTATGCTCTGTTTGGGTGATTCTTTCATTTCCCTGTATACAGATCAAACTATTTCCATGTGGGGTTTAGCACATTAATCAGAATACAGAAAAGCAAAATAATAATAATAATAATAATAATAATAATAATAATAATAATAATAATAATAATAATAATAATAATAATAATAATAATAATAATAATAATAATAATAATAATAATAATAATAATAATAATAATAACTTGGATACCAAATAGCCAAAGACGCTGAAAAAATTTCACATTTATTGTATATGGATGATTTGAAACTGTATGGAAAGTCAGAAATAGAAATCCAATCACTGACCAACACAGTCCTAATATTCAGAACAGATATCTCAATGCAGTTTGGCATGGAAAAATGTGCCACTGTATCTATGAAAAGGGGCAAAATCACTACATGTGACGGAATTGAAATGCCCAATGGCCAATTAATTAAATGCAATCAAAATGAAGCCTATAAATATCTGGGCATTCTGCAGTTGGATAACATCAGACATGGAGAAGTGAAAACTATCATTAGAAGAGAGTACACCAACAGAGTTAGGAAAATTTTGAAATCTAAATTAAATGGTGGAAACACCATCAAGGCCATGAATACCTGGGCAATACCAGTCATAAGATACACGGCTGGTATAATTAACTGGACACAAGCTGATTTGGACATTTTGGACCGAAACACCAGAAAACTAATGACAATGCACTACAGTTTACATCCACGTAGTGACACTGATAGACTTTACCTGCCCAGAAAATCAGGTGGCAGAGGACTACTACAAGTAAAGCAAACAGTTGAAGAAGAAAAGCATGCATTGGCGGATTATTTAAAAGAAAGTCAAGAACATCTATTAATTGAAGTAAAGAACAAAAATCTACTGAAGGTCCAACAGACGAAACAAGAATACAGAAAAAATGTGATAAAATCAAGAATGGAGAGTTGGCAAAATAAAGCATTACATGGCCAATTTCTGGAAAAAATAAAAGACAAAGTGGACAGTGAAAAAACTTGGTTATGGTTAACATCTGGTACTTTAAAGAAAGAAACAGAATCATTGATCCTGGCCGCACAAGAACAGGCAATTCGTACAAATGCCATAAAGGCCAAAATTGATAAATCTTCAAATGATGCTAAATGCAGATTATGCAAGGAAGCTGATGAAACTGTAGCCCATGTGCTCAGCTGCTGCAAGAAAATCGCACAGACTGATTACAAATTACGACACAACTCTGTTGCACAAATGATCCACTGGAATTTATGCAAAAATTATAACATCCATACTGCTACAAACTGGTGGGAACACAAGCCTGAAAAAGTCACTGAAAATCAGATGGTCAAGATCTTGTGGGATTTTCGTATACAAACAGACAAGGTACTGGCGCATAATACACCAGACATCACGTTGGTCGAGAACAACAAGGTGACTATAATTGACATTGCAATACCAGGAGATAGCAAGGTCGATGAAAAGGAACACGAAAAAATTGCAAAATACCAGGACTTAAAAATTGAAATCCAACGATTATGGCACAAACCAGCAGTGGTAATTCCAGTAGTGATTGGAACACTGGGTGCTATCCCAAAAGCACTGGAATTACATTTAAAACAGCTCAAAATTGACAAAATCACCATCAGTCAAATGCAGAAAGCCGCACTGCTCGGTTCCGCACATATACTTCGAAAATACATTACGACTTCCTAGGCCCCTGGGTGGGGCTCGACTAGTAATCAATGCCAAATCCGGCGAAACAACTGGCCGCTGTGATACAATTGTATAATAATAATAATAATAATAATAATAATAATAAGAATAATAATAATAATAATAATAATAATAATAATAATAATAATAATAATAATAATAATAACAACAACAACAACAACAACAACAACAACAACAACAATAATGAAAGTGTGATAAGGAAAAAAGGAAAGGAAAGGAAACCTAGCTAAGTGTTTAGCTATGTTTACAACCCCATTGACTCAGCCTCTTCACATCCTTCTACTCTTGCAAACCATTCTTTGTTCCATCCATCACATTCATCATCATTTCATACGTTGTCTTTTGTTCTTCAAATTTCTCACCTTTTAGCAATAGCAATAGCACTTAGACTTATATACCACTTCACAGTGCTTTCACACAGCCCTCTCTAAGCAGTTTACAGAGTCAACATAATGCCCCCAACAATCTGGGTCCTCATTTTACCCAGCTCGGAAAGATGGAAGTCTGAGTCAACCTTGAGCCTGGTGAGATTCGATCTGCCAAACTGTGATCAGCAGAAGTAGCTTCCAGTACTGCACTCTAACTATTGCGCCACCACAGCTCTTCCTTTGGGGGGAAGCTTGTGATAAGAAGTAAAATAGATGAGTGGAATTCGAACACAGTGAAACTGGAGAGGTTCAGAGGAAGGTTGAAAAACAAGAATAGGGACCAGATCAGTTTTACTTACCCGATAGCAGAGATAAGAGCTACCTGTGGCAATCTTTCAAGAAGGATGGGAAGACAGAAACCAGAGACAAGTTAACTGCCTTGCAGGAGGACAAGGAACAGTAAATTAAAAGCTGAAGTGACATGCAGAGGAAGGTGTAACAGAATTTGAGGCAAAGGATAATCTATGCAACTTGTCTAATTATAATTAGACAAGTTGCATAGATCTCTTGTGGAAAACTCCCAATTTGTACATATAATTAAAATCTATGGAGGGCTCCTGTCTTCCCAAAAATCTGTACATGAAATGATTAGTTTTGCACTGGACAGGTCAGTTGAAGTACATGGATGTTTGTGAATACGAGCTGAAGTGGTGCAGTGGTTAAATGCAGCCATTGCAGGCTGACTGCTAGTTCAACAGTTCAGCTGTTCAAATCTCACCAGGCTCAAGGTTGACTCAGCCTTCCATCCTTCCGAGGTGGGTAAAATGAGGACCCAGATTGTTGGGGGCAATATGCTGAACTCTGTAAACCGCTTAGAGAGTGCTGTAAAGCACTATGAAGCGGTATATAAGAAAAGTGCTATTGCTATAATACAGGGGAGGGTTGTGGCCACCATATTCATTCACCCTCATCCCTGGAGGTGGGAGGGATAGAAAGAGAAAGATAAATATAAATGATTGTTCACCTTTCTTGGTATCTCAGGGTGGCACTATTTAACAGAGTTAAATAGTTAGAGTTGGAAGGGACCTTGCAGGTCATCTAGTCCAACCCCCTGCCCAAGCAGGAGACCCTACATCTGCCTCTACCTAGGATCAAACTCATAAACCTCCTGATTGTGAGGCAAGAGCTCCACCTCTAGGCCACAGCAACTATGTTACAATATTGACTGGAACGATAGGAGGATTGACCTAGCTTTTCTGAATCGAAAAAAGGGGACAAGGACAGAGAGAGGGGAGAATGTTTCATGTAAGCAGGAGCTCTGGTTCTCCTCTGAATGATTGAGGATCATTTTCTTTTTACTGTTCTTAGGAAATTTAGCAAATAGAACAAAACTAAGTTCAACCAATCATATTTCATTGATTTGCATATAATAAAAAAACATGGTAATGAACTTTTTTTGGATTGTGGGAATCACTTTTTAAAAATAAAATCAGGATGATACTGCATGTACACATAGAAGGGAAAAAGCCAGAATAGTAAATTATTGCATGTAAATAAATGGACAAAGTCGGAAAAAATCAGAGGGAAGATCGTATTTTTTCCAGGTTACCTTCCCATATATGAAGAGGGGAGACCAAAGTTTGCAGTGATGTGAGTGGCTGCCACTCACAAAGAATTCAAACATATCAGTATTTAAATAGCTATCATGTTTCCCCGAAAATAAGACCCTGTCTTATATTTTTTTGAACCCTGAAATAAGCGCTTGGCCTTATTGCCATGCACTCAAAAGCCTGATTGGGCTTATTATCAGGGGATGTCTTATTTGGGGGGAAATAGGGTAGAAACACAAGTTTTCATCTGGAAAATATGGCTGAATAAGAAATCCATATGCTTGAAATGATGAACGCAGAGTGATAAATGAAGTGCAGAAAGTTAGTACCCACTCTTCTAGAACAGTGTTTCCCAACCTTGGCAACTTGAAGATGTCTGGACTTCAACTCCCAGAATTCCCCAGCCAGCATTCGCTGGCTGGGAAATTCTGGGAGTTGAAGTCCAGACATCTTCAAGTTGCCAAGGTTGGGAAACACTGTCCTAGAAGAATGAAATATTCTAGAAAATATTAAAAAGGCAGAATATTATACCTCCCTGGATGAGAAAAGGACAAACATGCTCTTGGAAAGCAGCCCCCACCTTTGTTACTAGCCCCAGAAAGACTGGTGCCAACCTATCTACAAGACAAAAGGCTAGGCCTGCTTATCTACAAAACAAAAGCCCTTCACCTTCAGGACATATTAGGATTAGCCCTCTACCCATCTCACCACATGGCACCTGGGAAGATTGCATCACCCATCAGGGTTCAACCAAGCCTGGGACTCAAGATAGCCTGCAAAGTTACCCCTGCATGGCCACATGGGAGCCTGACAACCAATCGGAATACATGCCCTTGCCACAGGAACTGGAAGAAAATTCAAAGTTCAAGATAGGGTCTCTCTCTCTCTCTCTCTCTCTCTCTCTCTCTCTCTCTCTCTCTCTCTCTCTCTCTCTCTCTCTCTCTCTCTCCATGTGCTCAATTGCCTAGGACCTCAAACCATGTTGTCCTGTCCACCATTAAACCATCTTTCCAAACAGCCTCCATGTCTCCAGTGTCTTTCTCCCCACTTGGAACTGAATCCAGATGGACATTTCTTCCAACAGAAGAATGATGAAAAATGCAGAAACTTTTGCCAACTTCTTTAATCCATGATAAAAAAAAAACCCTCCAACATCTCCTGTCTTTGCCTTCAGATAAAGCTAAATCCTTCCTGTTCAGTTTTCATGATAAAGAAGTCTTTTTTCTCTCCCTGAAGAGTAGATTTTACATTCCTTATCAAGCCGAATGTGGGGAGAAAAGCCTCTGCTATCCAATAAAGGTTGATTTTTCCCTAGCATCTTAATCAGTTTATTTACAGGTTTTGATCTACAGGCTTTGTCAAACCAACTATGCTTTAACAAACCTATTAATAAAAGACCAGAGGACGTGAAAGGCTGTAAGTCATCCTGCCAGCTTTCATGCCTAAGGTGGAACTAGATCTCAGTTTCCTGGTCTCTAGCCTGGTGCCTATATTTATTTTTTATTTATTTATCAAATTTCTATACCCCAAACTCATCACATTTACATGCCTCTGGGCAGTTTAGAGAAGAAGGCTGACTTCCCTACACTGTACATCAGCTAAAACTTTCAACCAGCTGCAAATGGATATGTAGTGTGTATCTTTACTCAACCTTGAACAGGAGGTTACCAAGAACAGAATGCAATATACAGTATATCAAGTAACAGTGTGTGACATCTAAACCAATTATTTCTGCTCAGTCTGATAAAGATAGTTCGTTTCCCTATTCATAGACATCCTTTGAACAAGTCTGCACCTTAATGGTAATGAAAAGGAGAGTAAGTGACAGCCTGAATTAAGGTTTTCATTACAATGGAAGATAAGACAATTCCAAGCAAACAAGGCACTAGGCGGAAAGCACTCTTCAGTTTGTGGGTGTTTTATGTTCCATCCTTTCTGTCTAGAATTAAAATAAGGCTATAGAAGAATTAAGGCTCAGCAGACATTAGTTGGGAGACATTATTCTCATAATCTTTCCAAATTAGGAAACGAGAGGGACCAGAGCAAACATGACTGAGAAACAAAGGATTAGGACTGAATGAAGTTTTAAAAATTTGCTTATAGATAAAAATGAGATATAGAAAGCAGGGATCATTTATTGTATTTTAAGATAAAGTTATAAGTTACTAAAATGGTTATACTTATTATGAAGGGGGAGATAAATTATATATTTTTTCTTTTTCTTTATTATATTCTGATTTTTCTTTCATTTTTTCTGCATTTTTCCCTTTTTTTCTGCATTTATTCTGTCATTCCTTTTCAGTTTGTATTGGTTATCTTTTAAATCAAATGTTCAATAAGATTATAAAAATCAAAATGCTACAATATTTACTTCAAGACATAAATTCCTCCAATATTTTTTTAAAATTATTCTCCTCACATACAGATAAGACATGCAGAGTATTTTCAGGCTTAATGTCTGGAACCGAGGATTAATAGGTTCTTTTCCTTCTGTGTATTCAACTTGCGGTTGAAGGAGAATTATGCCAACATCCTGAAATTTTAGTGAAAATCTTTTTGCAATCAAATGATGAATAGCTATATTGTGTGGCCATAGAGTGTAACCTTTTTGTATTTGCATAAATTAAATTTGATTTACCTTTTCCTGTTCTTTGGGTATCAAATTTCCATGTAATGGACCCACTTGCAAAATTCTTCAGCACACCTACAAAAGGTCAGCTAAACTAACACTTCTATAACTGAAGTGTTTGTCCTTACGAATGGGAAATTGCTTTGCAAGCTGTGGGGAAAGAGGACAGAAACTGCTGTGTTGACCCAAGTCATTCAGGACAGCCAGTTTTTCATATTTTGAAACATGTTCTCTCCCATCCTATCAACCCCCCTTGTTTATTTATATGCAATCCCAGCAGCCCCTGTTGTAATAATGGAATTGAGCAGCCAGGATTTGGTTTGTGGTTTCTGAAAGAACATACCGTCTGTACAATTGATTGATCTGTTGTTTTTCCTGATACTGAAGAATTTATTTGCGAAATATGCTCCTACTGTGCTTGTTGCTCAGGGAGAGCCATCAATGTTTTCCTGATACAGTATTGCTTCCAGTATCTGATGAAGGCTGTGAAAATTCTTGCATATTGACTTCTCTGAACTTTTAGTTCACCAAATTGTAGCTATGCTGGGTCCTTTTAAAGATACTGCAGTTGAAATTTTAATGTTTTTAGCTGTCTTTTTAAAATTATTATTGCATTTTAATATTCTGTTGCTATAAACCAGCCAGAAAACATTGCTCTTAGGTAGGCTACCAATATTGTAATATAACAAAATGTTTAACCACTAGATTCCTACAAAAAAAATTAAAATTATTTCTCTGGTCAGGATCAATATGAATCTATAGCAAAGTCCAAATAAACTAGGACAGATATTTCAGTTCCTAAGTCGACAATTCTATTGAGTATTTAATTGGCAATTACAGCATTTCATCCATTTATTTACTCAAATTAATCTTCTATGAAGAGAAGTCAGATCAACAAGCAAGCAAACAAGCTGTAATTTGGCAATGCAATCAGAAGCCCCTTGGTGTTCTATGGGACGGATTCTCAGATAAACACAAGTATTATTGTATTCCCCTTTGGGATTATTCTCAAATAATGGAGTGGAACTATAGGTGACATGAAAGCTGGAGGAGGGGGGAATAGAAAAAAATGAGAGAATAATCCCCCCTTTTTTGTTTTGTATTTTTCTGAAAAAGGTGAACAAGTTTGGGGAAAACAAAAACTCTCCAACACAGTATTTTATTTTAGAGTAAAGGAAAGGGACCACTAGATCATTATCCTCCATTTCCTCAAAATATTTTCTGTTAGGGTTATGCATGTTTTAGATCCATAGGCAAAAAGATGATTCTTATCAGAAAATGCACACAGCAACTGTCTACACTTCTGAAGCCAAACGTGTTATTTCCTGGGATCTATGAAAGTTACTTGGCTTCCTATTAATCATGAGCAGAGATGTTCAAAACCTTCAGAACGACCATTTCAGAGTAGAGGGAGCCTGACAGATAGATAGCTTTTTATTGCGGTCAAAGACCAATTTAAAATACATATAAAAAGGGGACGGTAAATTTTACAAATATAGATAGATCATGTGACAGTACACCATCTACTACAATCTATACCGTCAATACTAGTGATCCTCTGCCGTAGGGGTTACCTGTCTTTTCCTCCGTTTTTTTTCCAGCCACGACTACAGCAAAAATTTTTGCCACCTTTGAGGTTATATTAGGGTCTATATCCTGGAGTAGGAGATAAAGGCTGAACAGATCCGGTGAACCAGGGGATCTCTGGGAAATAGGGGAGATGAATCTTGATCTTATGTCTTGATAGTGGGGGCATACGAATGTAATGTGGAGCAGAGATTCCGGGGATTGGTCATCACATGTACAATAGGTGGATTTTACTCCCCCTGAGAGTCTGCTGTCGAGGACATTCGAGGGGATCACATTAAATCAAATTAAATTAAATTTAAGGGGCGTGCATAAGCGCACAATCGTGCCTACCGTTCCTGTCCTAATGTACACATATATTCTTACCTCTTTTACTCTTATTCATGCTTGTACTATTACATATATATTCAATCATGTTTTACTGTTTATACTTTGCTTATAATCATATATGCTTGACAAATAAATAAATAAATAAAATAATAAAATAAAATAATAAAATAAAATAAAATAAAATAAAATAAAATAAAAATAAAATAAAATAAAATAAAATAAAATAAAATAAAATAAAATAAAATAATAAAATAAAATAAAATAAAATAAAATAAAATAAAATAAAATAAAATAAAATAAAATAAAATAAAATATAAAATAAAATAAAATAAAATAAAATAAAATAAAATAAAATAAAATAAAATAAAATAATAAATAAATAAATCATGCCTTCATAAATGCAAGCGTATGTTTGATAGAATGTAATGCGGAAAGGTAAGGTGGGGGGTGAAGCAAGGGAACAATACCAAGGGAAAACGGTGAGCAAGTTCCTGATCCGTTTGCCAGATTAAGTTGTCTATCAATGTTGTCCAGCCGTTGAAAAATCAATGATTTGGCAGCATCAGGGCCTAAGATAAAAACTTCAGTGGGGGAAATCCCGATCTTCAAAAGTTTAGTATGGATATTATGGGCCCAGGGACTATGAAAAGGGTCCCGCCATAGGCATTGGCCTAGGTAATAGCCTGAGAGTCTAGTCCAGAGGGACAACCAATAGCCAATTGCACGTTTCCGGGCTGGCGTGAGAAAGTTTTTGGGGTTTTTAAAATTTTAAGATTTTACCAAATTTTAATTGTATTAAATCACGGCCATATCGAATATTTTCTTTTAATTGTATATATATATTAATCTTTATATTGTGTTTTTACTTGGCTGTTCACCGCCCTGAGTCCCCTGGAGAAGGGCGGCATATAAATTTAATTAAACTAAAACTAAACATGATTGTAGCAAGTGAGGGTATGCCCAGTTCCAAACGAATTGCGGCATTACTTACACAGGGAGGAACTCCCATCAAGGGAGCCTGTACAAAACACTTATTTTCCAAATATTAAGCAGGCACTTCTTTTTCCAGCCTGATTCAGCTACTTTGGAAGGTGCTCCTGGCTATCTTCACATGTGTACATCTGGGAGAAACAAAAAGCAAATGTATCAGGCATACACATACAACCAGTGAACACCTGAGAGCAATTTCCAAAGAAGCTCAGTGAGCCTGGAAAAAGACATGGTTGCTTTAATAATAAAAGAAAGGGTGATTTGTACACATTCCCAAACATTTCTGAATAGCAGAATGACAAAGTTGGAAGGGACCTTGGAGGTCTTCAAATCCAATCCCCTGCTCAGGCAGGAAGCCCTATACCAGTGATGGTGAACCTTTTTTTGCTCAGGTGCCAAAAGTTTCCGAACTTCCGGTAGGCCAGTTGGGTCCGTTTGTTGCCATCCACAGGCTCCAGAGGCTTTCCTGAAGCCTGGGGAGAGCGAAAATGGCCTCCCCCCACCCTCCGGAAGGCTGAAAGTCAGCTGGCCAGCGAGCTGGAACTGACATAGGGCAAAGCCTCACGTGCCCTCAGATATGGCTCCGCGTGCCATAGGTTTGTCATCACGGCTCTATACCCATGATGGTTGCACAATCTTAATCACCATTGTCACACCATTTTTAAGGAGTTATGGCTTCCCCACTGATTTTGCTGGTCGCAAATGGCGATCCCATGATCCCAGCATGTGGCAATTATCATAAATATATGCCAGTTGCCAAGCTCCTAAATGGTGATCATGTGACCACAGGGATACTGCAGCGGTTGTAAGTGCAAGGACTGATCATAAGTCCATTTTTTTCAGGGTCGTTGTAACTTCAAACAGCTGTTAAATGAATGGTTGTACGTTGAGGACTACCTGTATCATTATTTTCAAGTCTAACCAGAGAAATAGAGTTTTTATTTTCAAATACATAAAATTGTTATCTTAGAGCAGTGGTTCCCAACCTTTCTAATGCCGTGACCCCTTAATATAGTTCCTCATGTTGTGGTGACCCCCAACCATAAAATTATTTTCGTTGCTACTTCATAACTGTAATTTTGCTACTGTTATGAATCGTAATGTAAATATCTAATATGCAGGATGTATTTTCATTGTTACAAATTGAACATAATTAAAGCATAGCGATTAATCACAAAAACAATATGTAATTATGCCAGATCAGAAATTCTCGGGCCAGTCTTTGCAAGAGCACGAGGAATATCATCTTCCACAACAAATCTACTTCTGTATTTAGACTTGATAACCAACAAGTGTACAGCAATATTTCTCAATCTCAGCAACTTTTAAGGTGCCTGGACTTCAACTCCCAGAATTCAAAGCAAAGCTGCCCCCTTAGCTGATGCCGTCAAAGCTCGGCTGCCAGGCGTCACAAACGCTTCTCACCGAATGGCACCTCTCCCGACCAATCAGAGGGCTGGGGCGAGTTGAGTCGATATGGCCAGGCTTGTGGCAGTGGGGGGGGGGAGCTGAGGATGTCGGGGCAACCCCTGGGAAATGGTCGTTTGACCCCCAAAGGGGTCCTGACCCCCAGGTTGGGAACCACTGTCTTAGAGGAAATGTCCTAATCTTGCCAAGGCTATCGTGATGAGATTAGTCCCTGGAGTTAACATATTCTTGAAGACAAATTCGCATCAACTTTGTCTTAGGTAAATTCTTAAACTTTTGCTACTTCCTGCTCTGTGGTCAATATTGACCAATCCAGGACATTGCCCAAGTGCCTGGTAATACCTATAAACAATGTTCCTGCTGAGGACAAGAATGGTTTGTCAGGTAGGAAAGGGGAGGAGTGAAACCATTTTGAAACATTTAGACCAGTCAGGATAAAAAGAATGGGCAACTCTACCGTATTTAAAGGTGGGTAATTTGTTCAGGGCACAGAATACTTTGGGTCAAAAATCCTCCCTGTTAAAGGTAAGTTTGTACTTCATTTGGCAAGGGAAGGAGGGGATAAGAACAGGTGGCTACTCTAAGGCCATAGTATATCTACAGTCCCATATGTCTATCTGAGAATCCATCCCATAGAACGCCAAGGGGCTTCTGATTGCATTGCCAAATTACAGATTTTGTTTGTTGATTTGACTTCTCTTCATAGAAGATTAATTTGAGTAAATAAATGGATGAAATGCTGTAATCGCCAGTTAAAAACTCAGTAGAACTGTTGACTTAAGAACAGAAATATCTGTCATGGTTTATTTGGAGTTTGCTACAGATTCATATTGATCATGAGTAGAGAAATCATTTTTTGTAGGAATCTAGTGGTTAAACATGTTGTTATATTATCATATTGATAACCTACCTTTGAGCAGTGTTTCTGACTCATTTATGGGTAAAGTAAGTAGGCCTGGGGAAGAAAGAAAGATATAAGGGGGCTCTAAAAGTACGATGTCAGAGGGAATTATTACATTTTTTTTTCTCTTCAGGAAGTTCTGTATCACTAAGATGAAGAAACTCTTCATATTCCTACTGTTTACTGTGTTGCTTTTTGAAAAATATGCAAATGCTCAGACATGTGAAGTTGATAGCGTGATTGAATCGATGACTAAGAAATTAGTTAATTCCGCAGGTATTTCGTGTTTCGTTTTTTATTTCACTTTTATTTATATCCCTCCTTTATTATTTTTTAAAATAACTCAACGTGGTAAACATACCTAATACTCCTTCCTCCTCCTATTTTCCCCACAACAACGACAGCCCTGTGGCTTGAGTTGGCTGAGAGAGTGACTGGCCCAAAGTCACCCATCTGGCTTCCATATTAAGGCAGGATTGAAACTCCCAGTTTCCTGGTTTCTACTTTTGTTTATCAGTTTTTTTACTCCTCATCACACTTGCATGCCTTTGGCCAGTTTACAGAATAAATAATAGAACAATATAAAAGCTATAGGTAAAAACAAGTTAAAAAGCAGATTAAAGCTAATTTGAAAGGGACAATTACAAAGTAATTGTGAGCACCTTTAGCCCTCCCCCCCAACCACCCCCAGGGTTGCATAGCACTCTTGGACTGCAGATAAATTGGCAGAGCCAAGGCCAGGGGAATGGGGATTTGCCTTGCCTTTGGGGATAAGCTGATCCATGGGACGGGGACAACAGCAGAGAGGCCTCTCTTCCTGGACCTCACCAGTCAAAGTTCAAAAAGGATACATGACATGCCCTGCCACGTGGAACAGGTGGATGAAGTTGGGAGATCTTCCTCAGATAACCTGTTTTATGCCTTAATCACTAGAACAAAGGGTCTACTTCTGGACAGAGATTTATTGCACCCATCACTTGCCTTAGAGATGAGTCATATATTTCAGATCTCTTGTCTAAGCCACAGCAGTAAATAATAAAAAAGAGAGGGAAAGTAGTATTCTAGGTATATTGAATTTGCTTATGTGGTTAATGATTTTCTTTCATTTTAGATAGGAGTAAAGGCTGACTTTTAAAAAAGTCCTATATAATTTTAACACTTGGTGACCCCACATCATTGAAACCTGAAGCAATGAAATGCAGGGTGTCAAAGAGCAAATCCACACAGCCTCCTTGTCCCGGTATCAGGATGGTTCACTAACCATTTCCAGAGGATGGGTCCACAAGCCACAGCCTACATCTCCATTGTCCTTCTGCAGCTGATACAGCCAGAGGATGAATTTAGACACTGCTCTAAATGTGGTGCTTTTTCTCCTCTCATATCATCAGATGCTTTGTGTAGGCAACACGGAGTGTGTTGCTGTGCATGGGAGAGGCAGCCTGCAACAATCTGTTCTCTGTTGGCACATGGGTGGTTCCAATTGGTTTTGCTGATTTTTTGAGGGACCAGCCTCTTCCACCTTGAAAGTTTTCAATGATTTGATAAAGTGGATGCTATGCTAATCTTTTAACTAATATTTTATATTGTTCTCGTATATTTTAATTTGCAATAGATCTGTTTTAATTTTTTTTAAAAAGAAACTAATTTTGCATACCTTCCCCCCTCCAATACAATCGAATCCAATGGAAAGGCAATGTATTTCAATAACGTACATGTCTAACAATTGCTAAGGGCTTAGTTAACATAGTCGCACAAGAAGAAAACATATGCAGAGCAACCCCTCACCTTAAATTATAGCATGTCTCTAAGGACAGGTACAGGTTCCTGAAAGCATATTTAGCAGACTCGGAGCTCTTTAAACTCCATTCATATATGATTGCTGCAGAGCCCTTATGAGAACATTTATTCTGAATTTCATATCACTTATTCAAAAAGCTTTATTCCCAGGTTATAATGTGCATTATTTGACAATAAACATTTATTCTGACAGACAGAGTAAAGCATTGCAATGGGGATATAAGATAAGACATACTTTATGTTGCAGCAATACTTGCTTTAAGCATGACGTAGTAAATAATTAAATGAAAAATGCATTGCACTGGGCTATATATTCTGTATTCAACTATCTCTGTATATAGATGAGTTGTTGTTAGTAGGCAGTTATTTTAGAGTTTGCCTTTGAATGTAATTTCCTTTCCCCCCACCCCCTTGACTTTATCCATCCACATCCTCAGTCACTTTGCTTTGTAACAATATGGCAGACCAGAAAGTGAAAGAGGTCACATTCTGTTCAAACTGCAGCAGAGATTGGAAATAGCAACAATTATCTTTCTGAGTTACATGTAGGAACAGTATAGACATCTTCTATATTTTGAACATACAAAGTGTAAACAATGGAATATTCATGGGACTGGTTACCATGGTATGCCCGATGAGTCTAAAAAATTCTGATTTCACTGAAGGTATCCTGGGATTTCTGAAAGACAAATAATTACCTATCAACCTGAATCTCTCCATTTTATCCAGAAAACCCTCACCATAAAGGATTAATTCATCTCCTTTCCTTTCCTTTCCTTTCCTTTCCTTTCCTTTCCTTCTTTCCTCCTCCCCTCCCCTCTCCTCCCCTCCCCTCCCCTCTTCATTTATCTTCTCAGGACTAGCCTGGAATCTTCCCAATGTTCAGTCTTAAAGTTGCCACGATTGAATACCCTTGACCTATGGGTAGAGGAGAACATGGCAGTTGAAGAAATTGTGCTTGTAGGAAGGAACCATGTCACCCATGCCAAAATAGAGCATCTAAGTAGATATAGATCCTGAGAAATGTTTTTCATGTGATCTCTCATCTGCTCAGGTCTAGTTTCTCTTGACACTCAATAGTTTTTGTTCATAACTCTCCTATAGGCACAGTAAAAATATATATCTTATTTCTACTCTTTTTTTGAGGACCTTCAGATTTCATCTCTTCTCCCTTATCCATTATAACACATGCTAATTTGATGATGAAGTAGTAATTGTTTTCTGTACATGAATATGCAGACTATATCTCTGCTTATTTCAGAATGAAAGCAAACGTATGAGAGCAAAGCAAAAGACAGCAAAACAAATGATTGCAAAACAGAAATAAAGAATTCTGTTTGAATAAGGATGCATATGTTAATAACAATTACTGGTTTCATTCTCCAGTGTCTTCAGTTCTGCAAAGATGCCAGCTGAATTGCCAAGATGTGATTGCTCGAGGTGCCTTTGCCACTTGTCCATCAGGTGAGAACTAATAACTTATGGGAGAAGATCAGGAGCTAAGAGAAGAGGATTAGGTGGGGGGGAACCCTCTATCAAACCCCTTTCTCTGACATCTGCCTGCCTTGTATATGCATGGGTACAAAATGCAAACTAAGCTAGGCTGTTGAAGGAATCTACTTAGCTTGGTATTTATATCACAATTATTCCAAACACTCAAATAACATGACACAGATCTGTATAACCTTCATATTTTCTATCTTTCTTTTCATTTCCTTTTTTCTTCCTAGGTTTTATACCCACTTCATGTGCCTGTGGAATGGGTTGTGGATCTTGGGATGTTCGTCAAAACTCAGTTTGTCATTGCCAATGTGCCGGTATTGACTGGACTTCAGCCCGGTGCTGCAACATGTCTTTTACTTGATGCTGCTTTGATGGCAGGTTGGCTCCAGTTTCTGTGCTCAATAAAAGTATGAATCATTAATTCTATGAATTGTTCTCTACTTGAATCTCCACCCAGTGTGCAGCTGGAATCTGATACGTCTATTCGTAGACATCCTTTGAACAGGTCTGCACCTTAATGGTAATGAAAAGAAAGAGAGTAACTGACAATTCTGAATTAAGGTTTTCATTACAATGGAAGATAAGACAATTCCAAGCAATCAAGGGACTAGGCAGAAAACACTCTTCAGTTCCGCCTTCCTTCCTGTGATGTAGAACAGGAGTCACCAATCCAGCGTGCCGCTCGCTGAAGCGCCTGGATTCCCAGGTGTTACGTACGTACGTACGTAGTGATTATTTGCATAGCCGCCGCTGATTGGCTAATCTAGCGGCGGGAGAAATAAACTCCTGTCAGTGGCTAGCAAGCTTCCCTTATCCATTATAACACATGCTAATTTGATGAAGAAGTAGTAATTGTTTTCTGTACATGAATATGCAGACTATATCTCTGCTTACTTCAGAATGAAAGCAAAAGTATGAGAGCAAAGCAAAAGACAGCAAAACAAATGATTGATGTGATGTGCCGGTGCCTGGACGACGTTAGGATCTGGATGGGGAGAAACAGACTCAAGCTCAACCCCGACAAGACTGAGTGGCTCCGGATATTGCCTCCGAAGGACTAAATGCTCTCAGTGTACAGAAGGAGAATAAAATACATTCATCAAGAATAAAAAGATACAACACTTAGTGATAGTTAAGGTTACTAATAAGCTATCACACATTTCTGAATAACAGAATGACAAAGTTGGAAGGGATCTTGCAGGTCCTCTAGGCCAACCTCCTGCTCAGGCAGGAAGCCCTATACCATTTCAGGAATGCACACATGCGTACAAGATCACATCACGTGTCCTGCTTGTCATGGAATGTACCATAATATTAGGATAGGGGTGCATCACCCTGCATAGACATACAACTGACAATATTCACTACGTGACAGGGATGCTGCAGCGGTTGTAAGTGCAAGGACTGATCATAAGTCCATTTTTTCAGGGTCGTTGTAACTTCAAACAGCTGTTAAATGAATGGTTGTATGTTGAGGACTACCTGTATCATTATTTTCAAGTCTAACCAGAGAAATAGAGTTTTTATTTTCAAATACATAAAATTGTTATCTTAGAGGAAATGTCCTAATCTTGCCAAGGCTATCGTGATGAGATTAGTCACTGGTTAACATATTAGTCACTTAGTTAACATATTCTTGAAGACAAATTTGCATGAAATTTGTCTCAGGTAAATTCTTTGACTTTTGCTACTTCCTGCTCTGTGGTCAATATTGACCAAACCAGGACATTTCCCAAGTGCCTGGTAATACTTATAAACAATGTTCCTGCTGCAGACAAGAATGGTTTGTCTATTTGGCACTCTAAATATCTGTTGGAGAAGGAAGCAAGCACTTCCTTAAAAGCAGTATAGGTAAGGTGGATCTAAGATGGACCCGCACAAGCAGCAGGCAAGTGTGGGTGTGCGCAGAGCTCCATTTGTGGGCAATCACGTGTCTGGTGTGTGACTAGACAGTTGCTGTGTGCATTTCTTAATAAGAATCATCGTTTTGCCTATGGAACTAAAAACATTGTATAACCCTAACTGAAAATATTTTGAGGAAATGAAGGATAGTGTAAATAGAGGTCCCTCATCCTTTTTTTAAAAAACTCTAAAATAAAATACTGTGTTGGAAAGTTTTTGTTTTCCCCAAAATTGTTCACCATTTTCAGAAAAATACAAAACAAAAAGGAGCAAGGGGGGAACCAGCTAAAAGTTATTCTCCCATTTTTTCTATTTCCCCTGCACCCAGCTTTCATATCAAGTCTAGTTCCACTCCATTATTTGAGAATAATCCCAAAGTGATAATAAAGCAGATAAATTACAAGAGTTAAAAGCATAATCAACGTATGTTGCAATGACGACAAAAATACCCACAAAACTCAGCAGAATCGCACCCTACCTGTAACAGGATGGAGGAGGGGATACTTTATCTTTAGGAAGGATGTTTCTTTTCTTTCGTATTATTTGTGAGAATTCATTTTTTTTCTTCACTGTTTTTGAGGAGTTATGGCTTTCCCCACTGACTTTGCTGGTCGCAAATGGTGATCCCAGGATCCCAGCATGTGGCAAACACCATAAATATATGCCGGTTGCCGAGGACTTCTGCTGACTGCCGGCTGCCTGTGATTTGGCAGTTCAAATCTCACCAGGCTCAAGGTTGACTTAGCCTTCCATCCTTCTGAGGTGGGTAAAATGAGGACCCAAATTGCTGGGGGCAATATGCTGACTCTGTAAACCGCTTAGAGAGGGCTGGAAAGCACTGTAAAGCGGTATATAAGTCTAAGTACTATCGCTATTGCTACTTTTGCTTCTAAGCAAGGTGGTTGTTAAGTGAGTCACACCATTTTTAAGGAGTTATGGCTTCCCCACTGACTTTGCTGGTCACAAATGGCGATCCCATGATCCCAGCATGTGGAAATTATCATAAATATATGCCAGTTGCCGAGCTCCTAAACGGTGATCATGTGACCACAGGGATTATTAGAGGTGAGAATTAATCTCACAGAGGCAATGATTGATCTTTCTCTCGGAGCTCAGACATTTAGAAATGAATCTGAAGTTAAAAGGTCTAATAAAATATTTATTTCAGTACAAAAACAATAAATTCTGAACAATTACCGTATTTTTCAGAGTATAAGACGCACCTTTTTACTCCCAAAATAAGGGTCAAAAAGTGGGTGTGTCTTATACTCCGAATGTAGCCCCCACCCACCTGCCTGCCGCCACTCAGCCTGGGGAGGAAAGCATTTTCAGGTGGCAGCGCTGCGATCCCCTCCTCGATTCCAAAAACGGAGCGTGCAGAGATAAAAAAAAAGAACATCGTGTTTCAGGCATTTTCGGCCGGTTCCAGTCATTGCTGGCCACTGCCGCTGCTGCCGTTGCTGCAGCCGCTCTTGCTGGGAGCCGCCACTGCCCCAGCCGCCGTTGCAGTCTCCGCCCCAGGACCTGCCGCTGCCTTCACTGCAGCCCCCGCCCCCACCCACGTTGCAGCACCCGCCGCAGGAACCCCCCCCCGCTGCCCCCCCGCCCCCGATACTCGCCACCACCGATACTCGCCACCGCCGGAGCCACCACTGCTGCTCCCTGCCGCAGGACCCACCACCGCCGCCGCCCACCAATGCCGCCGGTACTCGCCACTGCCGGTACTCGCCGCCACCGGAGCCACTGCTGCTGCTGCCCGCCGCAGGACCCCCTGCCGCTGCCGCAGCCCCCAATGCCACCAATACTCGCCACCGCTGGTACTCGCCGCCAGAGCCACCGCTGCTGCTGCCCGAAGCGAGCAGCCTGACAGGTTTGAAGACCAACTTCCAAGTTTGAAGAGCCCTGGGTTAGGGGTGCAAGGGTCTTCAAACTTGCCAAGTTTAAGACTAGTGGACTTCAACTCCCAGAATTCCTCCTCCAGTCATGCTAGCTCAGGAATGACTGGAGAAGGAATTCTGGGAGTTGAAGTCCACATGTCTTAAACTTGAAAAGTTAGAAGACCCTTGCCACCCCTAACCCAGGGCTCTTCAAACTTGGCAACTTTAAGACTTGTGGACTTCAACTCCCATTCCTGAGCTAGCATGACTGGAGGAGGAATTCTGGGAGTTGAAGTCCATAAGTCTTAAAGCTGTCAAGTTTGAAGTTTGTAGAAAGTGTACATAGTTGTAAAAAGTATACATGGTTGTAAAAAGTATACATGGTTGTAAAAATTATTCTGCTACGCTGGTATTTTATTAAATAATATATTACTACACCATTTGGTTCAGAATACTTTTTTCCTTGCTTTCCTCCTCTAAAATCTAGGTGCGTCCTATATTCCGGTGCGTCCTATACTCCGAAAAATACGGTACATTATTGCTAATTAAATGCGACAGCATCCGGTCAAAGCCAAGTCAAGAATAATAATGGAGAATCAGGAATGCACACATGCATACAAGATCACATCACGTGTCCTGCTTGTCATGGAATGTACCATAATATTAGGATAGGGGTGCATCACCCTGCATAGACATACAACTGACAATATTCACTACGTGACAGGGATGCTGCAGCGGTTATAAGTGCAAGGACTGATCATGTCCATTTTTTCAGGGTCGTTGTAACTTCAAACAGCTGTTAAATGAATGGTTGTATGTTGAGGACTACCTGTATCATTATTTTCAAGTCTAACCAGAGAAATAGAGTTTTTATTTTCAAATACATAAAATTGTTATCTTAGAGCCGTGATGGCGAACCTATGGCACGGGTGCCACAAGTGGCACGCGGAGCCATATCAGTGGGCACGCGAGCTCAGTTCTGGCGCGCATGTGCGCACCGGCCGGCTGATTTTCGGGCCTTCTGGGCCCACTGGGAGTCAGGAAACAGGCTGTTTCCAGCCTCCAGAGGGGGTGGGGAAGGCCGTTTTCGCCCTCCCCAGGCTCCTAGAAGCCTGGAGAGAGCAAAAAATGGGTGTGCCATTGCATGCTGGGAGTGGGGGGGGTCATACGCGCATGTGCAGGGGTGCATGGAATTATGGGTGTGGGCACGCACACACGTGATCCCATGCATCGCCCCCCCTTTTTGGCACGCGAACCAAAAAAGGTTCACCATCACTGTCTTAGAGGAAATGTCCTAATCTTGTCAAGGCTATCGTGATGAGATTAGTCACTGGAGTTAACATATTCTTGAAGACAAATTTGCATGAAATCTTATAAATTCTTTAACTTTTGCTACTTCCTGCTCTGTGGTCAATATTGACCAAACCAGGACATTGCCCAAGTGCCTGGTAATACTTATAAACAATGTTCCTGCTGCAGACAAGAATGGTTTGTCAGGTAGGAAAGGGGAGGAGTGAAACCATTTTGAAACGTAAACCAATCAGGATAAAAAGAATGGGCAACTCTACGGTATTTAAAGGTGGGTAATTTGTTCAGGGCACAGAATACTTTGGGTCAAAAATCCTCCCTGTTAAAGGTAAGTTTGTACTTCATTTGGCAAGGGAAGGAGGGGATAAGAACAGGTGGCTACTCTAAGGCCATAGTATATCTACAGTCCCATATGTCTATCTGAGAATCCATCCCATAGAACGCCAAGGGGCTTCTGATTGCATTGCCAAATTACAGATTTTGTTTGTTGATTTGACTTCTCTTCATAGAAGATTAATTTGAGTAAATAAATGGATGAAATGCTGTAATCGCCTGTTAAAAACTCAGTAGAACTGTTGACTTAAGAACAGAAATATCTGTCATGGTTTATTTGGAGTTTGCTACAGATTCATATTGATCATGAGTAGAGAAATCATTTTTTGTAGGAATCTAGTGGTTAAACATGTTGTTATATTATCATATTGATAACCTACCTTTGAGCAGTGTTTCTGACTCATTTATAGCAATAGAATATAAAAATGCAATAATAATTTTAAAAAGACAGCTAAAAACATTAAAATTTCAACCACAATATCTTTAAAAAAAAACAGCATAACTACAATTTGGTGAACTAAAAGTTCAGAGAAGTCAATATGCAAGAATTTTCACAGCCTTCATCAGATACTGGAAGCAATACTGTATCAGGAAAAATATTGATGGCTCTCCCTGAGTGGAAATTCCATCATTGGGCCTGTAATAGTCAACGTTCTTCCCAGTTGCAATCGCCTACATCTTATTAAATAGAAGGATGAGAGATGAACCTGCAAGAATTTGTATGACAATGATATGATCGTTCAAGTAGCTTGGATAAATAAGTAAATAAATAAGTAAATGATTTTTCCTCCTCCAATTTATAATTGATTTATTTAAGTGATCCTTGTCTCCGAGATCTTTTTCTCATCAATTAAATTGAATGAATCAAATTCATTCATGGATTTATAAATATTTTAGTAATTTTTCTCCATAAATTGCATTTAATTAATATTCTCCTTAATTACAGACTATGGTAGGGGTGATGGAGAGGATTATGGGTTTAATTGGGTAAAGGCAAAGAGTTTGCCTTCCAGAGGTTTCCTACTCCCATACACACCTTATAATGTCCCGAAGGCGGAGAATAAACCCCCTAAAGCCCAGCTCTGCCTCCTGGAGATGACAACAGTTGGATATCCTGATGTTCTCCAGTTGAAAAGCGAAGTGAGTTCCAGTCCCCGGGGAAATAACCGATTGCCCAGCCTGACTTCTGACAGGAGTGTGTAAGAAAGGCATGTGGTGAGGAAGTAAGAGTGGATATTTGGTTGCCAGATGTGAATGTGAGTTGTAGCACTGAATTTTTTTTATTTCATCCATTTATACATACAAACATACATATTACTTTCTAATATATGTAGACATGCACAGACTTCTTTCTCTCTGAATGTTGGGTAAAGTAAGTAGGCCTGGGGAAGAAAGAAAGATATAAGGGGGCTCTAAAAGTACGATGTCAGAGGGAATTATTACATTTTTTTTTCTCTTCAGGAAGTTCTGTATCACTAAGATGAAGAAACTCTTCATATTCCTTCTGTTTACTGTGTTGCTTTCTGAAAAATATGCAAATGCTCAGACATGTGAAGTTGATAGCGTGATTGAATCGATGACTAAGAAATTAGTTGATTCCACAGGTATTTCGTGTTTCGTTTTTTATTTCACTTTTATTTATATCCCTCCTTTATTATTTTTTAAAATAACTCAACGTGGTAAACATACCTAATACTCCTTCCTCCTCCTATTTTCCCCACAACAACGACAGCCCTGTGGCTTGAGTTGGCTGAGAGAGTGACTGGCCCAAAGTCACCATATCTGGCTTCCATATTAAGACAGGATTGAAAACTCCCAGTTTCCTGGTTTCTACTTTTGTTTATCAGTTTTTTTACTCCTCATCACACTTGCATGCCTTTGGCCAGTTTACAGAATAAATAATAGAACAATATAAAAGCTATAGGTAAAAACAAGTGAAAAAGCAGATTAAAGCTAATTTGAAAGGGACAATTACAAAGTAATTGTGAGCACCTTTAGCCCCCCCCCCCAACCACCCCCAGGGTTGCATAGCACTCTTGGACTGCAGATAAATTGGCAGAGCCAAGGCCAGGGGAATGGGGATTTGCCTTGCCTTTGGGGATAAGCTGATCCATGGGACGGGGACAACAGCAGAGAGGCCTCTCTTCCTGGACCTCACCAGTCAAAGTTCAAAAAGGATACATGACATGCCCTACCACGTGGAACAGGTGGATGAAGTTGGGAGATCTTCCTCAGATAACCTGTTTTATGCCTTAATCGCTAGAACAAAGGGTCTACTTCTGGACAGAGATTTATTGCACCCATCACTTGCCTTAGAGATGAGTCATATATTTCAGATCTCTTGTCTAAGCCACAGCAGTAAATAATAAAAAAGAGAGGGAAAGTAGTATTCTAGGTATATTGAATTTGCTTATGTGGTTAATGATTTTCTTTCATTTTAGATAGGAGTAAAGGCTGACTTTAAAAAAAGTCCTATATAATTTTAACACTTGGTGACCCCACATCATTGAAACCTGAAGCAATGAAATGCAGGGTGTCAAAGAGCAAATCCACACAGCCTCCTTGTCTCGGTATCAGGATGGTTCACTAACCATTTCCAGAGGATGGGTCCACAATCCACTTTGATAAAGTGGATGCTATGCTAATCTTTTAACTAATAGTTTATATTGTTCTCGTATATTTTAATTTGCAATAAACGGGATGGGACACGGCAAAGAGAGAAAGAATGTTAAAGAGGGAAGGAAGGCAAGAAGGAACATTCTGTAAAACTTTTGGAAGCCACTCGGTGGATGCATTTGGACAAGAATAAAACACACACACACACACACACACACACACACACACACACACACACACACACACGGAATACAGGGAGCGTTTTTATATGTAAGTAGGAAGGGTGAAAATGGGAAAGGCTGTACGATGATGACGCACAGCTGAGTTTTAAAATCCAGGCTTGCAGTCTTGACCACTTCCAAGAATGAGATATGGATTTGTTTTCCCTTCTTTAATACAAGTCGGGACAATCCACCAGGGCCTGAGAAGGAAAACGCATGGTCTGAGCGTCCAATGATCCTCCTTAAGCGAGCAGCCGCCCACCGCCCGCCCGCCATGCACGCCACAGCCAGCCAGGGAGTCGCAAGAAGGGGAGGAGGGTCTCCCAAAGAGAAGCTGGGGTGGCGATCGTTCCTCAGCACACACAGAGAGAAGGGGAGAGAGAGGGAGAAAGAGAGAGATGGGCGAAAGAGAGAAATGAGGGAAGGAGAGTGAGAGAGAGATGGGTGGGGAGGAAGGGAGAGATCTAGAGAGATGGGGAGAGGGAAAGAGAGACAGAAAGATGAGAGGGAGGGAGATAGATAGGAGAGGGAGCGAGAGAGAGGGAAAAGAGAGAGATACCTTTTTTATCATAGAAAAGAAAACAGCCACAAAACCTGGGTAGGTGTAGCTAGGGGGGGGGTCATGTGACTAGGTGGGAGTGATGTCGAGTTGGCCACGCCCACCCATGTTTTGTGGCTTTGGGTGTTTTGTTTTCTCTGGGAAATGGGACCAAATGGCTCTTTGAGTTTTTAAGATTGCCAACCCCTGCTCTAGACCAACCCCCTGCTCAGGCAGGAAGCCCTATACCATTTCAGACAATATTTTCTTAATTACCTCCACATCTTATGAAGGATTTGCACCAGAGGTGGGTTTCTGCCGGTTCGGACCGGTTCTATAGAACCGGTAGCGGGAATTTTCCCCCGCTTGTCGAACCGGCAGCGATGGCTGGCTGGCCACACCCCCAAACTGGCTCTCTCGGCAGCGTCATAGGCTCTGCCATCTTGGTTTTCGCTTCTGCACATGCGCAGAAGCGCAGGAGGAAGCAAACCGGCAGTGAGGTAAGTTAGAACCAACCCCTGATTTGCACAATCCTAATCTTGAATGTGTTACAATTATATAAGCCTGTCAAGGATCCCCAAAAGATCTTGGGTAAAGTTGTTGAGAAAGTGGTGTCGCTCCAACTCCTGCGGTTATTGGAGGATACTGATTATCTGGATCCCTTTCAATTGGGTTTCAGGCGCGGCTACAGTACGGAGACTGCTTTGGTCGTGCTGATGGATGATCTCTGGCGAGCCCGGGATGGGGGTTATTCCTCCATCCTGGTGTTACTTGACCTCTCAGAGGCTTTCGATACCATTGACCATGGTATCCTTCTGCATCGTCTTGGGGAGGTGGGAGTGGGAGGCACTGTTTTATGGTGGTTCTCCTCCTACCTCTCTGACAGGATGCAGTCGCTGTTGACAGGAGGACAGAGGTCGGCCCCTAGGCCCCTGGTCTGCGGGGTGCCACAGGGCTCGGTCCTCTCACCCATCCTGTTTAACATTTACATGAAACCGCTGGGTGAGATCATCCGACGACACGGGGTGAGGTATCAGCAGTATGCTGACGATACCCAGTTGTACATCTCCACCCCGTGTCAGTTCAGTGAAGCAGTTGATGTAATGTGCCGCTGCCTGGACGATGTGAGGGTCTGGATGGGAGTGAATAGACTCAGGCTCAACTCAGACAAGACTGAGTGGCTCTGGATATTGCCCCCCAAGGACTATGTTGACTGTCCCTCCTTGGTTCTCGGGGGAGAAAAATGGACTCCCTCAGAACAGGTTCGCAATTTGGGTGTTCTCCTAGACCCACAGCTAAAATTGGAGCAACATCTTTCAGCTGTGGCTAGGGGGACCTTTGCACAGATCCGTCTTGTGCACCAATTGCGACCTTACTTGGAGAGGGAGGCTTTGCTCACAGTCACTCATGCCCTTGTCACCTCACGGCTAGACTACTGTAACGCGCTCTACATGGGGCTACCCTCAAAGAGCATCCGGAGACTGCAACTAGTACAGAATGCAGCTGCACGAGCTGTAGTGGGTGTACCGAAATACACCCACATAACACCTATCCTCCGCCAGCTGCATTGGTTGCCAATTAGTTTCCGGTTGCAATTTAAGGTGTTGGTTTTGACCTTTAAAGCCCTACATGGCTCAGGGCCAGGCTACCTTCGGGACCGCATCCTACCACATACCTCCCTACGACCGGTTAGGTCCCACAGAGAGGGCCTCCTCCGGGTCCCATCAGCCAAACAATGTCGGTTGGCGGGGCCACGGGGGAGGGCCTTCTCTGTGGGAGCCCCATCCCTCTGGAACCAACTCCCACCAGAGATCCGGACTATCCCCACCCTGCTGGCCTGTAAAGCCATAAAAACTTGGCTCTTTCGGCAGGTGGGGTGAATAGGAAGATCAGATTCCCCCATGAATGTTGTTTTTATAATGTTTTTAATTATGCTTTTTGAATTTTTAAACTATGTTCATTGTTTTCTACTGTACGTTTCTTATCCATGTTGTACGCCGCCCTGAGTCCCACGGGATTGGGCGGCCTATAAGAGCGTCTATTAAATTAAATTAAATTAAAATTTAGAATTAGATCAATTCCAAACACTTCTGTTATATGATATGATGAGTTACAAATGGGAAATTGTTTTGCAAGCTGTGGGGCAAAGGAATAGAAACTGCTATTACAAATCTCCTGGCCTTCCAAAAAGGAGTTAAAACATGGCTCTGCAGCATTGTGTGAGGAGCCCAAAGGGGCACACAATTGTGGGGCTGATTGTTGCCATGGGAACATTCCCTTTGCTTTTGTAAACTAATTTTTAACAGAGTTTAATTATTCTTGCCTCCTTATTTTTTAAATATTTTTTAAAAATTAATTCTAAATTTTAAAATGTTTATATCCTTTTTTTATATTTTGATGTTTTATTGTATACTGCCCAGAGTCCCTTTTTGAGAGAGATGGGTGGTTCAGAAATGTGGAATACAAACAAACAAACAAACAAACAATATTCTAGCTTTGATTCAATAAACGTATGCAATTATTGTACTATGCACTCTTTTTTGTGAGTGTGCCCACTGGTGACCAGGATCTTGATTTCTCTCTATTTCCCCTTTCTCTCTTTCTAAATTAAACTAAACTATCTCCGTACAGCTCAATTTGCGGGCAATCATGCGTTTGGTGTGTGACTAGACAGTTGCTGTGATTCTTATTATTTCCTAATAAGAATCATCTTTTTGCCTACGTATCTAAAAACATTGCATAACCCTAACAGAAAATATTTTGAGGAAATAAAGGATACTGTTATAGAGGTCCCTCATCCTTGTTTTTAATTCTAAAATCCTCAATCGGGATGGAAGAAACGGAAAATTGGGATGGTGGGGGGGGCACAGGGCCGCCTCCAATCCCTGCGGGGGCCCCGGAAGCAGTGGCGCGGAAAGGGCCAGTTTAACTGAAGGAGGGCAGGGCAGCGCGGGGGCACTATCGGAGCCCCGCACGGAGCAGGCGGAGAGACCGGCCGGGCGGCCCTTCCAGCCTTGTTCACTTTGAGTTTGTATCTGTTATGTGCTCGTGTATTGTTGTGGTTGAAGCTGAAGTAGTCATTGACAGGAAGGACATTGTAGCAGATAATTTTATGAGTTATGCTTAGGTCGTGCCGAAGGCGACGTAGTTCTAAGCTTTCTAAGCCCAGGATTTCAAGTCTGGTTGCGTAAGGTATTCTGTTGCGAGTAGAGGAGTGGAGGACTCTTCTTGTAAAGTATCTCTGGACACTTTCTAATGTATTTATGTCTGATATGCGGTGTGGGTTCCAGACAGATGAGCTGTATTCAAGGATTGGTCTGGCGAATGTTTTGTATGCTCTGGTTAGTAGTGTGATATTACCGGAGAAGAAGCTACGTAAGATTAGGTTAACAACTCTTGAAGCCTTTTTGGCGATGTTGTTGCAGTGGGCTTTGGCACTTAGGTCATTTGATATGAGTATTCCAAGGTCTTTGACAGAGTGAGGGTCGTCTGTAAGGTCTTGACTTTTCAGCTTGTATTTAATGTTCTGATTTTTTTTGCCAATGTGTAGGACAGAGCATTTGTTGGTTGAGATTTGGAGTTGCCAGATGTTAGACCATTCTGTCACAAAGTCTAGGTCTTTTTGGAGGATAGTAGTGTTGTCGGTGGTGTTGAAGAGTTTTACATCATCGGCGAAGAGAACGCAGTCGCTTGTAATGTGATCGCAAAGGTCTGTTTTTCTCCATTCACCTCGGAAACGATTGGAGCCCTTCCAGTGTCAGCTACAGAGGGGGCATGGCGGGAGCGGTTGTTCCGTGGATCCGTTACCCCCCCAATCTCATGCGCCCCCCTTTCAGGCCACACTACTCGCACGGGACTGTCCGTGGCCTCTTGGCGGCCTGCCGCCCTCATTCCCACCCGCCGCCCGCCCGCCCGCCGCTTTGAACAGGCCCGGGCTCCCTTGGGGGACTCCGTGGGCCCGGAGTCCCACGAGCAACCGGTGGGTATGAGAGGGAGCCACAGGGGAGGAGCTAAAGAGCCGCATGCGCCTCCGGAGCCGCGGGTTGCCGACCCCTGAGTTAAAGTTAATCCTTCCTTGTCTAATTATCCTGATAAGGGAACCTTTTTTTCCTTTCCTAAAGAGTAGGTTTTATATTCTTTATAAAGCCAAATGTGAGGAGAAAAGCCTCCACTATCCAATAAAGGTTTAACCTTTTCTTGCATCTTAATCAGTTTATTTTTCTTTAATCTATAAGCCTTGTCAAACCAGCTATGCTTTGACAAAGCTATTAAATGAAAGACCAATTGACCTGAAAGGCTGTAAAACTTTAATTACGTCATAATAAATATTATGGGATCTTAAGGATTGAATTGCTGCTGTATTAGACAGAATTTGAAAGGACTGCTCTCAGTATATGGATTCCTGGAATCATTGCATCTCTAAGTTGAGTGTTTTTAGTTCTACATTTTAGATATAAAGAGAAATTATCACTTTCTTTCCTTGTTTCTTGAGAAAATAATTGCATTAAGGGAATAGGGAACTGATACCGAGTATAAAATATATTATGCTGTGCCTGTGACCTTTCCTGATCAAACAGATATCATATTCGGGGGATTGAATCAACAAACAGCTATCAAAGCAGATTGATCTATATTGAAATAAAAAGGCATATCTCATATTGACCAATAGTATGATCACAAGGGATCCTGGAGCAATTTAGGTTTTGCAAATCAAAGCTAGTTGAGTTTGGATCTTTCTCACAATTGCATTAAAATACTCTGATCTTCAAAGTGGCAGAATAGTATGCAAGAATAGTATGCAAGCATATTGCGTTCCAATTGCTGAGCCCACCCCTTTTAATTTCTTTATTCATTCAATTTATGTAGCTGCCTGTTTTATTGGTGACTCTGGGTGGGTCATGGGAGTCTTTCTGCTTTAGTAATGAGACCCATACCTGATGGCTCAGTCTTTACAGTTTTAATAGAATTCTTTATTGGCCAAGTGTGACTGGACACACAAGAAATTTGTCTTCGGTGCATAAGCTCTCATTGTACATAAAAGCTATAAGTCATAAATCATGATCATAGTAATCATAAAATACATTCATCATAAATCATAAGATACAACATTTAGTGATAGAATCAACATAAATCGTACTAGGAAACTAAATAAAACAATATAAATCGTAAAGATACAAGCAACGAAGTAGAAAAGAGGATAGGTAATAGGAAAGATGAGAAGAATAATATTAATACAGTCTTATTAAATAGTTGTGGGAATGTTGTGGGAATTAGTTGTTTAGCAGAATGATGGCATGGGGGCAGGGGAAGCTGTCCTTGTGTCTAGTTGTTCTGGTGTGCAGTGCCCTATAGCTGTGATGGTGAACCTATGGCACATGTGCCCGAAGTGGCAGACGGAGCCATTTCGCCTGGCATGTGCGGCGGCACCTGTTCCTCTTCCGGGTTTCTGGTGTGCATGTGTGCACGATGATTGCCCATTTTTGCAAAAAATGAGGTGCGCAGAGGGTTTGGGAGGCCTGCAGAGTGCTTCTGGGGGCTGGGGGAAAGCAAAAACGTCCCTGTTTTTGCGAAAAATGGGCGAAAAACAGGCTGTTTTTCACAAAAACTGGGGCATTTTTGTCTTCCCCCAGCCCCCAGAAGCACTCTGCAGGCCTTCCAAACACTCTGCGCACCCCGTTTTTGCGAAAAATGGGCCCTTTTTCGCAAAAATGGGACACAGGGCGGGGCTTCAGGAGACCAAAAATGGCTGTATTTGGTGTATAAGATGCATTTCCACCCTCTTTTAGGGGGAAAAAAGGTGCGTCTTATACTCCGAAAAATACATACAGTACATACATACCAGAGGTGGGTTCCTACCGGTTCTAACCGGTTCTTTAGAACCGTTAGTAAACCGGTGATGACCTCACAGAGCCGGTTCTGTCGGTGCTGGTTCGTGGACGCCGCCATTTTGGATTTTGTTTCTGCGCATGCGCAGAAGCTATTTTTGATTGCTGCAGCAAAAGGATCCAGAACCCACCCCTGATACATACATACACAGTATGTGTGTGTGTGTGTGTGTGTGTGTGTGTGTGTGTGTGTGTGTGTATGTATGTATGTATATATACATACACACACACACATTATTTAAATGGTTACTGGTATGCTGTCTCATCACGATACCATAGTCTCTCGAGACTGAAGGTTGCCAAAGAAGGATTTATTTATTGTCTTCAAGTCACTAAGGTGTCTCTTGTCTCCTGGCAATTGCTTGGACAAATCAAGACAAGATTTCAGAAGTGGTTTGCCATTGTCTCCTTCTTAGGGCTGAGAGAAAGACCAAACCAGCTGACTTTGTGCCTAAGTCTCACAATCTTCCGGTTTCTACACGGATGCCTTAACCACTACACCAAATTGATTGTCTGAGGTGGCTTATATCTTATAAAATCAGAAACCTGAAATAAAACCATAACAACAACATCATCATCATCATCATCATCATTATCATCATCATCATCATCATAAAAAACTACAACAATAATAAATACGTATAAAGCATGGAAATGGCCACTGAAATCAATCCCTATCCAGATACCAATCTTTTCAAAAATATTTGACACATGTCTACTGTTCATAAAATGTAGATAACCCATGCAAAGGTAAGTTGAAGTCATTTTTCTGTACCTGAAATGGGGAAGGGGAAGAGGACTTCTTCTGTCTAAGATAATCACTCAAGGTCAGCGATTAAAGAATCATCCAAGTTCTTAGATTCCCACTATTGGATATATGACAGCATTCATTATACCATTCACTAACTCTATTATGGATGAAGGTTGAGCACTTCTGCCCCGTTATGATTAGCACAAGTTTGAAGAACCATGTTTTCATGGTTCATCACTTCTAGTTCTCATTCCAAAACCAATCTGGGTATGACTGCTGATTAGTTAGAAAATTATCACATGCAGAGTTTTTTTAAAAAAAGTAAATTAACATTTAATCATATCCTCGGCTATTTCTCAGAGCCCATATTTATTCCAATCACATGTGTTATTATCCAGAGATAAACTTATCTAGTGAGTGGCTATATGAAGAAAGAAAGTAGATCTGCCTCTCAACTAAGCTTCAAAACACAGATAAAAGAATAGCAGAATAACAGAGCTGAAAGAGACCTTAAAGATCTACTAGACCAACCCTCTGCTCAGGCAGGAAACCCTATACCCGTGGTGGCGAACCTATGGCACGCGTGCCACAGGTGGCACGCGGAGACATAGCGGAGGGCACGCGAGAGTTGCCCACCGGCAAACCGGAAGTGCGGAAAAACGCACTTCCGGTTTGCTGGTGAGCTGTTTTTTGCACTCCGGAGGGTTCAGGGAAGCTCCCTGAAGCCCCGGAATGCAAAAAACCACAAAACGGACAAACCGGAAGTGCGGAAAAACTTTGTATAAAACTTTTTTTAAAAGTTGTATACTTTTTTGTATAAAAGTTTTTTTAAAACTTTTTTTAAAAAGTTTGTCTTGTATTAGTTCTTGTTCTAATGTTCTTTTCTTGTTTCTTTTGGCCGTGTATGCTATGGTAAGGCCTCGAATATAGGCTTTGGTAGTATCCCATAGGTTTTGAAGTGAGGTGTCTTATTTTACGTTTATTTCAAAAAATATTTTCAATTCTTTCTCCCCCTTCTGTGTAAATTCCTTCTCCTTCAATATTTCCTGATTCATTGTCCATCTTTTTGCTTTGTGGCCTTTCCATATTACCTTGACTGGGTTGTAGTCCGCCCAGTTATTTATCGTAATTTCTACTTCTTCCAGGTCTTTCCTCAAACCAGATGTCATCCAGGCCATGTCAACCCTTGATCATGAGCTGTGTGGATTAGAATAGTATGTGTATTGGCTTTTCCCTTTATTTAATTCTCTCCAGCTGTCTTCCATCACTAATTCTTGAACCATTTCTGTAAATGACTTAGGCAATGTTCTTTTCTTTGTTTTATTTTATTTGTTACTCATGTAATCTTTTTTACTATCTGAAACTGCATTGAGGATTCCGATTAAACAAATATTCTCATAATCTAATTCTATTAATTTTTTTATGTAGATCTCTATAGAATTCATTTTGGTTGTTGTTTGGGGCATATATTGTGGCGAGTAGTATTTTTTTTCTGTTGTACTTCTCTCTCTATCATCAGGATTCTCCCATCGTCATTTTTATATATTTGTCTTGGTTCTAGTTTCTCTTTAATATTAGTTACCACTCCTCTTTTCTTTTGTTGGGATAATGATGTAAATAGTTTACCGAGTTTTGGGTTTATTTATTTATTTATTTTGCTGTTCTTATATGCCGCCCTACTCCCTAGGATTTACTAGTAAGTTATTTTGTTGTTGTGTAATGTGTACTGCCTGTATGCATACTATATCTATTTTTAATTTTTGGAGTCTTGTAAAGACCTGTCTTCGTGTAATTTGTGAATTTAGTCCGTTTATGTTTAAAGAAATCAACTTGATTTCGTCTTTCATTATCCTTTTTATTTATAGTTCAGTCCTTGCTTCCTTGTGTTCCTTGTCTCTCTCTGTACTTTCCCTCTTGCGCCTTCTCTCTCTTTTCGCTCTCTTTCTTGTCTCCTTCTTTCCTCCTGCTCCTCCTCATTCCCCTCTATCTGTTCCCCCTCTTGACTTCTACTCTCCACTTTCTCTCTGCTCTCCTGTTCTCCTTCCATTGATAAGTGGTGGTCAAAGAATTCTCGCGCCTTCTCCACTAGTCTATTTTAAATTTCTTTTCCTGCCAGGTTATAAATACCCCTTCTGGTATTAACCATCTGAACATCACGTTCTCTCTTGTTAATTGAGTTATTAAAAACTGATAATTTTTCCTTTGGTTTCTTACTCTCCGAGGTATCTGTTTTAGGGTCTGTACTACTCTCTCTAAGCTGAGCAGTTGATGGTGAAGTAGTCTGAGCTGGTGATAGGTACTTTGTGTCACAAAACTCACTCAGGCCTCTAATGTTAAAAGATGGATTCAGAAGCTCCTCCAGGTATGAACTTGGTCCTTTAAGGTGGGGGGAGGGGCACTACCCCATCTAGAATTGTTTAAACATCACTTTCCCCAATAGATAATTCATTCACTGCCAGCACTTCTGCTTTGCCTGGCATCAGTTTCAGTTTATTGACTCTCATCCATTATAGCAGCCAGGGAGTTAAATTCTTATATATCCTTATTTTATAAAAAGTATACTTTAAATTTTTTTTTGTAGTGGACTATTTTTGCAATGGTTACATTTTTATCAGTGACTATAAACTCTGGTTTCATTAATTGAACCTACCCTATTAGCTATCTTCTTTACTCAAATTCTCCTTTTTGTTTGTTTGACATTGAATTCAACTATAATGTTTGGAGATTTTGTTTTGTGGTTTTTAATTTTTCCAAACATTGTCCCTACATCTCTGATTATTTTCACAAGAATCCTGTTATACCTAATTCAGGAATTATGTAATGATTGCATCTTTCCCCTTTCAGGAAGTTCTATGCTATGCAGGTGATAAAAGCCACCATATTCCTGCTGGTAGTGATGTTTTCCTCAATGTCTGAACAAGACATCATGTGGTGTTGATAATGTACTTGACCTGAAGTATATTTAATTGATGCTCTAGGTATCTGGATATAGGAAAATAGGCCTTTTCTGATGCTTTAAAATTTGGTAGCTTCCAGATTAATTTTAATCATATTGCCACAAGACAGTTCATCAAAGATGAACATTTAAGGGAGGTTTACATGATATAATCTTTCCTTTGCATTCCTCCCATGCTTTCCCGCTATTTTTTTCTGTATTTTCATATCACTGGAAATCTGATAAGGAGGAAAAGATAGAATTTTAATGGTCAGCAACACTTAATATCTGGAAATACCAACCACTGTCTCATTATCTATGGCTTAGAGGAAAACTCAGCTGCTGTGATTATAGTTCATAACTTAGCAAAATATACTAAAGCCCTCTGCCTCCTGCTTAGCATTAAAATATCTGCTGCCAGCTGAAAATTACTGTGGTTCAAAATTCTGTTCCATGTAGTGTAATTCTGTTCAAATTCAGATGCAGTTTGTTGACAGAATTACAGCCATGCCCAAACGACATAATCCATGGTTTATATAACCATGTGTAGTGGCAGGGAAAGGTGGGATGTGGCCAGGTTGCCTGGCTGTATCTGTATCAGATGCAATGTGGAAGGAAGTGTTTCCTTTCCACTCCACAAGGTCTTTGGTACGTCAATCCTTTGACCTAGCCTTCCTGCAAGATCACAGCTATCATCTAATTTTGGGGAAAAATACCTTCACCTGGATTCTTTACACCAGCTTGTGAAAAAGGCAGACCCTTTCATAGTCTAACATACTTGCCAACAAACTAGAAATAAAAATGGAAGAAGAAAATCAAACTCTATACGGTAATGTCATCTCCTGCCCATTATAGTTTTAAGGTATGTGGCCAAAGAAGAACTGCTATCCCTCCTTTTTTGATGAGTTAAAAATATACACACTAAAGATCTGTTTAAAAATTAAGTTTACTAAAAATTATCGAAGAGAAAACGTAAAATTATCCCCCCCCTCAAAATTTAAGTGGATGAAATGTGTTACTTACTGCTGATAAAATCATGAATACCATATTCAACCTCCCATAAAAAGGCTTTGGGGATAATAGGCACAACTATCTATAACTATATAACTATAACAAAAAAGCTTCTTCCAACATGTTAAAAACAAGAAAAAAGTCAAGGAAACAATTGATCCATTGCTGGGAGAAAGTGGCAAGAAGGTGACAAGCAACAGGGAGAAAGCAGAACTACTTAAACTCATTTTTTGCATCTGTCTTTTCACAAAGGGAAAAAACAGTCCAACCTATCAAAAACAGCGCCACAAAAAAACAAATTAGGAACACAAGTTAAAACAGGGAAGAAAATGGTAAGTGAACACCTGTCTACCCTAGATGAATTCAAATCACCAGGACCGGATGGATTACACCCCAAGGTTCTGAAGGAACTGGCAGACAAGATCTCAGAACCACTTAACTATATCTTTCAAAGATCCTGGAACACTGGGGAATTGCCAGAGGACTGGAAAAGAGCTGATGTAGTTTCCATCTTCAAAAAAGGAAAAAAAATAGATACAGGAAACTACAGACCTATCAGCCTGACCTCAATACCATGGAAGATTCTGGAAAAGATAATCAAGCAACGAATCAGAGAACACCTAGAAGCAAACAAAATAATAACAAAAAGCCAACATGGGTTTGTCAAAAACAGATCATGCCAGACTAATCTTATTGCATTCTTTGACAAAGTGACAAAATTAGTGGACCAGAGGAATACTGTCGATATACAGTAATTTACTTGGACTTCAGTAAGGCATTTGATAAAGTAACCATAAACTACTACTAGATAAAGTAGAAAAATGTGGGTTAGACAGCATTACCACCAGATGGATTCGTAACTGGCTGACCAACTGCACTCAACATGTACTCCTCAATGGAACTGCAACTACATGGAGGGAAGTATGCAGTGGAGTACCCCAAGGCTCTGTTTTAGGCCCAGTACTCTTCAACATCTGCATCAATGACTTGGACAAGGGGATAGATGGGGAACTCATCAAATTTGCAGATGACACCAAGCTGGCAGGAATAGCCAACACTCCAGAAGATAGGCTTAAGAACATTGGGCACTATCTAACAAAATGAAATTCAATGGTGAAAAAAGTAAGGTTCTACATTTAGGCAAGGAAAACAAAATGCACAAGTACAGTATATGTGGTACCTTGCTCAATAGTAGTAACTGTGAGAGGGATCTTGGAGTCCTAGTGGACAACCATTTAAATATGAGCCAGCAGTGTGCAGCAGCTGCCAAAAAAGCCAACACAGTTCTAGGCTGCTAAACAGAGGGATAGAATCAAGATCACGTGAAGTGTTAATACCACTTTATAATGCACTTGGAACACTGCATTCAGTTTTGGTCGCCACAATGTAAAAAAGATGTTGAGACTCTAGAAAGAATGCAGAGAAGAGCAACAAAGATGATTAGGGGACTGGAGGCTAAAACATATGAAGAACGGTTGCAGGAACTGGGTATGTCTAGTTTAATGAAAAGAAGGATCAGGGGAGACATGATAGCAGTGTTCCAATATCTCAGGGGTTGCCACAAAGAAGAGGGAGTCAAGCTATTCTCCAAAGCATCTGATGGTAGGACAAGAAGCAATGGGTGGAAACTAATCAAGGAGAGAAGCAACTTAGAAGTAAGGAGAAATTTCCTGACAGTTAGAACAATTAATCAGTGGAACAACTTGCTTCCAGAAGTTGTGAATGCTCCAACACGAAGTTTTTAAGATGCTGGATAACCATTTGTCTGAAGTGGTGTAGGGTTTCCTGCCTAAGCAGGGGGTTGGACTAGAAGACCTCCAAGGTCCCTTCCAACTCTGTTATTCTATTCTATTCTATTCTATTCTATTCTATTCTATTCTATTCTATTCTATTCTATTCTATCTTGAGTGGGATTTAAGGCTCAAAAAGCTCAAGAGGGAACAAAAATCTAAGAGCCGAGCTTGCTTGGTTCAACTAAAATAAACTTGAGGCAAATTTTTTTACTAGAAACAGTAACAGATACATTCAAAGTATCCAGAGGATTGAATGAGCTGACCAGCCAAAGTCCTTGGCAAAAACTTCGAATAAGGATTTGTATTTTAATTAGATAATAGCAATAGCACTTAGACTTATATACTGCTTCACAGTGCTTTACAGCCCTCTGTAAGTGGTTTACAGAGTCTGCATATTGCCCCCAACAATCTGGGTCCTCATTTTACCCACCTCTGAAAGATGAAAGGCTGAGTCAATCTTGAGCCTGGTGAGATTTGAACTGCCAAATTGCAGGCAGCCGGCAGGCAGCAGAAGTAGCCTGCATTACTGCACTCTAACCACTGCACCACTGTGGCTCTGACTCTAATATGTTGTAACTTTTAACTGGAGATTGAAGACCAATTTATCTTAGCTCCTATGATTTCCTGGAGCTCTCGTGTGTCCCAATCCAATGCTGACTTCTTCACATCTATTCTCCAGAGAAAACAGCTTAGTCCTTTTTCTGATGCTTCCTAGACATCTCACTTCTTCAGAGGCCTAGAGAACTGTTCTCCAGGTTTTTTTTAGGGAAAGGGTAGAGATAGCTTTTCTACTAAGCTTCCCTTTTCTTCTTCTCCTCCTCCAGATAAGGACTCCAAAACTGCTGAACCTTTGTTACCGTTAGTCCAAACAGAGGGGTTGTGAGTTATCTCCTGGTTCATGTGTTCTTAGGCATGTTTTTCCAGCAAGGCAAGGCTGACAGGAAAATCTTTTCATCCTTGCTCAGTGAGATTTTGTGTACAATATTGGGTGTTTGGTTGAGTTGCCTGATTTGTGTTTGTGCAAGTTATGCAACAGCATGCTTGAGGAATGGGGGCTTCCTCATTTATTACGCATGGTTTGTTGAATATATGATGTTCGCAAGATACTGTATACAAAGCTAGAAAGAAACTCTATACTTCGCTTTAGCGCCATGCATAAATTTGGACTGTATAATGAAGGTGATTCAGACTTGGAGAGTGGGAATTTATTTATTTTCTGGCTAAATACTAGTTACTTTTACTGGTAGATATCTATATGGAGATATCTACAAGGAATTCTTTTCTGTTTGAGCAAGATTGACTTGAGGTAATACTCTGTGGCATCAGAGCTGGAAAAGGTAGAACAGGTTTGCAGAGATCTGACATCCCAAAGTACTTACGTTAAATGCCCTTCAGGTGAGCCATCTTAGAGCTGAAGTGGTGCAGTGGTTAAATGCTGCGACTGCAGGCTGACTGCTAGTTCAGCAGTTCAGCTGTTCAAATCTCACTAGGCTCAAGGTTGACTCAGCCTTCCATCCTTCTGAGGTGGGTAAAATGAGGACCCAGATTGTTGGGGCAATATGCTGAACTCTGTAAACCACTTAGAGAGAGCTGTAAAGCACTATGAAGCGGTATATAAGTAAAGTGCTATTGCTATTGCTATCTTGCCATACTGGGAAAGGTTCACTAAAGAAGACCAAACTAGAAACTGAGGTATTGAGCACAAGAAATAAAGGGGAATAAAAATAGACTGTGAATACAGATCGAGAATGCTAATAAAGAAGGATGTAAAATGCAAGTTAAGTGACAAGTTAACACAGTGTCCAAAGATTGTATATCTCATCTTTCAGCCCCTGACTTATCCCTTTCTCCTCCAAACAAATAAAGAGATCTTAGATCATGCACAGATAATATCCATCTACCCTGTTTCCCCCAAAATAAGAAATCCCCTGATAATAAGCCCAATCAGGCTTTTGAGTGCATGGCAATAAGGCCAAGCACTTATTTCAGGGTTCAAAAAAATATAAGACAGGGTCTTATTTTTGGGGAAACACGATATGTATGGGATTACTATTATATTCAATGTAACTTAATTTAAAGTAGTTTGAGATTACTGATAGCAATTTGAAAATTCCATGAATACACTCTGGTATGTTTATATAAAATCTCACTTCCTTTATTGAGTTCTAGTAGATAAATTTGTGGAGAACTGTACAAACACATACAGAATTAGAGCAATTCAAGAAATCATAATCAAGGTAACCAAAATACTCATCTTCTTTAATCCTTGTGAAACTCTGCCACAATAACTTAAAACTTAATTTTTAATCTGAAATGTTAAAATTTTCAGATTATTAAAGAAGTGGTCTAATCAAATGAATTCTGGCAACTTCTGCATTAATTAAACATCTTTCAACAGCCCAAAAAGTTATACAATAGAATAGACAAATGCAAATTCAGATGACTAAACTGATGTAGGATTTAAACTACTGGTAGACTAGAGAAAGGGAGGGGAAGACAAATCATGCAGGTTAGAAATTCCATACTTCACCTCCGGTATACAGTAGTTCTATTCTTATTCCATTCATTTCCAAAATATGGTACCATCAGGAACTGTTATCCCTCAAAGACCTTGGCTCGAGTTTGTGGTAGCGGATAATTTCAATGGAATCAACTTGCTCTATTTTCTTCTCCTTCTCTCATTTTTCTCCGATCAAGGAGCTTTTCAGATGAGAGAGGAGGAAGAGTAGTAATTTGAATATAGAACCACTTTTCCTCCTCCCTCATCTGGAAAGCTTCTTGATTGGAGAAAAATGAGAGGAAGAGGAGAAAACAGAGCAAGTTCATTCCATTGAATGTCTCTACTGCTCTCTATTGATGTCATTTGGATATTTCCCCTCACTTTAGGTATATGTTGTAAAATTGCTCTCAGAGATGAAAAAAAATCTCCTAGTAAAATCATAACCATTCTCATAGCTAGGTTCCTCTGACACATCCAATCAAATAAATGCTTTTTATTTCAGTCTGTAGCCATTGCTAAAAGCCTTCAAAAGCTAATGGAAAGTAATTGTCCCTGACCGGCTCAACAAAAATGGCACACTATCTTGTACAACAGTGCAAGCCTAGCATACACTAAATCAACTTTCATAAGAGCTGGACCGCAATTCCCTGACTCCTGACATGATGGGAGTTGTAGTCCAATAGAACTGGAAAGTATTACGCTGGAAATAACTGTATTCAATACCAAGGAATCCATTCTTTTTGTTTTTAAAAGCCTTTCCTTCTGTAACAGTGCAGGTATACATCTGCAAGTGACCATGTATCTTGAACGATTCTTTTACATTTCTCATGCCACTTTTTCATTTTAGTTATCATAAAATAAAAACAAAACCAAAAAAACTATTTTTTTAAAAAAAAACAACCTCAATAGTGCTTTTTAACTCATTCATGAATGGTCCAAAAATAAGAGTGGATGTTTTGCTGATGATCTCCAATTTTCCAGGAGAGTAAAAACAAAAGGGATTGCAAAGAACTCCAAAAAGATTTCTCAGGTATATCTGGCCAAATGGACAATTTAAAAAATGGTCTGAAATGGATCTGTAATGTGGGCGAAAAAATATTTCACTATGAGACTAAGCGGAGAGCATCTTATATAGAAGGGAATCCTAAGTGTTTTCTTCTGGCAAGCGGAATGAAAACATTTACCCACAGTGGTGCAGTTGTATAAAAGGCAAGTTCTATGTCAGGGGTGTCAAACTCAAGGCCTGCGGGCCAACCTGGAAACAGTGAAGGACCTGCCCGCAGTGCCTCTGCCAGTGAAACAGAGCTTGGGAGGGCCGTTGCAGCCAAAAATGGAGCTTGCAAGGGTCGCACACGGCCCTCCCGAGCTCCGTTTTTGCAGGCAGAGGGTTGCAGGAAGCTGTCACAGCTGACAATGGAGCTCAGGAGCCTGTTTTTGCTGGCAGAGCCACAATCGCCCCCGCCACAAGTGATGTCGAGCTGGCCACATCCACCCTGGCCACACACCGCAGCCCACCCCCCAAGTTCAAACACAAAGCTGATGCGGCCCTCAATGAAATCGAATTTGACACCCTTGTTCTATGTCAAGGTGTATAGGGACAGAAGATAAAAACTGCAATATACATGGATACACATGCATAACTCAATCAGTCTGCCAGTATTGTATACATTGAGCTGCCACATCTTGAAGAAGACACCAAAACCCTGGAGAGATGTAGAAAACAATAACCCAAAGGATCAAAAAGTTGGAACAATTCCCTGTGAGGATTACAGAGGTGAAATGCCGGACTGTTGTCCGGACCGGTTCACCCAAACCGGTAGTAAAAAATGCTACTGGTTCGGGCGAACCGATATATCTGACAATCAGCTGTGCAACGATCAGCTGTGCCACATGATCTATGTTAAATTGTGGGCAAAGATCGCAGGAGACAGACTTCAGAACAGCTCTTTTATTAGCTTACTCAAGCAACCAGCAAAACATGGTCTGACAGCTAGCCCTTTTATAGAGAGCTGTGAGACACAACAACCAATAGCATTTGAGCATTGCAACACCGGACCTGAGTGGCAACATACAGTTAATAACAACTTACAGGTCATTCAGAGTTCAAGTAGTCATGACAGTTTGAGGGTTCAGATAGAGGTCAGGCAGAACACAACAATCTAGATTAGCTAAAAAGCATGATTCCTGCTTTCTAGATAATCTAAATCGCGTGGCACAGCTGATCCCCCTCCTCGCTGTTCTACTTACCTTTGCAGACTCCGATGACTTCAAAGTGCTCCTTTTTCAGCGCTGCACAATAGTGCCTGCGGCGCGTGTGTGTGCGTGAAGCGAACCGGTAGCAGACTTCAGAGGATTTCACCCCTGGTGAGGAACATTTCAATATTTGAAACGAAAAGTATATAATATTATTTATTTATAGAACTTATGCAGCAAACCTATCTTTTATGCAATAATGCTGGGTGACTCACAACAAATTCAATAAAGCAGCAATAAAGCAATCGCATTATCTTTACAAAGGAAAATCATATCACATCAATTCTACTTACACTGGTGTATCCTCATCCTAGCCCAAAGCCTGGGGAAAGAGTCAGGTCTTCATGGCCTTCCAGAAAGCTTATAAAGGTAGGAGCACTCCCAATCTCAGGTTTTCCAAAGAGCCGGGCAACTATGAAGATGGCACAGAAACTCAAAGGTCTCACCAGATGATGTTCAAGGGAAGGGATCCTATTACTAGTGTTTATAAAATTAAAGAATAGTTTGAGGTTTATAAAATTTAGTCTTAGCACAGAGATGATAGAGATGCTGACAAAGGCAATATGTAATAAGTCAGATTCTTAGTCCTCTAGAACAGGGGTCTCCAACCTTGGCAACTTTAAGACTTGTGGACTTCAACTCCCAGAGTTCCTCAGCCAGCAAAGCTGGCTGAGGAATTCTGGGAGTTGAAGTCCACAAGTCTTAAAGTTGCCAAGGTTGGAGACCCCTGCTCTAGAATATTGTTTATCCTCTTTAGGATAAAACCTTAAAGGTCAAACAGGAATCTTTTTCGACAGCTGCCTGAATATATCAGGCTAGAATTTTGTACAAGCAAAATATGGGCCCTGATGATGAGCCAGTGTTACCTGGCAAACCATGATGATGCTACAAGAATGGCACATGCACAATGACATAATCATGCCAAGACCTTGCATTAGGACATCTGAGGTTAAGTGCCTAAGTTGTTTTACTGGTGGGATTATATCATTATGCATATTTCACCATTAGCTCTCCCATAGACACCCATGTGGCATACAATGGTCATCAATCGTTTGTCTGCCAGCATAAACACTCCTTCATCCCAGCAGCTGTTTCAGTTTTTTAGCAACTGCCTTCTCTTTCTGTCCACTTTCCCTTTCCCCATGATGCCTCAGGAAATCAGTCTAAGTACTGTGCTTCAGTGAGAGTGGTTTGTGATCCTCTGCCCATTGTTCCCCACTAAGGTGACAGGGATTTTAGAAAAACCTCCTCTCTGAACCAAATAGTCCCCCCTAAGCAGCATTATCTCCCAGGCACATGGTTTTGTCTTCTGCTTGCTAGCTGAGACATGGCTGCATCAACAGTGAACAGAGATATGTCTTTCAGATTCCATGATACAGTGTGGTCATTGTGTTTTGAGTTGCCTTGAATGCAGACTTTTTCAGTACCTGTATCTTTTCATGTAGGAATTTATAAGTGCTTTGTGACTTACAGACAGAACACTACTACAGACACATTAAAGAGAGTCCAGTGTTTCTATTAACCTCCTACAGACTTTCCACCCTTTTCTATATGTTTTAGTTGAAACTGTAAGAGCCGAGGTGGCGCAGCGGTTAGAGGCAGGTACTGCAGGCCACTTTAGTTGACACTGATCCGCAGGTCAGTGGTTCAAATCTCACCGGCTCAAGGTTGACTCAGCCTTCCATCCTTCCGAGGTAGGTAAAATGAGGACCCAGATTGTTGGGGGCAATATAAATATACGTTGCTTACTGGCGTAAACCGCTTAGAGAGTGCTTGCGCTGTGAGGCGATATATAAATCTCACAAAATAAATAAATAAATAAATAAAAACCTTTTCCTCCTCTCCTATATCCCAAAGGTGCTTTTTCAAAAGGCAACTGGACTTTGTTTTTTTTTCTTGAAGATGTTTCACTACTCATCCAAGAAGCATCCTCAGTTCTGACTGAATGCTAAATAAATCCCCACATTCCTTAGCATTTAGTCAGACCTGAGGATGCTTCTTGGATGAGTAGTAAAATATCTTTGAGGGAGGAAAAGAAAGCCCAGTTGCCTTTTGAAAAAGCACCTTTGGGACAATCATGACCTAGATGACTGAGAATCTTCATAGACACTCCTCTGCTATACTATTTTATCCCTTTCTTAGGCCTTTCCCCACTTCCCATGACACAAAGATCTCTTGACAACATCTGTTTTCTGTTCCACCACTGACATTTCTTTCATTTAATTCCCAATTCACATTATCCTTAGCTAGTAAAGGTAAAATTTCTTTTCACAAGGACCATTTGAAAATAGGTTAAATTGAATTAATTTAATGTGATCTTTGTTACTACGGAGGTACGTCTCATATTTGCATGCGGGCCGCTGATTGGTTCAGCTGGGAGCGGGAGTTTTGGAGGACTGTCAGTGGCCAGCCGCCTTCAGGCAAACCCCTTAAAAGCGGCTTGCCTGAAGCCGGCCGGCATTTTCTGCATTCGCTACAGCTAGGACTAAATAAAGTGCTGAACTGTTGCTCTGCACGAATCTCACAATCTTGTTTTCTGTTGACTCAAGGATGGGTAAATAGCTCTAACGTAGGAATGGGGAAATCACAGATTCTCTGAATCACAGAATCATAACGTTGAAAGGGCCATTTAAGGTAATGTTTTCCAACCTTCCAACCCAAATGTTCATTAATTGCCATGCTGGCTGTGGATTCTGTGATTTGAGTGCCTGGGAATTGCTATGCTAAACAGTGATTTAGACAATTGAGCCCAGTTTCCTATTCCATGCAGAAAAGCATCTGTGACAGATAGCTGTCCAGCTTTTGTTTGAATACATCCAACAAATGCTCTGTCCTACACATTGGCAAAAAAAAAAAAAAATCAGAACACCAAATACAACCTGAACAGACAAGACCTTTGCAGACGACCCTCACTCTGTCAAAGACCTTGGAATACTCATATCAAATGACCTAAGTGTCAAAGCCCACTGCAACAACATCGCCAAAAAGGCTTCAAGAGTTGTTAACCTAATCTTACATAGCTTCTTCTCCGGTAATGTCACACTACTAACCAGAGCATACAAAACATTCGCCAGACCAATCCTTGAATACAGCTCATCTGTCTGGAACCCACACCGCATATCGGACATAAATACATTGGAAAGTGTCCAGAGATACTTCACGAGAAGAGTCCTCCACTCCTCTACTTGCAACATAATACCTTACACAACCAGACTTGAAATCCTGGACTTAGAAAGCTTAGAACTACATCGCCTTCGGCACGACCTAAGCATAACTCATAAAATTATCTGCTACAACATTCTCCCTGTCAACGACTACTTCAGCTTCAACCACAATAATACACGAGCACACAACAGATGCAAACTCAAAGTGAACTGCTCCAAACTTGACTGTAGAAAATACGACTTTAGCAACAGAGTGGTTAATGCCTGGAACTCACTACCTGACTCTGTGGTTTCGTCACCAAACCCCCAAAACTTTACCCTTAGACTGTCCACTGTTGACCTCACCCGATTCCTAAGAGGTCAGTAAGGGGCGTGCATAAGTGCACCAGCGTGCCTACCATCCCTGTCCTAATGTTCCCTCTTATCAGTACCCATCTTATGTATATAAACAATGTCATATCTATGTTGTGGTGCCCGCATACAGGTATTGAATGTAGAATAGTAAGTTGTTGTATAAAGTTAAAAGGTTGTTAAAAGGAACTGTTTAAGCAAGTAACTATAGAGCCAGACAGCTTTTAAAATGTATGGTAAGTAGAAAGGGGGAAGTGTTTATCCCAGTGCTCCAGAAGGGAGGGGGGATAGATGACATCATAAGAGACAGCCAATTGGATCATAGATAGCAGGGCCAGGAACTATAAAAGGCCTGGCCAAGAGAGATGTTGAGCTCTCTGTTATGTGTGAAATTCCAAAGAAGGAAGGTGTAGTGTGAAGAGCTGAGGGAAGCTCTGTTATGTGGTAAATCCCAGGAGGGAAGGCTTAGTGTGGAGAGCTGAGGAGCTCTGTGTGTGACTTCCAAAAGAGGGAAGATTTATAGAGAAGATAGGCCTTAGGCAGTTCTGTGGGAAGCAGGAGCCAGGGTCAGGGAACAAGATTGATTGATGTATATCGAGTAATTTGTAGATAGAGATAAACGGTGAAATGTGCTCTTATCTATAAGCCTAGCAACAAAGAAGAATTGGATTTGCTTAGATTTAGTCAGGAAAGCAAGGAGAGTCTATTGAGGGGAAGAAGAGAAAAGAAAGAATTAAATAAGCTGCTTGTGGTTTTAACAAATTCACTTGACAATTACTGAGAAGTTGTATTTAAATAAACTGTTTACTAGTTTGTTAAAGAAACGTGTCAACGTCTGTCTATTCCACATATAAAGCAAATCTCCAACAATCCTGCAGAGCTTAGAGATATTGAAGAAGAAGTAAAAAGCAAGCCACTAAAGAGAGAGAGAAGTGAAACAGAGGGTGCAACCCTTGGTCAGGGAGATATAAAAGGAAAATTAAACACAAATCGCTACCAAGACATATAAAACAATAAACCTGACCGGGAGGGGACGGGTGGCTTCCCCCGCATATGTATATTACCATTTACCAACATGTATTTGACAAAAATAAATAAAAAAAATAAAATAACATAAAATAAATAACTATGCCCTTGGCTGGTTTGTTGAACAGTTAGGCTTTGAAAGCTTTCCAAAATCATGGTCTTCTTTAGAAGCATGTCATTGGGGATCATGATTTTCCTGGATCTCTCATGAGGAAAAATTAAAGCAGATTAAAAACATATGAATGTGCTCATTTTAAAAATGTAATGTAGTTAGTTACTTTAGTTAGTTTTTAGTGCTAACAGTATTTGGCAAAGGGCTCTTCCATCACTTTTCTGGCAATGATTCGGGGAATATTGTGCTGCCCTGGGTTTTCAGCATCTGCTTGTGAATTATCTTCAGTTTGCTTCTCTAGGCACAGGTTTATCTAAAAATGATCATGACAGCTGGTGTGTTTACCAATTCCCCAGTGGTTGGACTGCCAATTTCTTAATCTACCAATTTGCCAATTTGATAATGTGTTTCTCGCTGATTAGTTCTGACTTAGACACCCACTGCTGTTCTCCTTGGGAGATGGCTGCTGCATCATGAAGAATTATCCTGCCAGATTCAGAGTGCAAACAAAGCACCCCCTCCTCTGTAAAAAGGACCCAGAAGGAGCTGACATGGAGTGTTCATTTAACAGGTTGATATTGATTGATCTGTAGAATTCAAATTAGAATCATAAGGTGGAAGGGAATCTCAGAAGTAATCTAGATCAGTCTTTTCAAAGCTCAGTAACTTTCAGATACTGTCATTCTTAGACTAGAATTGTTGCCAGAAGTACAGGTAGTCCTCGATTTATAACCACAATTGGGACAGGAAAGTCTATTGCTAAGTGATGCAGTCATTTAGTGAGTCTTGCCCAATCTTATGACCATTTTTGTTAAGTTTTGGATTTCTGGATTTAGGGCAGGAATATCTAAAATATTTCCCTGTTCCCTAGAGCTGGCTGAAGGAGAAATCTTCCTTGTGGAAAGGCTGGTAACAGAGTGGCGTATATCAGGAAGTTCAGTCTGGCTGTTGTCAGTCTCTCTTGTATGTCTTTTGCCAGAAATCCCTAAGAAGGAGAAGGAGAAAGAGAAGAAAAGGAGGAGGAGGAGGAGGAGGAGGAGGAGAAGGAGAAGACAGAGAAGACGGAGGAGGAGGAGGAGGAGGAGGAGGAGGAGGAGGAGGAGGAGGAGGAGGAGGAGGAAGAGGAGGAGAAGAAGAAGAAGAAAGAGAAGAAAAGGAGGAGGAGGAGGAGGAGGAAGAGGAGAAGGAGGAGGAGGAGGAGGAGGAAGAGGAGAAGGAGGAGGAGGAGGAGAAGGAGAAGGAGGAGGAGGAGGAGGAAGAGAAGGAGAAGGAGGAGGAGGAGGAGGAGGAGGAGGAGGAGGAGGAGGAGAAGGAGAAGGAGGAGGAGGAGGAGGAGCAGCAGCAGCAGCAGCAGCAGCAGCAGCAGCAGCAGCAGCAGCAGCAGCAGCAGCAGCAGCAGCTGCCAGGAGGTCTGAAATATCCTCTCTCTTTCTCAGCTCATAACCATATAGCACAGGTGGGTTCCTTCCAGAGGAATGGTACATAGCTAGTTCTGACTTTTTAGCATAACTTCCTCAGCATGCTATACAGGTAGTCCTCGATTTACAACAGTTTGCTTAATGACCATTCAAAGTTACAACGACATTGAAAAAAGTTACTTTTGACCATTTTTCACAGTAATTACATTTCTAGCATCCCCATGATCATGTCATCAAAATTCAGATGCTTGGCAACTGGTTCATATTTATGACTGTTGCTGTATCCCAAGATCATGTGATCACCTTTTGAAACCTATTGACAAGTAAAGCCAATGAGGAAGCCAGATTCACTTAACAACCAGGTTACTAACTTATCAACTGCAGGGATTCTCTTAAGAACTGAGGCAAGAAAGCTCATAAAATGAGGCAAAATTCACTTAACAAATGTCTCACTTAACAACAGAAATGTTGGGCTCAATTGTGGTCGTAAGTTGAGGACTACCTGTACAACACTCCATAGCAGAGGCAACCAACATTTAATAAAAGTTGCTTCTCTTGCAAAAATGGACACTACTAGTATTTCTTGCTAGATTCCCTGCTGAAAACTATGGTGAACAGCCAGTGGGGCTGCATACTGACCAAGCCTTAGCAAAATAGCTAATCCTTCTCAGAGTTTAATCCCCTGTTGATCCCAACCAGATTGGATGTTTTTTCAAGTGAAGAGCTATCTTCTTGGACTTCAATGCTGCAGATGAGGAAATGAATCTTTGTCTAGTAATTAATTATTATTGGCACCTTTTCCTCTTTGTGCCCTGAAGTAGAATTCTGGCTTTCTGTGGGTACTTTTGCATCCTAATTGAATGCTTTTTTATACTCCAACTCTGTACAATGATCGAAGAAATGTGGATGGCTGAAACTACTATATAGTCCCGTGATGGCTAACCTATGGCACGTGTGCCACAGGTGGCACGCGGAGCCCTCTCTGCAGGCACGCGAGTCATTGGCCAGCTCAGCTCCACTGCGCATGTACATGTGCCTCCCGCTGGCCAGCTGATTTTCAGGTCAGCCACGCACATGCTTTCTTCTCACTTTCTGCAGCCCATGCCTTCCCAGATCTCTGGAGATTCCACCACAGCGCTGTTTGGTTACACATGGCTTTTTCCCCCTCCCAGCTCCGTTTGGGGAAAGGAGGCTTTTCCCCCTCCCAGCTCCATTTGGGGAAAGGAGGCTTTTCCCCCTCCCAGCTCTGTTTGGGGAAAGGAGGCTTTCCCCCCTCCCAGCTCTGTTTGGGGATGGGAGGCTTTCCCCCCTCCCACCGCTGTTTGAAATGTGAGGCCAAAATGGAGGTCGTGCGTGCATGCGCGGGGGGTCGTGCACGCATGTGCAGGGGGCGGGACGTGCGAGAGGGGCATTGCATTATGGGTATAGGAACTCACGCACGTGCAACAGTGCACATGTGCACACTTTCGGCACCCGAGGGAAAAAAGGTTCACCATCACTGATATACCCTATTGAGTTATTATTTGCATCAAAATTCTATTGGATTGATGGCGAACCTATGGCAAGCGTGCCACAGGTGGCACGCAGAGCCATATCTGCTGGCACGCAAGCCGTTGCCCTAGTTCAGCTCCAGCTGATTTTTGGCTTGCGCTGAGGCTCTGGGAGGGTGTTTTTGGCCTCCGTAGGACCTCCAGGGGGCGGGAGGCCGTTTTCGCCCTCCCCAGGCTTCAAGAAAGCCTCTGGCGCCTGGGGAGGGTGAAAAACGGGCCTACCGGGCCCACTGGAAGTCGGGAAACAGGGGAGCAGGGGGTGTCATGTGTGGGGGCCGGGGCAGTGTGGGGGGTCACGCGCGCATGCGTGGGGGGTGGGGAGCAAGGGCATTGAATTATGGGTGTGGGCACGCACACGCATGCGATAGCGCATGGGCACGTGCTTTTGGCACCCGAGGGAAAAAAGGTTCGCCATCACTGGGATAGATCCTAGGCAGCTGCTGGATGTGAGGCAGCTCTAGAGAGAAATGTTGTCTAAGTTCATATAACACAAAGTCAACTAGGTTTTGAAAACTAGAGGTTGGGAACTTGGGACCCTCTTCCTCATGGGGGTTACAAACAACTGGGGGGGGGGATGTCACAATTTTAAAAAACAAGCAACACAGGAGCACAGTCAAAACCTGGTCTGGGCTTTGCTCCCCACTTGACTAACTTCAGCCCGGTGAATGAAGTACTGCAAGGCTGGACCATCCCTGTGATCTGTGCTTAACGTTATGTTATTAAGTGTAAGTGATGTTCAGTACTTATTTCTTGCCCAACTCTAAATGCAATGAAACCAACTGGTTTATTGGAGGAGGATGGGAGGATATATTCATTTATTATTTTCAGGAGTCACAATACCGTGAAGTTTGAAAACACCTGCCTTCCATCATGATGGCTTCATTTGTTTTTTGGCTTAATCAATTGTATGAGTCCAATTGTTAGGCCACTCAGTTTTGGGGGATCTCCCAAATATCTCAGGGCACTTAAAGTAGCAATTCTGTAAGATTTTCTTTTCTTTTCTTTTTGGCCTGATTTTTTTGGGAAGGAGAGGTTGTTTTGATTTCCCCACCCCCTCAAAAACTATATTAAATCTGGGTTGGAGGCTTACACTTTCAGTTTCCCTGTGTAGCCCCCATATCAATAATGTTCCCCAGAGATCACCCCAACAGGGTCCCTCCAGTTCCTATTCTATTCATTTTAAACAAACCTGTTGCCATGTCTCCAACTCACATGAGGAGCTATAAGATGCAAATTCCCCTCTCCCTCTTGCAGTATCCAATAAGAAAAAAAAAATTCCAAGCTCTAGTTGAACAGTGACAAGAACAGCTTTACCACCTGCATTAGAAAAACAGTAACCATAGAGATATCCGTATAGTAACAGACAAGTACATATGCAACTTTAAATTATGGTAAGCTATTGAACTCAATAGGATAGATCTCTGTATTTTTCAAAAGGCAACTGGACTTTGTTTTTCCTTGAAGATGTTTCATTTCTCATCCAAGAAGCTTCTTCAGCTGAGAATTTCCATAGACATAGACCTCTGTGGTTTGCTCAGTACTAACAATTGGTACACAGCAGGCTAAGAGAGATATTTCAAAAGCACAATACATACGAAACAACCCAAATCTCCCCAACCTTTGCAAAATGCCCCATGGCAGTAGCTGTTTTCGCAAGAGTCCCCAATATCAATGTTCCTGCCAATCCTTCCTTTTGGTCTGGGCCCTTTTTCATCTCGCCCACCTAAATCCAATGTACCTCTCAGCCCTATAAGCCTTGATTCCCATCCACCCTTACCTGGATGATCCACTGGGCAATTTCCTCCCTGATGAAACTCCACCCCCCCCCATATCCACGTTGGTTGAGCGCCATCCTTTGATCACAGGCTTAACTTTTGTCGTCACCCAAATTGTTGTGAAAATCTGTGCTCATAGGTGTTGGAGCAAAATTACAGTCCTTCATGTTGTATCTCTCCAACAGCTGTTCAATTTTTCTTCTTTGACTGAGAACATAACCACCTTTCTCAGTTTTTTGTATCTCTACACCAAGATAGTTTTTTATTTCTCCCAAATCTTTTAATTCAATTTTTTCTCTAATTGATTAGCAAATTCTTTTACCCTGTGACAGATCTTTTGCAATGAAACAAAGATCATCCACAAATGCTAATAATTAACAATCCCCACCTTTTAACTTTCCGGTGTATATGCAACCATCAGCCTTGCAACTCTTGAACCCAAGACCCTTCAATGCCATATCTAAACAGATATTCCAATTCCTGGCTGACTGCTTCAGTCCATAAATGACCTTGTTCAACTTATACACAGTGTTAGGCCTTTTGCTTTCATACCCTGGTGCTTGAACCATGTAAATTTCTTCCTCTAATTTTGCATTGAGGAATGCTGTGGTTATATCAAAATGCCAAATTTTATGGCCACATGCTGCTGCCAAAGCTTGTGCCAACCTTATGCTTTCACTCACCATTGTTGCGAATACCTCATCATAATGCACATTTTTCCTTTGTGAAAAACCTTGTGCCACTAATCTTGCTTTATATTATACCTCATTGTTGGGTAGTACTTTCTTTTTGTACACCCATTTATATCCTATGGCTTTGCAACCTTGTGGCAAAATCATAGATGTGAACACTTTATGTTCATCCATGGATTGCATTATTTGTCCATGGCTTCTTTCCATTTCACTTGTTCAATTTTGGGTAGTGTAAATACTTCCTGATAGTTTCTTGGTTCATACCATACATTACACACCTTAACCTCACCAGCAGAATACCTGTCAGGTGGAATCCCCTTGTTCCATCGCTCTGGCCTGCGTGGCATTGACTGCTTTTGTGTTTCAACCCTCTCTCGCTTGATATCTGAATCATCTCCTCCTGACTCCTTTTCTTGCTCTTTTTCAGTTTCTCCTCCCTGAACGCTGACACCATCACTGAGTTACCATCACTAAGTGAATTTCTCCTCATGGCTTTTTCTAAAATGGCATTTGTTTTCTTCTGAAATCACAGGCTTTAAGGGCTTCCATTCATAAGTCCTGTTCTGGTTTGTACTCAAAAACAACTGAAACAATGTCCCACGTTTCATCAAGACTATTTAACACCAACAGTACCTTCTGAGACTCAGGAATCTGCATGCCATGCTGTTCCAACTCAATAAATGAAGTTTGCATTTGCAGCAAATGCTTCTCCACATTCTCTTGTGGTAACAGTCTGGCTCTGTACAATTGTCTTGATAATTGCACAATATTGCATGCTGACACACTCACATGCATACTTCTTAATGACAGCCAAACCTCCTTTGCAGTTTTTAAATTAGCTACATTCAGGAATTGTTCATCTTCTAAACTTAAGATGATGTTGGCCAGTGCCTTATCATGCTGCCTTTGATCTGCAGTTGCTAATGGTGCCTGGGGTGGATTAATAACAACATCCCAGAGCTCCTTAGCCTTCAGGAAGCATTCCAATTTTGAGCCCAAATAATATAATTCTTCTGACCCAATCGAGGCAGAGAGCTCTCCTTGAATCCCACAGCCATCCTGCAAGCCTTCTCAGTCTTGTTTCCTTTTGTTTATAACATAGGCAGTCTCTCAGCTTGATTACAGTTCAGTCTTACTGTGTTTGGTGTGTTCTGGGCTCATAATCTGTTAGAGTTTGCAGCAATCCAACCAGCACACAAGTAAAGAATTCAGCAGGATTTATGTATAAAAGAAACTTCTTTATATACAGTAATATAAATCATGATGCATGTATACAATACCCATACAGCAGAAGCCAGAATCAATATAATCACATAAGCTATATAATACAGAGGAACTCATACAGTATATATACAGATCAGTGAACCTAAGCCATGCCCAGGCTCCGAGCCACCTGGGTCACCAAACAGTCCCCATTGGCTGACCTGTTACCATGTCTATTCCAATTCATGAACCCTTATACACTGACAAGAACCATGTAAATGCTCTTCTTTGCTTAGGCTGTATTGCAGAGAACTTATTTATGTCTTCTGACTTTCTTATGAGTTTTCATTCTCTCTGAATTTCAAATAAATTAACATATGATATAAGTCAAGTATTTCTGTGGTACATACTGCAATGTAAACAGTAGGTGTGAAACAAGGAAGGAAGGAAGGAAGGAAGGAAGGAAGGAAGGAAGGAAGGAAGGAAGGAAGGAAGGAAGGAAGGAAGGAAGGAAGAAAGGTTGTCCAGTCAAGATTTAAATCTAAACTGGAGGTCATCCATACTCATTAACTGCATTTTTGGAAGAGCTGGAGAGTGTCTTTCCTTTTTAGACAAAAACTATTTCCAAGTTATTATCTCCCCCGCCGAGTTTATCATGTTCCAGATCAATTCCCTTCCCTGCACCAATTATTATTATTTGAATATTAAGTCTGAGAAAGCAGTAAACATAATTTAATTACATATTGTCATACAGCAGGAAAAGATTGTCCAAATTACAGATGATACAGAATCGGGTGGTATAATTGGATGGTAAATACCACATTAGACACAGATGCAAAATTAAAACTGATTCTGATGTCAGAAGCAGGCAGTAAATGACAAGCAATTTAAACAGAGACAAATGCTAAGTTCTTCACTTAGGAAAAACAAATCAAATGCACAGGAATAAACAAAAGAGATCTGGCTTGGTAATAATACAGTGCATGTAAAAGAGATCTTAAAATCGTGACTGATCAAGGAACTGAATACGAGTCAATGATGTGGTTTCAGAAAGACCATAAAATATAATCTCTGATTCATGGGAAGTAATAGTTTCTCTTTGTTCTGCTAGTCAGATGGTCAGAGCACTTGTGTGAAGTTCTGGATACCACACTTAAGGGAGCATTCAGATGAATAATATTCTGAAAAGAGAACCAGCCTAAGAATCCCTTGAAAGAAGAGCCCTGCGGGATCAGGCCAATTGCCAATCTAGCCTAGCATTTGGTATCCTATCATGACAAACTAAGGCATTGGGAAAGCTCACAATGAATAACGCTCCTCCACATGCAATTGGCATGATGCAAGCTATGGTATTCCTGAGAAAATCAACAGTCATCAAGACTAGAAATCACTGATAATTTCCGTTCCTATGGATTTGTACAGATCAATGTTAAAATTATATTTTAACATATAAAAAATCTTTTAATGTTTTGATTGTATATGCATTCCTTTATCACACTTCCCCCTTTCTTAACTTTACCCCAAGATAAATAAGCCCAGATGTCAGTCAAGCCCAGATGTCAATTTTGTCAATCAATCATTTTAGGCTTCCTACCTTCAATAAGTAGCAACACTAATTTAGTAAACTTGGATGGACTTTACTTTACTCTCCTCTATTGGTACTTTATCTTACTGTCTGGGTTCAGATAAGAGCAAGGTCAAGACTGTGTGTGTGTGTGTGTGTGTGTGTGTGTGTGTGTGTGTGTGTGTGTGTGTGTACACATACGCACCATTAAGCTGGCACATACATGCTGTACATACATACATACATACATACATACATACAGTATTTTTCAGAGTATAAGACGCATCTTTTTACCCCCCCCCAAAGAGGGTGAAAACTTGGGTGCGTCTTATACACCGAATGTAGCCCCACCCAGCCACCACCACCCTTTGGCCTCTGCCTCCCAGCAATTTACCTGTTTGTAGCAAACAGGGAAGAGCCTGTTAAGACAAGCAAGTCACTAGCAGCTTCCCGACCTACAGCTGATTTGCCACGTGCTAAAATGAAAGTGAAACTAGCTGCAGAGGCAAATAGCTGGGAGAGACACACAGATTTTTATTTTCTGCTGAACTGGATGGAAGTGGGTAAGTGAATAACTATAAATGTCTGTAGAATGTTCAAATTATTAGACTTATTTTTAAAAGACTGCTCTATTATTGTTCTAGAGCCAGGGGTCTCCAACCTTGGCAATTTTAAGACTTGTGGACTTCAACTCCCAGAATTCCACAGCCAGCTTTGTTAGCTTTGCTGGCTGTGGAATTCTGGGAGTTGAAGTCCACAAGTCTTAAAGTTGCTAAGGTTGGAGATCCCTGTAAATCTAGACAACTTAACAAAATAAAGAAGCTTTTTAAAATAAATGCTTGCTCTGAAGAGGCCCAGTGCTATTGTATCTTCTTTTAAATAATAGAGAATAATGTATACTTTCAGAAATTTTAATTAATTTTAACAGCTCTGTACAAGTATAGTCTGAAATGTAACAGTGTCCTGTTTAGTATTAGAGTTTAGTTACCTTGGAGTAGATCTATTTAAATAATTGGGAGTAGTTAGTGTGATTACATTTAAGAAAACTTTCTGGCATAATGTACATTTCTCCAATTCTTTGCTATTTCTATGGGTCAAGCACACATGCACAGAAATACACAGCAAACAGTGTATATCATTTGTGCTGTTTGCTGTTTGGCAAATTGCTTGGAGGCAAAGGCTTTTTTTCCTTGTTTTCCTCCCCCAAAACTAAGGTGCGTCTTATACTTCGGTGAGTCTTATACTCCGAAAAATACGGTACATACATACATACACATGCATCTTTAAGCCAGCTTTTTTTTTTTATTGAAAAAGTTTTATTAGTACAGAGTACAAACATTTTTTAATTTTTCTCCCCACCCCCACCCCCTTCCCTCCCCCCCCTCCCCCCCGGACTTCCCAGAGAGAACACAGGGCATAATATCAGTAATTACAGAAGAAAAAAGAAAAAAGAAAAACCCCTCAACTCCAAATTACACATTGCTAACATCATTAAATTTCTATACTTTATATTATTTCCCATATAATTCTAAAAAATAAAAAATAAAAAATAAAAATATATTAATATATATAATCTGGGTTATACAAAGGAAGGAAACCAGTTTCTCCCTCCTCTTTTCAATCAACTTTCTAGATCTATGAAAATTATTAATAATACTAAATCTTAAAAAAAAAACGTTAATGATAATAATAATCTCATGCTTAACTAAAACCAAGAAAATTTTACATAGCTAATATCACGATATTAAATAATAATACCTTTAAATTTCATCATAACAACATATTATTCTAAAGCAACTTATTAACTCAAGTAAAACTAAAAAAGTATTACATGTCTACATATTAAATAATAAAACTTTTAAGTTTCATCATAACATAATATTATTATACAACAACTTTGATTCATAATAAAAAATATTAAATAATAATACCTTTAAATTTCACATAACAACATTATTATACAACAACTTATTAGCTCAAATAAAAAAATATTACATGTCTACATATTAAATAATAAAGCTTTTGAATTTCATCATAACCACATAATATTATTGTTCAACAACTTGTTAATTCATAATAAAAAGATATCCTTAAAAGTAATATTAATATTAATATTAATATTAATATTAATAATAATAACAATAAAAATAATAACAATAGTAATAATAATAATAATAGTAATAATAATAATAATAATAATAATAATAATAATAATAATAATAATAATAATAATAATAATAATAATAATAATAATAGTAAAAATCTAGAGAAGAGAGAGAGAAAAACAAAAACCTAAAACAAATGAAAAGAAAAAAAATCCTTCCTTTAAAACAAATTTTAAAATCTAATTGTAGTAATTTATAACTTAATAGTTTTAATTAAAAATTAAAAATTTCCAATTCTTAAAAAATTATTAAAAAAAAGGAAAAAAGAAAAAAAATTTTTTTTCCTCTTTCCTTTTAAGAAAAGAAAGAAAAAAAGAAGAAACAACAATTAAAAAAAAAGGAGAAGAAGAAAATACAATTATATTATCTCCATCCATCTAATACATATCAACATTACTTCTCTTTGTATCTTATTGGTTGCCTCCTTTTGTATCTTGATGATTTTGAATTTATCAGCTCTTCTTCCATCTGATCCCAATACTCCATCTCCTTTTTCACATCTCTCTGGCTCTGCGATTCACTTTGACTCTTTGAGATTATTTCATTTTGATCCGATAAGGATGACTTTTCCTCCTTGTCTTCTTCTACATTCATACGTCTTTCTTCTGGAATTTTAGATATATCAGCCTTTAAAATATTAACATAAAATTCGGTAGCTTTGTTTATCGTATTCAGCCGGTATCTTTTCTCCAAAAATTTCACCGTAACTCCTGTTGGTGCTTCCCATTTGTATTGTAAATTCAATCTTTTAAGTTCATCAATCAAAAAAGTAAATTCTTTTCTAGCTTTAAGCATTTTAAAGGGAATTTCTTTCCAAATCCTAAGTTCCTGACCATTCACCTGAAGATTATTCTTAAATGTCACCTGAATAATTCTGTTCCGTAAGACTCTTGTGGTAAAATATATAACAATGTCCCTTGGTAAATGTTTTTGTTTTGCGTGCCACGAGTTGACCCTGTATATCTTTTCAATTTGTGTAGCCAACTCATCTTTAGAAATTCCAGAAACCTGTATCAAGGCCTCAATCATTCTTCCCTTCAAATCATCATATAAACCTTCTTTCAACCCCCTTACTCTAATAGCAAATTGCGTTCTTCTAAACTGTGACATCAACACCTCTGTTTCAAAATTTGCAATATCCTTTTTAAATTTGTTTATATATTCCACCGAGGTTGCCAACGCTTGTTTATTTGTTTCAATACAGTCCTCCAAAAAATCAACATTTGTTGCTAAACCTTTGCAAACCTCTAACATGTCCATCCGTAACTGCTTTTCCATATTCTTTAAAGCGTCCTGCATTTTTTTTTCTATTTCAGTAATTTTTTGATTAAATTCCAAAATTAAGTCTTGTTTCATAATCTTTAAAGTATTTAATAAATTTTCCGATGTCAAAACTTGGGGAGGTGTCGGTTCAGTAGCAAGTTGCATTTTAGAAGTATAAGCAGAGGGGTAAATAGGCCTTTTATTCAAGGCAATCATTCCATACTTTGAAGCCATTGTTATAGTTCCAAAAAATTACACTGAAAACGCCAAATCACTATCAGTTGTTATAATCCAAAATTAAGAATCAAAAATAAAAACCAGTTTTCAAGTTCAAAAATTTCCCAAAGTCCAAAGAACACAAACAAAACACAAATAACTTTCACTTCTTCTTTATTATACTTCCAAAGAAGTGCAAAAAAGGGCCAAATCTGTAAAAAGAAAAAAAAAATCTTGCAATTTCTAGGACAAATAGTCTTTTTTAATTTATTTATTTTAGTAAAATTATCAGTTACTGTTATAATCCAAAGTCACGGAGCAGAGAATAAAAATCAGTTTTCAAAATTTCCACAAGAGAAAAGCCAGAAAAAAAAAACCAATCTTTCCAAACTTGAAACCATTTTTATATTTCCAGAGAAGTATAGAAAAAAGCCATAACTCTAAATAAAATTCTTTCCAATGTAAAAGATAGAGAGTTTATTACTTTCCAAAATCAGGAGACAGAGAGAAAAAAAATCAGTCTTCAAAGTTATAATTTTCCATAAGAAAAAGAGCCACAAACAAACAAAGCAAAAATCACCTTCACTTCTCTTCCCAACTTCTTCAAAATGCCTTAAAAAGCCAGATCTCTAAAAAGATACTTTCCACTTTCAAAGGCAAATAATCCTTATTTTTTTAAAAAAAGTTATCAGTTATCAGAGAATGTAAGAAGGACAACCAGTTTTCAGTTTTCAGAACAAAGAGTTTCCATAAGAAAAAAAGACCACAAGCAAAACGGAAATCACTTTCACTTCTCCTCCTTCAAACGCCATATTGTTGCATGTTAAATGTTACTTTGTTTCTTCAAATAGAAGTTAGCCGAGGGTTTAAAAAAAGGGGAAAAAAATCCATACTTGCCCAGCAAAGCCCCTGGTTCTCTCTGTCTGCCTCTTTAAATGCACAAAAAAAAGTTTTATAATTCCTCTTCTAGAAGCAGCGGCGGCTTCGGCGTCTTGCTCCGCAAGAGCGGAGATTTCCAGGCTCCCGGAGCTGGGGGCAGGCTACCTGGGGAGCCTTCCCTTCGCGCCCCTGGATGGCTCCTAGGGCGCTAGGGGGGCTCTACCCCACCTGCCACGCTCTCCTCTCTCCCCTATGTCCGGGGCAGAGAGATTCCGAGCCGCCAGACAGCTGTTCTGGCGGCCCGGCAGGGAGTCGGAAAGGCGCCCTGAAAGAGGAACGCCATCGGCGCCAAACACCAAACCGGAAGTCCTCTTTAAGCCAGCTTTTTGACTTCTGGCAACTGCCTGGAGAAGTCCCTGCAGTTTTCTGAGCAAGATTTTTCAAAAGTGGTTTGCCATTGCCTCCTTCCTAGGGCTGAGAGAAAGTGTCTGGCCCAAGGACAGCCAGCTGGTTTTGTGCCTAGGGTGGAATTAGAATTAATTTCTAGCCTGATGCCTTAGCCACTACACCAATCTGTCTCTCTCAAAACTTAGTTGCTGCATTTGCACGAAGAATTCTTGGTTAGTTTTACATTAATTTGTGGGTTTTTTTGTTGTCTATGGAATGAAGCTAATCGGTTAGTTGATTGATGGTTCAATGCCCAGAAAATTTGTTCAGTAAAACCGCGGAGCAGAGGCGCCCGGCGGCTTAAGGCAAGAGGCGGGCAGGAGACGCAGGAAGGAGCCTGCCGCCGCCGCCACCACTTCTGGGATCCCCACGCCTCTCGCCCCGCTCGCCGGGAGCCTCTGCTCTGCGGTCCTGCAAACCAATCCCCACCGTGGCTCCTTTCTCCCTCGCCCAGCCCTCTTGCAAGACGCCAAGTGTGGGGAACTGCACCAAGTGAGGTAGGTGGGTGTTCCAATTCCAAAAGATCTTCTAAGGTCTTTAAAGAGGTCTTTCAAAAACTCAGCCAATTCTTCATAGTCAATTCTCTCCATATCTTTACAGTCTCAGTTCTCAAATCCAAAGCTTAAATAGGTTCAATCTTTAATCAAAGTTCATTCAAAGATGCCACCAGTTCTTAGTAATCACTAATCCCCATGTCTCAAAGTCAGAAATCAGTACTTTCTATAATCCATTCAGCTGCTAACAAAAATGTATTCCACAGCCTTTTATAGTTTGCAAGCTTTTGTTATAAAAATTAAAAAACCAAGTCCTTCTGTTCTCTGTTGTTAACATCTGTTCATACTCCTTCTTATCCAGGCCAGTCCAAACATTTTCTTTCAAGCAATAACAAATTGCAATCTATTTTAGATTCTCTCAACTTTCAAAAAGGTTTTTTTCTTTTTTCTTATTCAAGATCAGGACAGCTGTCCAAACATCCATAAAGGTATTCTACCATGACAGTAACTCTTCCATTTGCCAGATGGCATTCTCCAATCAAGTTCTCATCTCTACATTTCCTGTTTTGGTTTTTCCATTTTTAATCAATTCCAATTTAGCAATTATTTCCTCCAAATTTATTTTCCAAATTCCTTTCACCTTTATAAAATCTTTAAGGCAAAATTCCAGATCTTTAACAGTTGGGCTTTAGTTATAAGTCCCTTTAATTTTGTTGCACTATTGTATCCACCTATTAACAGCCCCTCCTTAATTTCCAGTCCTTTTGTTCCCGTTTTAATATTAGAGTATTTCTTTTAAACTTTCTATTGGCAGTGTAACTCACCAGCCTCCATCTTCTTCAACTTCTGCACATCACTTTACTTTTCTTTCCCAGATGACTCCAAGCTCGCAACTTCGATCCTTTCAGATGTAACCACCGCAGCTAGGGATGACATTTTGAGTGGTTGTCTTCCATACGCCGCCGGTCGAGGAGACAAAGCCAGCTCCCTGGGGGGTTTGCCACCACCCCAGTCCACCAGCAGGCGCTCCTCTTCTTCACCATCCCTCCTGGGTGGTTGTGACCCGGTCCTGTCCGAACCCGGTCCCCGGGCGATGCAGGTTTGGGGCTTTCCCACGGACGCGGGGAAACTCTGTGGTGCCGCGGTGCTGGCCACGCCTTCTTTTCACCTTCCAGATGTTATTTACATTCTTCTATTTTGTGTATTAGACTTTATGTGTATTGAACCTCACTTTCACTAAGGGTACTGATGCTGTAGTGCTGTAGTGCTCCTCTTCTTCCAGTTGATGGGTCTCCTGCTCCCAAGTCCAACATTAAACAGTATGTCAAAAACAGCTGATTATCCAATGTCCAGGGGGTTTAAAAATACAAATAAGCAAGACAGCTTCTCCCAAAAATCACCTTTCCAATTATTTAAGCTTTTTTTCAGGCTTTCTGTATTTTAAAGCTTCCATTGGGCATTTCTTTCGCCTCTTAATTTTCAGCCTTTAATGTTCTCCGTGTGTCTAATCACCATTTCCTTAATGCTTGGAGTTTATCTTTTAAAATTCTTGTACTTAAATTAAATCTTTAGAGTAAGATTTGGAAGTTATCTCACCCAGTTTCAATGCTCTGCTCACGGACCGCTCCAGCACAAATCTTAAGGTCCCAGTTGTCCCAGCTTGTGACTGCCAAAAATGGCCGTCATCCCTGCTGCCGTTCGGGAGAGCTTGCTTAGAATCTAATGGGGAAATTGCGAGTTCCTCGTGGTTCACGAAGTGCCTCTCCTTTCTTTGCCGCCCCTACAAGGCGGCTTTGACCCCTTAGGGCCTCCCAATAGTGGTTACCGGCTGGATTTCGTGGGACTCGTCGGAGCTCGCTATTTTCCAAGCTGTTCTCGCTGCGATGTCAACCGGAAGTCATCCTTGGACTCTTTAACAATGTACACACTTGACAGGCAGAAGTTTTGCTGTGGTTCTGACCAGCAAAAGTAACATTAATCACACTCTTATTTGATACTTATTTAGATGCTGCCTGGTGCTAAATTAACTGAGAAGGGGAAAAAGAAAGAACCCCCATGATAAACATGTTCAGGAAGGGAGGCAAGAAGGAGAAAGTAAAAAGAGAACACAGTCCCCTTCCTCCTCCCTTCTGTTTTGTTTCTTTCCATCACTTCCCATTCACTATACAAAGAGCCCTTTGAGTCATCCTTATCACTCATTATCCAGGGTGGCTTTTTCTCACTGTGCGTCTCTCCACTGAGACATGTCCCTGCGAAGTCCTTATGCCAGCAAGTGTCACTTTGTGAACCGTTCTTTCAAAAAAGATCTTTGGGGTGGAGAGGCTGCATGTGCCTATTTGCAAAGGAAGACCGAAATTATATTTACCAGGCTACAAAGGAGATGAAACACTAGATGCTCTTCAAACACTGTCTTGTGATGAAAGGCAAATAAAGAAACACTTGAACTTTTTCAGATCAGGAGGGCCAGCCACTCCATACCCTGCAGAAATGTTAGAGGGAGGCTTCTTCCTATGAGGGATTATAGGGTGGTTACAAATTCATCAAACTGGAGATACAGGAAAAAGAATAATACTCTTTCATTATTCAGGCAAAGAACCTAAGAGCCGAGGCTTAGAAATAAGCTATAAAAGGTGCACATTTTGAACCCTCCAGAGAGGCTAAGGCATAAATTATGAAAAATGTGGAATGTTAAAGGCAAGACCATAAGCTTGGAGCACATTTCCTTCAGGTAATGAGGGTAGCAATAGCACTTAGACTTATATACCGCTTCATAGTGCTTTACAGCCCTCTCTAAGCGGTTTACAGAGTTCAGCATATTGCCCCCAACAATCTGGGTCCTCATTTTACCCACCTCAGAAGGATGGAAGGCTGAGTCAACCTTGAGCCGGTGAGATTTGAACAGCTGAACTGCTGAACTAGCAGTCAGCTGAAGTAGGTTGCAGTGCTGCTTTTAACCACTGCGCCACCTCAGGATGGTTTAAGAAGGATAAAGAATGGCACTGATTCTGGCATAAATTCATTGGCTGCATTTCTGTCACAGTCCTTAAACAGGACAGTTAAAAGTCGAATAGATAATTCATGTAATAAACTAAGCTTGGTTTAGTGTTAATCTTAATATCTGGTGTGTTTTAGGGTGGTTTGTTTATTATTCAATGTTATATACAAATCTAGAACATGGATTGATTCAATAAAAAGCTTGTGTGTATTGTGTAAATTCAGCCATTCTTTATTCGTAAAAAGGACATAATCCACTTCCATGGTTTTTGGGGAAAAGCTTTTTCCCATACTAGCCCTAAAAATAAAATAAAGAAGAGAGGAAGATAATAGATAGCAGAGGTGATCTGTGCAAAAGTGAAATGGTGTGAGCCTGAAAATAGCATCAGGATAAATTTGCCCCCATGGTCTGTCCATTTTTCCTGCAGAAAGAGGAATTTTGAAAAAAGAAACAGTAGTGAAATTGGAGGACTGGGGATTCAATTTCTGATTTCTTGTACATAAATGCCATTATTGACACATGTGCAAAAAGTACAGAGTGTAGATTGTATTGTGGCAGGTGCCATCTTGCCTGTTTTGGCAGTCCCTCCCCATGAATGCTGGTGTTGATAGCCATAGCTACATCTTCTGATGGCAATTTCCACAATAGAGTCCTTTAAAAAATAACTTCTTTTAGTAAGTCCTCAAATTTCCATCATTCAGTTTCACCAGATGATCCAAAAATAATACACTAAGAGGCTATTTTACCTAGGCTATCCCAGCGTTGCAAGGAAGACATAATTGTTCATAGGATGATTGGAAAAATATAACTACTGTATAATGGAAATACAAAGAAGAAGAAGAAGAAGAAGAAGAAGAAGAAGAAGAAGAAGAAGAAGAAGAAGAAGAAGAAGAAGAAGAAGAAGAAGAAACATGCACCGTCTCTCAGACATTACCTTTTCTGCATTGCCATATATTGGCAGCAGATATATATATATATATATATATATATATATATATATATATATATATATATATATATATATATATATATATATATATATATATATATATATATATATAAACAACAGAGTTGGAAGGGACCGTGGAGGTCTTCTAGTCCAACCCCCTGCTTAGACAGGAAACCCTACACCACTTCAGACAAATGGTTATCCAACATCTTCTTAAAAACTTCTTTTAAAAAAAGAATTATATATATAATTCTTCATCAGTTTGTTTTGTTTTTGTTGAGTAGTTGATTTTTTTTTGTAGTTTTTCATATAATTTTCTTACATAGATAGTATTTTTATATTTCTTTCTGTAAACCTCTTAAGTACTTAAAAAAAATAAAGCACCTTTTAAAACACCATTTGCTTTGTACCTTCTGTTTCAGATGAAGGGAATGGACCTAATTCTTTCTGCTCACAAAGTTAATGCAGTGCAATAAAATGTTGTTGCTTTGTTGTTTTCTTTAAAATATATCCCAAACTTTTCTTGCTAGCATTTTTCCCACAAATGCAGAGTCTGCCTTTTTGCAAATTAACCAAGTGTTGAACCATTGGTCGAGACAGAAATTGACTGACTCTTGTTGCCCAAGCTTGATGCCCAAGCTGAGAGAGAGAGACTGGCCCAAAGTCACCCAGCCAGCTTTCATGCCAAAGACTGTCCTAGAACTCATAGTCTCCCCTTGGTTTCTAACCCAATGCCTTAACCACTAGGCCAAACTGGCCCTAGTAAAGTCTGTCAACATTGTTTGTGGATAAAGGGTTTGATTCACTGTCATTATTTTTCTGATCTTCCTGTCCAGGGCTTTTAGTTCGACTTGAATCCAGTTCACTATTCCAGCTGTGTATCTAATGACTGGAATTGTCCAGGTGTTAACGGTATTTCCTCCACTGAGTCTGGATTTTAAGTTCTTCTTCACTTTCATGATATATTCACTTTTAGTTTTCTTCTTGACGTTAACATGCTTGATGTTGTCAGCTTCAAGAATGCTCAGATATTTATAACAATCTTCTTGATCCAGACTCATGATATTATTTCCGTAGAGCATCTTGATACCGTCAAATGTTCATTATTTTATCCCGTCGATGGTAAGGGTGACACATTTGTCCAAACTCTATGGCAGTATCTTGGCTGCATATATGGGCAATGTTGAGCAGTGGTTCTATTTCAGGTGGTGTTTTTCTATACAACTTCAGATCATTCACGTAGAAAAGGTGGGGTAGCCTGACAGATATTTGATAGCCATATTATTATATTATTATTATATACACAGCAATGTGAAATCACAACTACCAGTTCTTTAGCTACTGTTGGACCTACTTAGTTGTCACTTCCTGATGCAAAGGAATGGAGGGGGGGATAGAACAAGACCTACCACATCATCTGGACCACCTGCAGTCCTCCAAATATTTCTTAAACTACAGTTCCCAGGAGCCCCAGAGAGCCTGGCCAGTGGCAAACAACACTGAGGCAACACCTTATTCCACCAGACTTGAAATTTTGGGATTAGACAATTTAGAACTATGTCGCCTTCGATCTGATCTAAATGTAGTTCATAAAATCATCTACCACAATGTCCTACCTGTCAATGACTACTTCAGCTTCAACCGCAACAATACACGAGCACACAATAGATACAAACTTAATGTAAACCGCTCCAAACTCGACTGCAGAAAATATGACTTCAGCAACAGAGTGATCAATGCCTGGAATGCATTACCTGACTCTATGGTTTCTTCCCCAAACCCCAAAAACTTTAACCTTAGACCAGTGATGGCGAACCTTTTTTCCCTCGGGTGCCAAAAGTGCATGTGCGCATGCTATTGCACATGCGCGAGTGCCCACACCCATAATTCACTGCCTGGGAAGGGCAAAAACGGCCTCCCCCGCTCCCCCGGAGGCCCTCTGGAGGCTGGAAATGGCCCGTTTCCCAACTTCTGGTGGGCCCGGTAGACCCATTTTTCATCCTCCCCAGGCTCTGAAGCCTAGGGAGGGCAAAAACGCCCTCCCCCATCCCCCGGAGGCCCTCAGGAAGCCAAAAACGCCCTCCCAGAGCCTCCATGCGAGCCAAAATTCAGATGGCCGGCGCACAATGCCCTCCCAGAGCCTCCATGCGAGCCAAAATTCAGATGGCCATAGGTTCGCCATCACTGCCTTAGACTGTCCACAGTCGACCTCATCCCATTCCTAAGAGGTCTGTAAGGGGCGTGCATAAGTGCACCACTGTGCCTACTGTCCCTGTCTTACTGTCCTATTGTCCTCATTTATCTGTACTTACTTTGCTTATGTTATGTTTATACAAATACCTGCAATCTTGTACATGTTTGACAAACAAACAAACAAACAAATAAAATAAAGTCACTCCCAAGCCTTAGGTCCTCCAGCTCTCCTCTGAGAACTCCAGGGACACCTCACCCACCCCAAAAAACCGGGGAAACTTGCAGAGGGGCAGGTTATTTCTCTTGCTAACTCGGCTTTCCGTCGAGCCTCAATTCTTCCTTGAGGCTATCGCCAGGCAGACGGTCTTCAGCGAGGAACCTTCTTCCATCTGTCCGCCGCTTGCGGCAGCGTCCTCGGGAGCCAATCAAAGCCGCTCTTGGCGCCGCTGCTGCTTAAGTTCAGCCGTCGGAGCCTCTTAGGAAAGTCCGGGATGCTGCGCTCGAGCGGACGATGGCAAGAGTCCCGCGGAGTCCAGCAGGCTCGGCACGGAGAGCATCCGGGATCCTGGAAGATGCGCTTCTCCTCTCATTTGCGCTTGCAAGCCTAACTCTGGTGATTGAGGACGGCGGCTGCTATAGTGAGCAGGGAGGCACCAGAAACAGCGGGGAAAGCGGCCTTTTGCTGACCGGGTCCTGAACTGTTAACAAGGGGAGGGCAGGCTTCCCGTCTCTACTTTGGGCAGCCGGCTGCCTTAGCGGTGGGACTACTAGACGCATCGTACACCTCTTCCGTTAAGAGGAGATTGAGACTCCCGGTTGTCGAAGGAGGAAGGGGCTGCGTGCCTCGGACCCCCTCCTGCCCGGTCCTGCTCCGATTTCAGAGACGTTGCTGAAACTGAGGCTCTCGCAGCCGCACGCTGCTTGGAAGCAGGGCTGCTCCACTGTGGAGCTAGCCCTCTGCTGCCCCTCCGCATGGCTGCGGAGCCCCTGCCTTCCGAGGCCTCCTGGGGCAACTGGATGGGCGAGCCCACCGTAGCCTGGCAGAGTGACCCCATCAGCACCAAGCCCAAGAAAGCAGCAGGTGCCTTCCAGCTCGGGACGCAGTTCTGGATCTTTAACCACAGCGGGGAGGAGACCTCGCCCCCGTTTCTGACCGATGCTTGGCTGGTGCCGCTCTTTTACGCCCTCATCATGTTGCTGGGTCTGGTGGGGAACGGCCTGGTCATCTATGTCATCAGCAAGCATCGCCAGATGCGCACAGCCACAAACTTCTACATTGGTGAGTGAGTCCCGTGTCCCCACTCAGTAGTAAGCAGAACTCACTTGGAACCCAGCTGGTTGCAAGGCGGCAGAGTCAGCTAACATACTTTCTTTGGTATATTGTCAAATGAGGGGCAAAAAAGATTCTTGTAGCACTTCTGTTGGATGTTCTGCCTTAGCTGGAATCTAGAACCTACAATCTGATAGGGTTTTATATCTAGGTTCTCACTCTATCCAGTCAACTTCCATCAATACTATTTAAACGAACATTTAAGATCATACAAGTTCCCACTGATAACACCAGTTGCTTGTAATATTACAATCAATTGTGTACAGTGAAGTTGGCATTTCTAAGGCATTAAATTTGCTTGTAATATTTGAAACAGGAGTTATATTGCTCGCCACTTGCTCTGAGCTGTAAATAAAGTGTTTTTAAGCATTACCTTTGATTACATTTAGTGATTTCACAGACAAATGGTTAAAATACTTCCTTTTAAAAAAAGGAATCTCACTAAACCTTACTGCATTTCCAGATTACACTGATGTGTTGTTCTTTAAATTCTTCAGCAGTTGCTATGTAAAAATCCAGTGTGTTGTAACTTTAAAGGAATAATATTCATTCTGTCTCTGTCTCTCTGTCTCTCTCTCAAAAAAGATTCTTGTAGCACTTCTGTTGGATGTTCTGCCTTAGCTGGAATCTAGAACCTACAATCTGATAGGGTTTTATATCTAGGTTCTCACTCTATCCAGTCAACTTCCATCAATACTATTTAAACGAACATTTAAGATCATACAAGTTCCCACTGATAACACCAGTTGCTTGTAATATTACAATCAATTGTGTACAGTGAAGTTGGCATTTCTAAGGCATTAAATTTGCTTGTAATATTTGAAACAGGAGTTATATTGCTCGCCACTTGCTCTGAGCTGTAAATAAAGTGTTTTTAAGCATTACCTTTGATTACATTTAGTGATTTCACAGACAAATGGTTAAAATACTTCCTTTTAAAAAAAGGAATCTCACTAAACCTTACTGCATTTCCAGATTACACTGATGTGTTGTTCTTTAAATTCTTCAGCAGTTGCTATGTAAAAATCCAGTGTGTTGTAACTTTAAAGGAATAATATTCATTCTGTCTCTGTCTCTCTGTCTCTCTCTCATATATATATAATACATACATACATACATTATATATATATATATATATATATATATATATATATATATATATATATATATATATATATATATATATATATACTGTATATCTATATATATATATATCTATGTCTGTCTATGTATGTGTGTGTGTGTGTGTGTGTGTTCCTGTCCAACTGTTATTCTGTATTCTGACTATATTAAGATGGTGACCATTCCAAAGCTATTTACAATATGTTCAGAGAAGCTAGGTTAAAAAAATTATTATTCCCAAACTCTGGCACATTTTCATATGACACACCTAACTCATAAGATATTGGGAAACGTGTGGCCTTCCATGGCTATGCTACAACTCCCAGCTTTCATCATTATTTAGCCACAGTAGCTGGGGCTGATGGGAATAGAAATTCAATGTTTCACAAACAGCCATAAGTTCCCCACCCTTGGTTTATTTTATCATAGTTTACAAAGCTGGGCAACCATATGCATCAGAAGAGGTGAGGTAGTCTGTATCGTATCCCTAGTTGATCTGGCATTATTATGCATGCCATTCTATGTAAATAATTTCACATTATAAAAAAGGTATGCACACTTAGTCTAGACCAGTGATGGCGAACCTTTTTTGGTTCGTGTGCCAAAAGGGGGGGGAATGCGGGGGATCACATGTGTGCGTGCCCACACTCCTAATTCCATGCACCCCCGCACATGCACGCATGACCCCCCTGCTCCCAGCATGCAATGGCACACCCATTTTTCGCTCTCCCCAGGCTCCAAAGCCTTTCTAGGAGCCTGGGGAGGGCGAAAACGGCCTTCCCCACCCCCTCTGGAGGCTGGAAACAACCTGTTTCCCGACTCCCAGTGGGCCCAGAAGGCCCAAAAATCAGCCGGCTGGTGCACACATGCACGCCGGACCTGAGCTTGCATGCCCACCGATATGGCTCCGCGTGCCACTTGTGGCACCCGTGCCATAGGTTCGCCATCACGGGTCTAGACAAAAGCTTTCCATCGCTATTAGAACTTTGGTACATATAATTTGCCCCTTTTGTGAAATCATTCTCTAAAATTAGCTGATTTTCATCAAATATTCTCTGTTCTTCTAACCTATGTGTGACGTAAATACATGACACTTGTAGGAATTGGTAGTGTATTACCACCGTATGGTATTTTGGGTTCCTCATCCACAGCTCACTTAAAGTATAATCCATTAGTCCTTCAGTGGGTAAAAAAAATGACAATTACAAATTTTGCTGCCCTATTGCTGCTCACTCTTAAGGAACAGGATTGACTGAATCACCCCAATTTTGCTTCTTCCACTCTGAATAAATATTTCAACCAGTGGGAAAACTAAACCAGTCATTCTGGGTTGAGGGCTGAATCTGGGAATCAGGTTAGCTTTAAGGGGTTTAGTTGTCTGTCAAAAGTCACTACAGATTTTGCATGAACTGTGGAGGCCAATTGTAGGACGAGAAGAAATAGCAAGAGAAAGTCAAAGAGCTGATTACCATTCTTCTCCTGCCATTTGTCCCAGTTTGGGGATCAGGTGGCAGGGGAAGGTGGGATCTGATTCTTAACCCACTAGGTCTCCAGCTCCAGAGATCAGCTTTGTGAGATAAGTGATCTGGCAGGTCAAGAGCCATTTCCCTCTTCTTCTCTTCCCATCCTCTCAGAGTGGGTAATCCATACTCCAAAGCAGCCTGAAAGCAGGTGACTGGATAAGGAGACATATGCCATGAAGCAGCAGAAAAAGAGTACTCTTTCTATTCTCTTTCTCCTTCCAATCCCTTGGGCACTGACTACTCAAGCTGATCCAAATGGGGGTTTGGCTGGAAAGATTTGAACTTTCTCATTGCTCAAAGCTGAATGGCCCTGGAGGACTATACCAATTGACTGGAGGGGATGGAATGGTATTTCCAATATCAACTGGTAGTCTACAGATGCAGTGCTGATCCCACCCACTTGGGGTCCCCTGGATCATACCATCAACCAAATGGTTGGCGAAGCACATCATGTCTCACTCAGAGGAAAAACTTCCATGACTTGCTATGTGCTTAAAGGGGAAAAGCAACTATCTTATCCCCAGAATTTCTAAAATGACTTTAAACCACCTTAGGCATGTGTTGATAAGGAGATAAAAATAAAATGCAAGAAATAGGCAAAGATAAATAAATGTTAAAGGCAAACTTTCTAGGTTGGATATTCAGCAAGAATACTTTAATGAGATGTCCCTTTCTTCTGGAATATTAAGGCACTGATGGCTCCACAAAATGTGGGCTGAAGTGCCGCATTTCAAAATCCGGTGAAGAACATGAAACAACAGCGATAGAAATCAGGAGGAGGGACACATGGGGGATCTCTACAGCACTTTTTCTCTTGAGTCCCAGACAAAGAGGAATCCTTTGTGTTAGACCAGTGGTTCCCAATGTGGGGCCCACGCCCCACAGGGGGGCAATTTGATTTTTAATGGGGGCACTTGGAATCTTGTTTAAACCAAGTTAATGACCTTTTAGCCTTCCTCTACGTGAATAGTTCACTTTTTGAATAGTAAGAATTATATGTCAGGGGGGGGACATCAGGATTTTAGAGATGCTTAGGTGGGGCATGGCCAAAAAAAAGGTTGGGAATGACTGTTTTAGACAGAACTTTAAGACTTGAATCAAGGAAGGAAGTAGACATTACTTGTCTCAGCTAACCTTATGCCAAAGCTGATCTCAACTCTGTGTCTTTCACAGCAAATTTGGCTACTACTGACATCATATTCTTAGTGTGCTGTGTTCCCTTCACTGCCACTCTCTATCCCTTGCCCAGCTGGGTGTTTGGTGACTTTATGTGCAAATTTGTCAACTATTTACAGCAGGTGAGCTTGAATTATCTATATTATATTTTTATTATCTACCATATCCATAATTTTATTTTAATGCCCACAGGTACAACTGATGATATGAAGTGGATAAATTTTAATGTCTGTATATGGTGCCAAGAACATAGCTGTGTGCTAGGACAGGCAACCCACAGGCTGTTTACATTTTCCTGACACCTTTCCTAAGCTATTATAGATCTGCGGGGACTATAGACGATTCATGCTGAATGCAAATAGTGCTGTTCTCACTTTAAAAATGGGAAGGAGGTGCACAAGTAGCTGAAGAGTGAATTTAGATTTCGTTGTCTTCACCACATGCTTTGTCTTCTCACCAGGTGACTGTCCAGGCCACCTGCATTACTCTGATGGCTATGAGTGTGGACCGCTGCTATGCTACACTGTACCCACTGCAGTCACTGCGTTATCGAACCCCCCAGGTAGCCATGTCTATCAGCTTTGCTATTTGGATTGGTAAGTGGGGGGTCTGCAAAATCTGTGAGCACTTATACCTCTGGAAAAAGAGGAGGCTATGTAGCTTGAGATAGAAGGGAGACTAAACCCATGTCTGACACATCCAGAGTTTCCTTCTTGGGATTAGCCTGATAGCAATAGCACTTAGACTTATATACTGCTTTACAGACCTCTCTAAGCGGTTTACAGAGTCAGCCTATTGCCCCCAACAATCTGGGTCCTCATTTTATCAACCTTGGAAGGGTGGAAGGCTGTCAACCTTGAGCCTGGTGAGATTTGAACTGCCAAATTGCAGGCAGTCAATGGTCAGCAGCCAGTGGTCACCTGCAGTACTGCATTCTAACCACTGTGCCACCGCGGCTCTGGAGTTGCTTATTTAATTAAGAAGTGAGGTCAGAAGGAAAGGGAATGTAAAAGGTGTTACTATTACTTTGAAATATACATGGATATAAAATAAGCAGCATGAATAAAAATCAAGCTGACTTAAATATCCTAACTTTTGAAGCCATTATTTCACTTCAAACCACTAATCTTCCAGTTTCATTGCAAATCGGACCACATATGAGTTTAATAAATCGTCATCATTTGACATTAGAATCTAGGACTTACTTTTCCCTGACCTATCCACTCAATTTCCTATAAGTCATCAGTCTCCAAGTGTTAAGTCGGGTGAGTGAAGAGACTGAAAACAGGTTTCATGCAACAGCTCTTTATCCCAACTATATACAGATCCAGCAAAGAGCCAGTCTGATAGCTTGCCTTTATATTGGGAGTGTCAGATGGCTCAGCCAATCAGGGGCCGGTATTTTCCCGCTCAAACAGAGGACCTGGTTGTAAACAGGCACTCTTGATATGTAACACCAAGCATTTCAGTTCATCAACCCCTTCATGAAGTTTCAGATTTTTTTATCAATCCACAAACTTTTACTATATGAAAATAATTTAATAAATACTACTTTAACTAATAGTACTATGTGTAAGCTTAAAATAATCTTTGATAACCATTATCTTTAGATTGTTTAAACTTCAAGTCATTGACTGTCATGGCAAAGCTAAACATTCTAAATGATGGATTTTTGAACATGGTCATATTTTAGTTTCTTCTCTTCTGTCTCTGGGCTAGGTTTATAAAAGCTTTGAACACCACTTTCAAAAAAATTATCCCTGCATCCATGCATCTATCCATCCATCCATCCATCCACTGTTCTCCTTTCCAAGAGATAGGATCGTTCTCCTGGTTTTCCTCGAATCTCTATAGAGCTTGTTTTCTAAATGCTCATCCAAGGATTGTGAGTTCTGTGTCTATGATCTCCAGGTTCCTTCATTCTCTCCTTGCCCATGGCTATGTATCATCGTACTGAAAATGGCTACTGGTATGGTTTACGTACCTACTGCATTGAAGCTTTCACAAGCAAAAGCCAGGAGCGCAGCTTTATTCTCTACACTTTCCTGGGTGTTTATCTATTGCCACTTCTCACTATTTGCTTCTGCTACACTGTCATGCTCAAGCGCATTGGACGTCCTGTGGTTGAACCAGTAGACCATGATTACCAGGTAAGATAGTAGAAAGAAACCGTACTTCTGTTGTTAGATTTTTTTTATAGCTCCTGCAAAAACAAAGTCCCAGTTCAGGTAATTTAAACAAATGTTAAAAAGAAAAAAATCGGAAAGAAAAGTTGAAAACCTATTCTCTCCCATGCATTGCTTAAGCTGTCACCAGAATAAATTTCATGCCGTTATCAATATGTGTAATACGTTTTGGCGAGAGTTGAAATCATTTTCTTCGCTCATGCAGCATATTCTACTAATTAAGCTACTTTGCACATAATTAACCTTAAGGTCAACTAGGAGCCTGAGGAATCATAAACAGGTTTGTTGTGACTCATAAATGCCTAATAAATCATGCCTTCATTTATAATAACAAATATATTAATTTTAATTAAGAATAAAATAATATTTAATCAAATATAACCCAATTGGTTAAAGAACTACGACTGGTGTGGTCTAAGAAGAGAGTTTTTCCTGCTGTTGTCCCCACGCTATGGAACAGCTTGCCCCAGTAGCCGGTTCCCACTCTCCTGGCCTTCTAGAAGAGCATTAAAACCTGGCTCTACCAACTGGCCAGGGGATCTAAGAGTGTCATGCAACCCTGGGGGTGGTTGCTGGGTTGAAGGTGCTCCCTCTGCCTATTAACTCTGCAGTTGTTTTTAAATCTTTGGTTTAATATGGTTTTTAATTATGTTTTAACTATGGCTTTTATATGATTTACTGTTTTGTTTGTAAATACCCAGAGTCATGCAAGTATGATGGGCAGAATAGAAATTTGATAAACCAACAACTTTTTTTCTTATTTCATTTCATCATCTATTTAAAATACCTGGCAAAACAGACTTATTTTGTATGCTCTTATATTGCTGAAATCTTATCTGAAAATGTATAAGGTTCTTTGGACTTGGCATACAATATTTGGGTTCCTCAATTCTCATTTTGTGTTCTTCAACTGTTTATATAATGTTTTTCACCAAGAGATTGAATTCCTATGTGTTCAGAATTCTCAAATTCTCTATCAGTTATGGAGCTCAAAAAATGAAGATATGCTTAGTTTGTTTTATTCCCAATTATTTTTACCCAAGAAGTGTATAAATAAATTAAATTAAATTAAATTAAATTAGATTAAATAAAATAATAAAATAAAATAAAATAAAATAATAAAATGAAATGAAATAAATAAAATAAATAAATAAATACATAAATAAATAAATAAAATAAATAAAATGATAAAATAGAATAAAATAAAATGATAAAATAAAATAAAATAAAATAAATAAAATAATAAAATAAAATAAAATAAAATAGAGTAAAATAGAATAAAATAAAATAAATAAAATAAATAAAATAAAATAAAATAAATAAAATAATAAAATAAAATAAAATAAAATAATAAAATAATAAAATAAAATAAAATATAAAATAAAATAAAATAAAATAAAATAATAAAATAAAATAAAATAATAAAATAAAATAATAAAATAAAATAAAATATAAAATAAAATAAAATAACAAAATTAGATTAGATTAGATTAGATTAGATTAGATAATTAAATTAAATTAAATTAAATTAAATTAAATTAAATTAAATTAAATTAAATTAAATTAAATTAAATTAAATTAAATTAAATTAAATTAAATTAAATTAAATTAAATTAAATTAAATTTTCAGTTGATCTCCCCTCCCCAAAGGTCTCTACACTCATGGGAAAATTCAGGAAGAAAAAATATTGTATTGAGTGGAAAAATTGAAGAAAAGGTGAACATAAGATAAGTAGAGGGGCTGTCAATGTAAGGATAGGCAAATAACCCCCGCCTCAAAAAAAAAAAACCCTCGATAGCCAGATTGGTGTACTGGTTAAAAGTGCTGGGTTATAAACCAGGAAACCTTGAATCCTAGTCCTGCTCTAGAATCACAAAATCCAGATGGGTGGGTCTAGATCAGCCCTCGCAAGAAGGTACTGGCAAGCCACTTCCTAAAACTTTGTAAATTGCCAGAAATCTTGGCTGAGTGCAGAGTATCCAGCATGTGCAGAGTATCAAAATAGCTCTGAAAGGCCTGCTGAGTCCCTTGCATTTCACTGAGATTCCATCATTTTACCTTTCTTTAGAAAATACCTTCTTTAGAAGATACATATTCTAAAAATTTGGGTTATTTTATATTACGTATTTATTCAATTTATATGCCACCCATCTCACTCTGCAAAGTGACTCTGGGCAGCTTACAATTAAAATAATAAATATTAAAATATTAAAATGACTGTCTAAAATTGTAATTGTCTTCCTCCTGAATCTGAAACCAGTAGGTCTTTTCCCCCCCTGCTAAACCAGGCAATTGGCCTGGCTGCTCAACTGGCACACTCTCCATAAACACTGTTCATGTGTGTTTTCTGTTCATTTCCAGCAAGTACAACATCTCTCTGAGCGCTCAGCTGCCATGCGAGCTAAGATTTCCAAGATGGTTGTAGTGATTGTACTTCTTTTTGCCATTTGCTGGGGTCCTATCCAGTTCTACCTGCTTTTTCAGGGCTTCTATCTCCATTTCCAGGCGAACTATGAAACCTATAAGATTAAGACGTGGGCTAATTGCATGTCATATGCTAACTCTTCCCTCAACCCTATTGTTTATGCTTTCATGGGAGACAGTTTCCGCAAATCCTTCAAGAAGGCGTTCCCCTTCCTCTTCCGCCAGCGTGTACGGGACAATGGCATGCATTCAGGCTCCCATAATGCGGAGATGAAATTTGTATGAAGAGACCTAGCTTCTGTTGTGAGGAGAACTTGGCTGGCTTCCTTCCTGAGAAAGGATATTCCAACTGACATGTTAAAAGTAAGATGGTTACTGACTCAACCATATATGAAAAGTAATTTCTTCCATACCTCCTACAGAAAGCAGAATTTTCTGCATTCTAGGCTAAGTAAATTTGATAATGATAAGAATTAGGGATTCCATATTATTCATTGTGAATTTTAATTTTAAAGGCTTCAGGAATCTGCACTGCTGTATTAGGTTTCAATGTTGGCAGAAGCTAGCCTATTGTTTTGTGTTTATGGTCATCTTTAGAATATAGGTCCTGTACAACTTGGATTTATCCGATCTCTGGATGTAAAATGTAAAAATAAAAATTTTGAAACTGATCTTTTTCCCCTGAGGCTGATTGAGATTTAAAGGTTTGTTTTTAAAAAAATAACAGATTAAAATAATAAAATAACAGATTAAAATAATAAAATAACAGATTAAGATCATTCAAAAGACACATTCTTGATCCAATGGCAGTTAAGATGTATCCCTATTTAACCAACTCACACAGTGTTAATATTTAATATCCATTAGTGCCATAATGTTATTATTTTCTATTTTTAATCACTAAGCCAAACTGCCAAAACAAACTATCTGATGCGAAAAGATGATGGCCTGATTCAACCAACATGCTAACACTTGACTAGGCTCCCTAAGTAGACTGAACTCCAAGCTTCCCCATCTTATCTCCGTCTGGAACATCAAGTGTGGCAGGCCGAAGTCTCTACTCAAACATGGCTTCGGCCTGACAACGGGACTGATTCTTGGGTTGTAAGAGCAAACATACACCTGGCTGCCAGAGAAGAATTTGCCCACATAATACCTCACTGATATTTCCTGAAATATTTGTTATATGGCCTCCTTGTAAACATGAGTCTTCTCTCTCTAAAACAGTGTTAGACCTGTGTTTAAAAAACAGGGATATCACTCTCTTTACAGTGCTCTAACTTTGGGAGTTTATGCATGTGCACTCATGAGGCTTACTTATAAGGAATAACCTTGATAGATTACCCCAAGACATTTACTACTCTAACCATATGACAAGTTTCAGGACATACCCATCTTCTTCAAATAGCCCAACCATAGGACAAGAAGAGAGATGTGGACCAGGAGAGAGTTCTCGGGGTGCATCCAAGTCCCTGGCAGTTGAGAACTGAATGGGATCCAGCTTTCCTGGGATCTACTACTGAATGCAAGAGATGTTCTTTCCAGACTGCACAGTGGCTTAGGTTTCCCCCTCTCCTTCCTTCTCTTACTTTTAATAGAGACCTTGGGCTGGTTCACAAAGTCTCCAGATGAGAATACAGTAATTTAGCAGTGACTGCATTAAGCCAGGCAGACCTTCCAAGTGATTCTGGCCAACTTGTCAGTGAGCAGGGACAATTTTGCACCGTGTACACTAGCTCAAGTTGCTGAAACACATGACTTGAGCAAGTTCCCTGACAACAGTAGTTGTTGTGGGGAAGAGGCGGTTAAATAATTTCTGACTCTTCCCCACACACATCAATCCACAATGTAATCATTTCTCCTTTCCACTTGCCTCCCCATGACTCATATTTTCTGATGTCAGCAGTCACCCTTTGCTAGGGATACTGTGCTTTTGAACAAGCTGGTAACTTATCAGGCAGTTTATTTTCTTTCCGTTTCGTCTCCCCACTTTTTATATTTATTGTTTGAGAATTCATGTTTATGTGAATGATGGTTGAACCTATCTTGAAGCATATCACTAGCATTCAATTGTTTCAGATTCCCTTCCTTTATAAAATACAAACATTTCAATCTGATGGGAATTGCTTGAGCAGTGAAAGGAGAAATTAAAAAAATACGTCCCCAGTAAGAATAATCAGAATTCCATCCCTTTTGGGGGGGAAATGGGCCAAAAAAAGCCTTGAAAATGGCCCGAAAAAAGCCTCAAAAACAGGCCGAAAAAAGCATCAAAAATGGCCTGAAAAAAGCCCCCAAAACGGGCCAGAAAAAGGCCAGAAAAAACGGGGCGTGCAGAGGCCAAAAATGGCCGGCAGGTGGGCGGGGCTTCAGCAATATTCGGTCTGTAAGACACACTGACATTTTCACCCCTTTTGGGAGACAAAAAGGTGAGTCTTATAGTCCAAAAAATACGGGTATATGTCTTTTGCTGTGTGATTGCTTACAGCTGCCATAACATATATGAATTATTGTAACTGATTATTTTAGGTAATGGCATGGGATTTTTTATGTAACATTTACCAGGCAGATCTGTCTACCGTGGCCCTGAAGAAACATGTAACATTAATATTTATGGGCACTGTTTTTATAAAGGTAAGATCACAAAAGGGATAGTGGATGGCTCTGTGAAAGAAATCTCTACAGTTTCAGTAATGCTCTGTACGCACCACTGTGACACCAAAACATTCCTTCTTATAATAATAATCAGCAATCTTGCTGCCTTATTCAGGAACACTGAAGCTCATTAAGGACACACTATCAGTAAAGTGCACCATAGATACTCTGTGAGAGGCAGAATAGAAGAAGAAAATTAAAGAGTGTCTGTATTGGCCTGATAACTGACCTGACTGGAAAAACACAGAGCATATTTCTTTATGGAAGAGTCAGCCCATCTCTCAGGATTATACTGCCATTATTCTACCTACATAATCGTTTCTTCAAGGATGCACGCTTTAAAAAAAAAAGATTTGTGGATATTCACAAAAGGGCATACAAAACAAACCACAGTATAAGGAGGAAAGAAATTGGAGATTTTCTACTTGCAAATCTGCCTTACTCTCCCAAAGTCAAAGATGAAAATAGGAACTCTTCTCCAACCCACTAAACCTTGGCTGAATGGGTGGCAAAAAAAAGCAGAAAAGAGAATAATTTACATATTTTAGCTCTGAGGATCACCAGACTCTGCTGTTTTACTATGCAATTCTTACAACAGCTCTATGAAATAGGTTAAGCGGAGAGATCAATGCTTTACTACTAGACCACACAGGTTACTTGGTTGTTTGAAGAAATCATATGTCTCTCTTTCATTCAGTATCTTCTATAATCACTTGGGATAATTGTTCAGGAGCACTAATATGTGGAGCTATTATAAATATAAGAGGGGGAAACCTGAAAAATAAATATACTTAACATAATATACTTAACAATATATGGACATTTTCTTCCTTTCCCCCAGTTTCAACACATTTAACATGAGCTTTGCTATGAATTGCAGACTTTCTGCTGAAGCCTTTCCTCTTTCCACCTAATGAAGCCTGAAATGGCATTTCCACTGATTTCACAGTAGTTCGCCTTTCATTAAATTGTCCACCTCTATCATTCTATCAGTAGCAGGACACGAGCTGCCTTAGCCAATATAACTGCTAGATTCTACAGTTTCTAAGGCAACCAACAGAGGACAAAGACCAAGAATATGGCCTATCACTTCAGATGACCAGGAAACTAGGACAGGAAATCTAGATAAACTGAAAAGCAAAATTGACTATTACTGTACTGTACTGAAATTTACCATGAATATGCTTTCCTACAGGAAGAAACCCCATGTTTTCACTTCATTATTTCAGAAATGATCATTTTGTCAGTATCACAACCCAACTGGCGTTCCTGAAACCACTTAAATATTCCAATCTTTAGGGCAGGGGTCTCCAAACTTGGCAACTTGAAGACTTGTGGATTTAAACTCCCAGAATTCCTAACCAGCATGACTAGCAAGGAATTCTGGGAGTTTGTTTATTTATTTATTTATTATTTACACTTCTATGCTGCCCAACTCCCACAAGTCTTCAAGTTGCCAAGGTTGGCCTGCTTTAGAGAACTGAAGGCACAAATGTATGCATAGAGATGAAAACCAAGTGGAAAATACCTCTATGGAGATGAGAAAGGGTGGAGTGAGTGGAGGCATTGGGCCATGGCCAATTGCATTTGGTTGGACACCAAGCTTCAGTAGCATGAGCTGAAAGCAAATTGGGAAGTGCAATGTGTTAAAGCTGTAATGTTAACTGGTAGATGATGTCCTGTATTTCCATGATTTGACCCATCTCATCCCCATCATCACATGATTCCTCCCTCTCTCTTTCATTTATTTCAGTTCCTGTCTTTTCCTTTATTTGCTGTTTTGGACCACTTCTTCAAAATTATTTCTGAATCATGTAAGAGTACTACCAGCAATTCATGGGTTCATAACTCACAGTGAATCCACAGCAATGTCCACTCAGTCCAATTAGCCTGAAGAATCAGCTTTTCTTTGAAACAGCCAGAGAACACATTAGCAACCCCATAACAAAGTTAAGTAATCGCAGTACACTGAGAGTACAATATACAGTATACTAACAGCCTAAGAATTCAGATATTTCACAGCAAGAGCTCTTGTTCATGCAAAAACATAAGAATCAGCTCACCTTCTGAATGTCTGAAGCTTTCTCATCTAAACTCTTCTTTCTGCCTGACAAATATGATGGAAATCAAACCTGCTACCTTTCCTGGTCAGTGTAATTTATACAGCCCTGTAATACCAAAGGAATTTCTCATTGGCCAGTCTTGAGTAGAATGTATTGACCCACTGACCTGCATTGAGTTGCAATATTCAGCAGTCTCCCCTTGGCTCTAACTTCCCTTTTCCCTTGTTTGTTTGCTTACCTACCAATGAGTTTCGGCCACTTATTTCAATGGTCTCATTCCCCCCCCCCCACTTGATTATTTTGAATGCTTTCTGTGCAATGCATCTATGCATGTACGAGTTATTGATTAATAAAAGTTTACAGAACCTGCCTGTGTGAATTAATCTGCCATCAGCCAAAAACATTTTAGAAACAAGCATTATCCCTAGCAATGAGCAAAAAAGGGAGCAAGAGCCCCTCCTCCTTTTGCAGAACAGCCTGGATTTAGGCAACTGCCAGTTTTATGACATTTTTAAAGACTAAATTAGAAGTTCTATAAATCAAATAATCACCAATTACAAAATACGTTGCCTCTATAAGAGTTAAGTACTCAGAGCAGGACATCCTGGCTTTAAGTTATAAGCTGGGATTTGGGACTGGAATGAAGTCTTAACTGACCAGTTCAAAGAGGGACTATTCATTAATGTCTAAACTTTCAGAGAGTTTATAATTTGAGTTTCGTGAAAGATGAATATTTTACTCCCTTTGATTCCTGTTATGAGGAGTTTACATTTGCCATTCAAATTGGCCTGCAGATCTTCAGTTTTTCAAAGATTTATAAATCGTATATTCAGTGATTTTTATACACTTTTGATTGTGATTTGCTGATTGAAGATCTTGTTCTGCTCAGGTTCAAGCACTTCTCCAATATCTTCATAACTATAGTAGTAATGAAGGGAGAGAGTATTACTTGATCTGCCTATGTAGGACTTTAGGTGATGATCCAATACTTTGAAAGGAATCTAGATGGATCCAGCTCAACTGTAAAACATTCTTTCCTTGGAATTCTTGGGAGTTCTTTATTGTCAAAAGGGTATAGAGAGTTTTCTGAGCTTTTCCAATTTTGTACATGTATTCCTAATTTTGTTCTACCTGAGACTTCACATCAAACAAGCTTTCACTTTCTAAGTCTGTCTTTGTCATCTGTATCCAACCCATCCCTTCATTGTACAAACTAATACTTCTCATTTCGTATTGTTTTTACAGTCTGACCAGAATTTGAGTCATTCTCTTCATTTGCATATCTCTTTCCAGGCAGCTCCTGCAACCCAAAATGAACAAAGATATTTTTTATAAGAAGGCAAGCAGGTCATGTGGCCAGCATGATATCATGCCACAGCATGACGATGAAACAGGGAATGTTGTTACTTCCCACTGAAGTGGTACCTATTTATCTACTTCCATTTACAAGCTTTCAAACTGCTAGGTTGGCAGGAGACAAGGCAAGTGATGGGAGCTCACCCGGTCACGCTGTGGTAGGGCTCAAACCACTAGAGTATAGAACTTCTCTAGTATCTTTTAAGCTACTGAGCCACTTAGCCTCGCCCTTTACCATATAAGAGTAGGAAAAAGATTTGCTGTTAGATTCTGCACCAGCCAATCTTCTTTTATCTACAATGAAAGCAACTCACCAGTTTGAGCCTTGTCCTTAATTTCTCAGCTGCTAGCTCCTGAGACCTGGTTGAACTTTTGAACAGAGATCTATTGCTGTGCCTTGGCTGCACTTCTGGAATCAACATTGGTGCCACTTCCTCAAAAGGATTGCAGAAAACTGAAATGATCACCAGAATTTTCAATATTTACACATTTTCCCATAGATCATATGTAACTCCTGGTCAGCTACACATAATTTTACATCTTACGATGTCTTATAGTCCGGTGCGTCTTATATTCTGAAAAATACGGTAATTTAAAACAGATATTCTTTGAAGTGCTTTTTGTACCTCCATTGTTCATGCATCACATTTAAAACAACAATACAATGTTGGAATCAGTCACTTTCTACAATATAGAAAGACTGAATTAATGCCAGAATTGAACAATTTTACCCTTTTTCAGTATTTTCCATTCATGTTTTACTGTTCATGTTGAACAGTGAGACAATTTTCTTTTGTCTTCTGATTATTAGTGTATCCATTATTCCTTCCAATCTGCTTTGCAAGCTGAAATTCCCTTCCAGAGCTCTTTTCCACCTTGTTGTTTTGCTATTTGCTTGTGTTATTTCACTGTTCTTAATTCTCTCCTTCTCCATTTCCCCCCATTTCCCTTTTAATTTTCAGATAACTGAAAAACAGTATGTGTTGCTGAAACACTCTCTTATGATTCTCATGCCTTTTAGAGAGAATTTTTTTAAAAAAAACAGAGAACATGGGTTGAACCCAGCTAGAGCCAGAACCAAAAAAAGACTTAAGTTATACTTAGGGTTACTAAAAAGGGCTACAAATGCATTTTATCTGTGAGTCTATACCTATATAACTGCATTCTTATGTAATATTTAAATACATACAGTTTATTATTATTATCACAAGTTATAGACCTTTTAGCTGAAAAGCTCCTGGTCTTATATTTTAATATTATGATAGTTGCATTATTGTTCCAATTTTTATTTTATTCTGCTCTTGGTTATAAGCACATAAGAAATAAACTACTGCTACTTTACAGGTAGTCTTCAACTTACAACCATTTGTTCAGTGACCAAAGTTACAACAGCACTGAAAAAAGTGACTTATGACCGGTTGTGTCAAGCCCTATAAGCAATACATACAGTAGCTAAGGAAGCAACATTCACCAAAATCTCATTAATCAGATGTAATACCAAAAAGGGGGTTAATTTACAGAATCTTAGAAATTAGATGAAGAGATCCCAATCTTCATTTATTAGTGAGCGTGCAAAGGGTGTCTGTGAGCTATTTCACCCTTTTTCTCACAGAATACCTAAAAGATGGACTGATGTTTTAATTTAGAGATAAGACTGAAATGTCGAAAACCATCCTTTTTTTCCCCCCTTCAAGAATTCCCACATTCAGTGGTTCTGTTCTTTGGGCAGTTTTAGTTGAGGATTGTGAAGGAAAGATTGGCCTGTGGTTGTGTCTTTATTATAAATCACAGCACTCAGTTCTCTGCCACCATTTTTCAATGTTTACATGAAGCCGCTGGGGGAATCCATTGCTATCCTGGTCTGCACTGCAATTAAAGTCTTATCCTAGAATTGGGAGACTGTTGGGGTCTAGGTTGATTCCCCCCACAGCATTCAACTGAAGCCCATTTTCCTATTGCATGATGCACATTTTATATTGTTATGCTGTTCTAGCAGTGCCTGAATAAGTAAGCAACTTTTGTTGCTGACTTACTGATTACATATTTTAGATTGACCTAAGAATACTAGATCTAACAAGATTGGTATGTTTATGAAATTGGTGCAGATCAAGGCAGAGAGACTGAAAGTGTTGTGGGGAAGAATAGATACACTCTCAACCTTCCTATTGCCGCGACCCTTTAATACAGTTCCTCATGTTGTGGTGACCCCCAACCATAAAATTATTTTCGTTGCTACTTCATAACTGTAATTTTGCTACTGCTATGAATTGTAATGTAAATATCTGATATGCAGGATGTATTTTCATTGTTACAAATTGAACATAATTAAAGCATAGTGATTAATCACAAAAACAATATGTAATTATATACTGTGAAATAATATAATTTACCATTCTCTGTGTTGTTTTTTTACATACCTGTTACTATCACAAGGGGGCAGTATTCACATCAACCACAGCTGAATATAAAAAGACCGATCAGCATCCAGATTAAGTTCCCATGGTACAGATATATTTTTTTTGCAGTAGTTGATGATTTTACAGTACATGATTTTACATTTACCCAGTAATTATAATTCATGAAGTATTTACCTCCAATACTGCTGCTTTCAACATTTTTACGGGGTGTATATGATGGGGTTGGCGCGATGATGTCATCACGCCGGGTACTCGTATGTGGGCGTATCTGCATGTAGGTGGACCCGCCTGGAGACTGATAGAGGAGTGGTGTCTCGGTTCCTAAGACCATCGGAAATATGTGTTTTCCAATGGTCTTAGGTGACCCCTGTGAAACCGCTGCTCTAGGGCCAAATGGCATGAAATTATAGGGTAACTCTCATCTTCCAAAAGATTACTTCCACTGGCGACAAATTCAAGAGCTAGAAATATGGCTTTCAAATGTAGCAGCTTCTATTTCTAAATTCCTAGAAACTCTTTGCATTTCCTCATTATTATCAGTTTGTTATAGGAATATAGGTAGTTCTGAGAATGAAATTTCAAGTATAAATTCACATGAGTCTATTTTGTTCCCATGATTAAGTATTTGTAGGAATTCTTTCTCATGAGCATGGACTAAAAATCCCATATTTGCTATGCTGTTATGTTATTATCCTCAACCCACTTTGGCAAAATATTATTGGAGCAATGCTTTGAACTGAACAACAGTAAAGCAATTACAATAGCATGCCATCAGGAATACTATCAAGGCAACACATATTTCTGCCAGAACAACTGAACTTTGGAAACTTGCTCTCCTATTTTAGGATATGTTCCCAATTCTTTGCATACAAGAACACTATGCATAGTTGTTTGGTCTACAAAATCTGCCACAAGTGTGATATTTCAACCAAGTAACAAGCTATTACATCTGATCATAAATGTGCAGGTAACTTTGAGAAAAGCAAGCTATTTGATGAAAAATTCAAAACAAAATAACTTTATTATGGTCATTAATCAGTTGCTAAAAAAAATATATCGAAAAAAAACTTTGAAAACCTCTAGAGTTAGAGATAGTTTTATTAAAAACTCCTTGTTGGCTACATTAACATTTAAAGTCACATATTAACTTTATCTATGCAACTATTTTTCAAGTTAGAATGATTGAATATGGATGTTTCTTCTTGCTTAAAATTACAACTCTCCTTAAAAAAATTTACAGTATGCTCCACCTTATCACCTTTTAACCCTTGCCTTGTTTCAATATAATAAAAACAAAAAACCAAGAAAAGGCAAATTGTGTATGTTAGGCGGCAGCATCTCCTAATTGGAATGTCGTAGTCTGATTATTGCAGCATTTGAAAAATTGTAACTCCATGAGAACTTATATAAAACCCATCAAACAATGAAGTACATGATTTTCCAAAGAATAAAATGTAAACTTTATAAAATTGCATATTTTTATATTTGTTCTTTTTCACAGATATAAGGAAAATATTCTATACAGGCAGTTTTCTTTTTCCTACTTTTAGAATCTTTCCAGAAATTATACATACAGTTTTCTTTTTCATTATTTTTAACGGATTGAGTCCTGTTAAGAAAGAATGACAAGCATTAATGATTAGAAAAGGAAGATCTTTCCTACAATGTCAGTTAAGAATAAATAAATTCAGAATGACTTTCTACCCAAGGTTCTTTAATGCTGCTAGGATAAAGCTTTTTCTTACAATCTATTGGAACCAAAATTAAAGTGATGGTTTGTACGATACTTAAATATCACTATTTAGTCTCTGCAATATCTCAGTGTATATAATGGTTTCATTTGTTTTTGATTGCATTCATTTTCCTCCCTCACCAATTTCTCCAGGCAGGAAGAAGAATTAAGTAAAGATGTTGAGAGGAACCAAACTATATTTATTTATTCAGTGGATTTACATGGCTGTGACCATCTCACACATGTTGACTCTGGGTAGTGCATAATATTAAAAATACTAAAAGCATATACAAAAATGTAAAACCTATAGCAGCTGGAAAAACGTGACAAAGCCACAATCCAACACTCAAGCAAATTTTTTCTAATAGGGATAGCAATTGTGAAAATTGCAGCAGCACTTTGCAATCCACTGTGGACAGGTTAACTATGCAACTGTGTTTGAACGCAGTTACAAAATAATATCTGAGATTTGGAATAAAATGGAAAAAAGTGTCTGATCTTTCTACAAAGATCTGTCCCAACTGTAGTATCTATCTGGCTGTAGTATCTATTTCCCCCCAGGCACCTTCTTCCTAGTATACCACCCCCACCACTCAACCTGGGAAGGCAGCCATGAATAGAAAGCCAGACTGCCTGTCATCCTTTCCTCATTCAGCTCTGTGTCAGTGAATCTACCAATAGGCAAGTCCTCATGTTAAACGAATTAGGGTATTCTTCCATTAAGGATTTTACCCAATGGTTAGGTAAATATGGTTGTTCACTTTTCTTGGTAGCATCTCTAGTTAGGAGTGTAATCCAGGGCTTGACTTTTATGACTTTTATGGAAGAGATGCCACCAAGAAATACGCATTTCTTCCTCAGTATTGCTCACAGCTATGGTTGTCCCAGGGGTGAAATCCAGCAGGTTCTCACAGGTTCTGGAGAACCGGTAGCAGAAATTTTGAGTAGTTCGGAGAACCGGTAGTGGAAATTTTGAGTAGTTCGGAGAACCGGCAAACACAACCTCTGGCTGGCCCCAGAGTGGGGTGGGAATGGAGATTTTGCAATATCCTTCCCCCAGGAGTGGGGAGGGAATGGGGATTTTGCAGTATCCTTCCCCTGCCACACCCATCGCACCACGCCCACCAAGCCACACCGCACCACGCCCACCGCACCACGCCCACAGAACCAGCAGTAAAAAAAATGGCTTTCACCACTGGATTGTCCCTCTCCTCTCCAGACTTTCTATAATGGAAGAAGAGGGAAACCTTGAACTGCAGCCTACAATAGACTCCTCCACGGCCAGATCTCCATGAAGCAGTCTCCTTTCTTTTGAGCGGATGAAATGAACGTGGCAAGTGACAGTTTGTCCTTGTAAATAAGAGGTTTTGAACTACTCTACATACTCATGATATAAAGGTGTCACCATATAATCAGAAAATATCTTAAAATGTTTTGAAAAATCTATTTCAGGAACTTCCGGTTTTGGAGCGCTTCATCGCAGACATCCCTCGTTGGATGCCTTTCCGATCTTTGTTAAAAGCCGCCAGAACAGCTGTCTGGCGGCTTTAAAATCTCTTCCCCGGGCAAAGGGGAGAGATGAGAGCCTGACAGGAGGGGTAGAGCCCCCCCAGCGCCTTAGGAGCCATCTGGTAGGGCGCGAAGGGAGAGCTCCCCATGCAGCCTGTCTCCAGCTCCGAAGATCAGGAAACCTCTGCCTTTGCAGAGCTAGATGGAGTGACCAGCCGCTGCTTCAAAAATGGGATTTATAACTACATTTAAACTATAGAAGCAGACAGAGAGAAACAGGCGTGAGATGGGCAAGTACTGAAACCTCTTTTTTTCTTTTTTTTTCAACTCCTGGGTAAGCTTTCACTTCGGCAAGGGAACAAAGGAAACAGAGTAACAATATGGCGATTGAGAAGTGAAAGTGACTTTCGTTTCCCCAGAGGCTTTTTTTTTTTTTCTTTCTCTCTCTCTTATGGAAACTTTTAACTTGGAAAAATGGTTTTTTCTTTCTCTGTCTCCTAACTCTGGATTAAAGTTATAATAGAAATATTTTCAATAATAAAAGACTATCTGATTTTTAAACTGGAAAGAACTTTAATCAGGCATCTGGCTTTCTTTCTTTTTTGTACTCTTTTGAAACACCAATGGCTTCAAAGTTTGGAAAGACTGTTTTGACTAAAAGAAATGACTATTCATCTGGATATATTTCTAAAATGCAACTTAACACTGAGCTAACACCTCCACAGCTTTTGACACCTGAAAATTTATTAAATAATTTAAAGATTATGAAACATGAACTTACTTTGGAATTTAACCAGAAAATAAGTGAGATAGACCATAAGATGCAGGCTGCTTTGAAGAATATGAATCAACAACTAAGATTTGATGTGTTAGAGGTTTGCAAAGGCTTAGCAACAAATATTGAAGTTTTGGCAGAACGTATTAAAACAAATAAACAAGCTTTGGCAACTTCGGTGAATTACATAGATAAAATCCAAAATGACATTGCAAATTTTGAAAAAGAGGTCTTAATGACTCAGTTCAGATCTATGGAAGTTGCTATAAGGATTAGAGGTTTGAAAGAAGGATTATATGAAAATTTAAAAGGCAGGATGGTTGACATATTGGATCAGGTGTCTGGAATTTCTAAAGCGGAATTGGCTATACAAATCGACAAAACATACAGAATCAACTCGTGGTACGCCAAACAAAAGCATCTACCAAGGGATATTGTCATATATTTTACCACAAGAGCTCTACGGAACAGAATTATACAAGCAACGTTTAACAATAATCTTATGGTGAATGGTCAGGAACTAAAGATTTGGAAAGAAATCCCCTCTAAAATGCTTAAAGCCAGGAAAAGCTATACTTTTTTGATTGATGAATTTAAGAGATTAAATTTACAATATAAATGGGAAGCGCCAGTTGGAGTAGCAGTGAAATTTTCTGGAAAAAGATACCGGCTCAACACGATAAAAAAAGCTACTGAATTTTATGTCAATGTTCTAAAGGCTGATATATCCAAGATTCCAGAGGAAGGATGTATGAAAATAAAAGAGGAGGAGGAGGGGAAGCCACCTTCGATGGATCAAAAAGAAATAGACTCAAAAATCCAAAAGGAGTGCCTGAATCAGATAGCTGGGGAAAAGGAGATGGAGGTTTGGGAGTAGACGGGAGACGACTCGACAAATTTGAATTTATTGAACTATTAAAAGATGAACTATCAAGATACAAAACGATGTGATGTTGAAATATATTGGATGGATAGAGACTAATAAGATTGTATTTTATCTTTTCCCTATCTAATGATTACTTATGCAATATTTAGTTAAGTTTTATATAATTTTGAGGTTATTTTTAATGTTGATAATATTAGATATATATAGTTTGTTGAAGATTTGTTTATTGTTTATTCTTCTTTTATTTTCTTTTTTTGTTTATTGAAGTTAGCGAATTAATTTAGAATAATATTATCTTATTAATATCATGATGAAATTTAATATTTGATGATCACTTATGTAACATTTAGTTAAGTTTTATCTTAGAGGTTATTTCTAATGTCAATAATATTAGTTTAAGATTTGTGTATTTTATATTTAGTTATTACTTATGTAACATTTACCTTGTATAAGATAGAGGACTGAAGGGAGGAGGTAGGAGGTTTGTTTGTTTGTAGTGTTAAAGAGTTTTCTCTTTCTTTCTTTCTTTTTTTTTATTCTCTTTCTTTTTTTTTTCTCTCTTTTTTGTATCTTTACTATTGTATACAAATGTGATATATTAGTACTGTATAGTTTGGAGTTGAAGTTTTTTTTAAAAATAGTGTTCTTTTTTTCCTTTTTTCTTTTTCTTTTTATTAACAATTTAAACTTATTATTATGCCCTGTATTATCTCTGGGAAGTCCGGGGGGGGGGAGGTGGGGAGGGAAGGGGGTGGGTTTGGGGGGGGGGGAAACAAAAATGTTTGTACTTTAGATTTAATATTTTGTTACCACTTATGTAAGTTTGTACTAATAAAACTTTTTTGAAATAAAAAAAAATCTATTTCAATTCCATTCTTCTGTGGCTACTTTCCTAGAGGTTCCTTCTCCCCTTTTCTCTCCTAAAAGACCTACCATGAAATGAGCAATCAGAGAAAGAGACATCATCGGTAACTTTTACTTACATCTCTGGAAAGGGTTTCCCATTTATCCACATCCAGTTGTCTTTAGGGTACCTTCTGAGGCCAATCCAATAGCTAGAATTTTTTAGACGGTCCAGAAATTCCTGGGGGGAAATTAAAGCAAAAAGCATTATATTAATGTCTGGAGCTCTGACTGAGACCCAATTCACTGAATCAGGATTAAGGGTACTGGTGGCATTCACCCAAACCAGGATTGCAGCAGATTTAACTTGATTGAATTTCACTTCTCTCAAAACAATCCAAGATATTAGTAAAAGCTGCACCTGAAAATTCTTTTAAAAAAAACATGCACTGAGATGTGAATGAATGAATCTCGATTATTTATACTGAAAGGAAAATTCAAAGATTTCCAGAACACCATCCAGCAGTAAGCTTCAACAGACAACTTAGAGGACAGATTGGGATTAACAGTGGGATCAATTATCTTCGTATCTTTTCCCAGTTGCACTCAAGTACGTATAATTCGAACATGCTGTGGCAAAATTCTTTTTCCTCCTGAATTTCGTATCTGAGGTGATTTGAAACTGTCCTTATCTGTTTTGGTGTTAAAGCAACTCCCCCACCCCCTTAATTGGCAATAGGCTTGGAAGTTTTACAATCAGCTACCTCACATTCAGTTCAATGTCACAGTCAAGATTTATTTAGCGTATGGCTGGTCACACACAATATTAAAACACTTCATTTTTTACAAATTAAAAACAGTTAAAACAGTAAGAAAAACCTAAAAAGGAAAACAGAAATAACATTTCAAAGCTTAATATCAAGTTTGGAGATCCAGTCAGTAGCTGCCGTTGTTGTGCAGAGGAAGTCCCTACAGTCTCCTGGATATCTTCTGTTAGGGCATTCCCTCACTATATGCTGAATAGTCTGTCGAGGAGCCCCGCAATCACATTGTGCTGAAAGTATCTTTCCCCATTTATGCAAGGAGTCAGCACACACCCCACTCCTTGTATAAATGGGGAAAGAAACCCCTAGGGATGCAATCGGTTTGGCATCTATTGGCCATTTTGTGACGGTGTGGGCAAGTGCAACTGGTCCAGGGGCGTTCTACTTGAGGGGGGGGGTAGTCTGTTTTATTTCACAGTGGACTCTCCTTTGTACCCACTAGGTCTCCAAGCCAATACTCAGCTTAGTAACTTAGACCACCCCGAATAGCAGCTGAAGAGCAGTGATTTGGGGAGGGGGGGGAATGTTAGTGCAAAAAAGAGAGAGGGAACTCTGCACTAACTCTTGTCCTTCTCACAATATAAATCAGGACACCAGCATTTAGCAGCAAGCTAGAACAGAAGGCTCAGAGGATGAATTTGGAATAACAATCAGATCGGTAATTGTTATGCCAATAATTTTTTTTTTAGTATGCATTGGAATAATGCAGCTTCCATCTGGAATCTCTCTTAAGCCTGTGTACATGTCAGCTAGCTAAAAATGCTTGCGTTTTTTATACTAAAAATAATAATAAAAGAGAGGCTTCTTTTTGTTAAGGTTTCAAATCTTTAATGAAAACAGAGAATGTTCAGGAGATATGCTCTCCTCTTAAAATGTTAAGATTTATTTCACACACTTAATCTTTAGGAAATAGATGGCAGAAGAAAATTTGAACTGCACGCAATTACAAATGTTTGTACTGCATTGCGCCTGACCTCTTGTAAGAATAGGGCTGAATGAGGAATAGTTGCAGGAAAAAACTTTAGAGTGCAAGACAACCTGTCTCATAAGGAATGGCTCACCTGTTTATCTGTGTCATTTTCATCATCAATCACTACCAGGTGAGCTCTGAGGCTTTGGCAGTTACTCATTGCCTTCTCCCAAGGCTGTTGATCAGCAGAGAAGTAATAGCAATTTGTCTGGAACTTCAACCAGCCGTTTGGACACTGAGGGAGAACTGCAGGGCACAGAGCGCCATGCAATATGGTAAGTAAGAGGGTATTGCAAGGATTCTATACTTCCATACTACTATACCGACTATATACCAACATAATACAAATACAAAACATCTGCTATCATCCTTCCTGGGACTTATAAAAGTAGCAATAACTAAAATAAATAAATTAAAAAGAAAATAACAACAACAACAAAAGAACCTCATAAGGCAGAGTCAATGGAGCATTAGGTCTTTTTCTGCCATTGATTTTCTGTTTCTATGACTTTCCTCCAACCCCTTCACTTATTACAGCTTTAACATGGCAAACCAATAAGTATAATTATTTATTTATTTTTTGTTTATTTTAATTTGTCAAGCAGATATGATTACAAGCAAAGTATAAACAAAGTATAAACATGATTGTGTGTGTGTGTGTGTGTGTGTGTATATATATATATATATATATATATATATATATATATATATATATATATATATATATATATATATAATAGTACAAGCATGATTATGAGTACAAGAAATATGAATATATGGGTACATTAGGACAGGAACGGTAGGCACGATTGTGCGCTTATGCACGCCCCTTACAGACCTCTTAGGAATGTTTTTTGCCCAATCTCTGGATAGCTGAGGCATGTATATTTCTGAAGACATTCTCCATTTCTACAGGGTCAAAGATTTTATCGTTTTCAGAGTCACACTGAGAACTTTTCTCACCAGGAGATCCCCATTTTCTGCTTTCTGTAGGAATCATTCTGGGATTGCTGAGAGCACATAATTCTCCTCTATCTCTGCCTCTGGGTGACTGAATGAACCAATCATCAACCATACAAGAGAAATGCAATAGCATGAGTCACCTACAAAGTTGGCTGATTAGAAGGAAATGAAAGTAGCATAGTGAACATCTTGTTTTGTAGCAAACTATTTTATTATAGCTGTATTTTTAAATGTATTTTTATTTCCCATCAATGAGTTATGTTTGTTTGTTTCGTAGCATAGTTTGATAATGACAACTAACATGAATAAGCACATCAGATGAGGAAGCAATTGAAATGTTGAACATACATTTCATAAGAGCCAGCAGAAAAGCAGCTGTTGCCATCAACAGGGATACACACACCAAGATGTAAAGAACGATCTTAGATTTTCTCGAAGAGAAGCAACCCTTATGACTGGCAATCCGCACAAATGAAGGCACCCCTGTAAATAACCAATAGAAGGCAAACTGATTACTGGTAGTATATTGTGAGATAGCTGGTAGTAGAAAGCAGAGCAAATGTATATAAGCAGGAGGAGGCATGTGTACAAAAGTGAGAATATTGAAAAGAGCCTATGCCTAAGTAAAATATTTTCCCCAGCCCCCCCACCCTCGAGAAGAGGACATTGTGGGGTATAAAGGGAAAGATGGGGTGAGATGGGTCAAAATAGTGGCCAACTTTTATACTTTTTAAACCTGTTCTTCTGGGAGGACACAGGAGTTTAAAAAGACAACCAGGAGTTCTGGTTTACAATTTATTGAAGATACTATACAATTCCACAGAGCCACCTAGACCCCAAAATGCTTCGGGATAAAATTTTAAAAAAACCTAGAAGACTACCAACAATTTCACACTCAAATATTCATAATATCCTCTCATTCTTCTGGTAGCACTATTAATATTATAGCAATTGTTTAAATAGGCATGAGCAGGGCATGTGGGGGATAATTGAAATCATACGTATTTCCCCCTTTGCCCATTGAGACGTTTTAATCTTTCCCAAACTAGCAAAATCCCCCATGATTTTAAATTTCAATCCCTAGATGCTTTTGTGTTTTTAAGAATCTCATACCTGACTTTGCTTTCGCTGCGCTTGTTCTGCCTGGAGCAACAACATTCTGATAAGTTCTTTCAGAATCGTCAAGATTTCTTCCAATGACTAAAGAAAGAAACATTATTAAGTACTGCTCTTCTTTTTTTTAAACCCTCATGACTGCATAAGTTGCTATATAAGATAAGCTTGGTGTAGTTTGGTGTAGAGCAGGGCTGTCAAACTCCTGGCCCACGGGCCAGATGCGTCATGTGCTGGCCACGCCCACATCCGGTTTAGCGAAGGAGAAAAACCAACTCCCAAGAAGTCACGTGATGCTGCCGTGACATGTGTTTGACACCCCTGGTTGGTGCAGAGGTTAAGGTGTTGGCCTAGAAACCAGGAGGCTATGTTGTAGTTCCTGCCTTATGTATGAAAAGCTAGCTGGGAGACACATTCTTTTAGCCCAACTCAGAGGAGGAATGAATATTGGTATGTTTACCACTTGAGGGTGTGTGTGTGTGTGTGTGTGTGTGTGTGTGTGTGTGTGTGTGTGTGTGTGTGTGTGTGTGTGTGTTAAAAGGCTTCAGCCACATATTATGTTGGAGGTGAAGTCAGGGGAAAGTAACGGGTAAGTCAAAGAGAGCGGCTTAATGGCTGTCTCAGGCCCAAGAAAGGAGTAGAACTCACGGTCTCCCACTTCTAGCCAGGTTCCTTAACTCACACCAAATTTGACATTAACTTGAGTATATCTCTTACCTCTTGTCTGCCACCATTCTGTTCTAAAGAGTAGGATGCAGTGGCAGTGTACAACTGTTTTTTGGAATTCTGTATTTTGAGCACAATCTTGTTCCCCCTGTATGCAGAGAATTCCCTGATGTATACCTATATAATGCACTGCAAAGACCTACTGTAGTCCTGGATATTCCTGAAGATGACTTTAAAGAGTCCATGTGCATTGGACTGGTAACAGGGTCAGGTTGATCCTCAGTCCAAACTAGGGACTGTTCTCACTTCACAAGTCCATGGGCCTTTCCTATTTTCCCAGATATTTGGATGCCATTATGTCTTGCCCCCCCAACCCACATCCTCTCCCCTTTGGCAGTAGATTATTTGGGGGGGGGGTGTCTTTGATTCAGTGATGACCTCTGGAGACCACTTGGAGAACTCCCTGAAGTTTTCTTATCAAGATTTCAGAAATGCCTCTTTTGCCATTGCCTCTTTCCTGGGGCTGAGGGAGAGCGACTAGGGCAAGGTCACCCATCTAGCATCGTGCCCAAAGTAGGAGTAGAATTCATGATCTCCTGCTTTTTAGCCTAGTTCCTTAACTACTACACCAAAATGGTTCTCACAAAGCTTGACACTAAGATAGGTCCTTTTTACCCCTTTATTGCACCACCATTGTTCTGATGAGTAGCCTAGCTGACAGATTATAGGCATGTAGGAAGGATGTATGGTGATGTGGGTGAAATTCTGGTTGGCATCACTCTTGATAAGGGTCCAAGAGCAAAAGGTCCAAGGTCTAGCTGGGAGCATGAAGAGAAACAGAAGTGAGCAAATGATCATAAGTTAGTTCTGCTCCTGACTAGTGCTACAATTTCAAGGAATCCAGTTCCGTCCTGGGGAAGAGTTTCAGATTCACAATTGTCACTTTGGCCCATGGTGCTGCCACAGCCAGAATGGTGTGGGGTGGCACCTGTTGCAGTGGTGGGTTGTAAATTATTTTGCCAAAGGTTCGTGTGCGCGCTCATGCACACGTGTGTCCCGGGCGGGTGGGCGGAGCCTCCCGCCGCCAGCGCTACCAGTTCTAAAAACCGATCCGAACTGGGAGCAACCCACCACTGACCTGTTGTCTCCCATCCAGTCTAGAATATAAGTAACTTTGTTGTGCTGTAAAACACCTATGGGAAATGCAGATACTAGTGATGTCGGTAGCACTGATGATGTTACCTAGTTTAGATAATAAAATGTCTGCAAGAAAACAAGCAAGCTCAGAGAGCACCAAGGACTCCTCATTTCAACCCTGAGCTACAAATATTCTCCTTTATTGGGTCCCAATACTTCCCCCAGGAGAGTTTCCCTGCTCTTGTGCAAGTCCTCAGAGGAAGTAAAATAATGATAAAAATAGTTAAAGTACTCTTGGACATTAGAATTCAAACAGACAGGCACCTGCCACATAACACGCCACACTTAACAATTGTCGATAAAAAAGACGAAAAGTCTGGATGGTGGATGTGGCAATACCTGGAGACAGCAGAATAGAAGAGAAAGAAATGGAGAAGATAACAAAATACAAAGACCTGCAAATAGAAATAGAACAACTGTGGCAAAAGAAAGCAATAGTAACAGGCACCTTGGGTGCAACCCCTAAGCAATTGGAGCATCATTTGAACACCATTGGCATTGACAAATTCACAATCGATCAATTGCAAAAGGCAGCTTTACTTGGAACAGCTTACATTCTGCAACGATTCCTCTAACACTATCAAACATCCACATCTGCCTATCCCAGGTTCTTGGGAAGGACTCGATGGGTTGCTAAAAATGCCAAATCCAGTTTGAACATCTGGCTGACTTCAGTAGAAGAGAAAACTTGTAATGCAGTCATTGGTGACAGAAGTAGAAAACCACTGCTCTGTCCAAACCACATAAGGTCTTAAGTGTTATAGAGTCAGAGTAGCCTGAAGTGGCTAGTGGTAGATAAGCGGTTCCCTAACCTTGACCACAAAAGCAAATGTGGTCAGTAACATGTGCCAGATCATACATATGGCACAATTACATCATGCAAAAAGACACTTTTTGCAAAACTGGAAAAGTTAAAAGATGATTTTGAACAGCCTCAGGTCTGAACTGGGGATGATACATAGGAATTTCATGTAGACAAAGCAAAATAAGTTGTTACTAAAGCATCTTAATTCCATGTGTGTTGGTCTTTTGAGGCAGTCTGATTGCCCAGATATTCCCATAATCATTATGTCCTTCTTTGAGATCTGTCTCATATTTAAAAGCTGCTGCTCTGATTGAAGAGTTTAATCCAATACCACAAACAGAATCAAGTTGCTGTAGAAAAAGATAGCTTTCATAATTATTATGTATTCTAAATGGTCTGTGATTAGTGTGTGTGTGTGTATGTGTGTGTATGTGTATGTATATATAGTGTGTATGTATGTATGTAATGTATGTATGTATGCGTATGTATATATGTGTATATGGGTATATATATTTTGAGAGCGGGCATCAGAATTTCATTTTTAATGTGTGCCATTGTTGTGTTCACAGAAAAAAGTGACAATAAAGGTTATCTTATCTTATCTATCCCATTTCATCTCATCAGTAGTAGTTTTGTTCCTACCTTTCATCTGGTCTTCCATATATTCTACTCCTCTGGTATGATAGGGCTCCAGAAATTTCTTTTAAAATAAGATCCAGCTACTTCCCCAAAGACAACCAGTGTTTTGTTTTGAGAGGATGACAATGCTTCTGTGTTGCAAAACTCCAAGAAGTTCTTCTTGTAGTTTAGATACCATACAAACAAACACAAACACTTCCATACTGGGACTTTTAGCTGCTCACTCCATTCATTGAGTGAGAGTCCCTTCATTGAGTGAGAGCTAGCAAGGAAGGGAATGGCAGCTTCATGGGGTAAAATGTGGGGAAATGCTCTGATAAATCCAGATAAAGTAGATCTGTTTCAAAGGAAGGCACCGTGGGAAAGGAAAAAGTAGAGAACCACAGAGCTAGGAAACATTAAAAGGATTTCAAAATATTTGGGGACAATAAACACATCTGAACTTGACACTGTCATAGACATAGATACTCTCATAAAATGCTTTCCCATTGAAAAAGTGACTGCTGAGGTGTTCTGAATTTGCCAATGCACAAAGCAAAACTAATTGTGTAATTTTACTACACAGTTCAAGTCAGGATTTGTCTCCTAAGTTAAGCATATTAATAATTAATCGAGTTGGAAGGGACCTTGCAGGTCATCTAGTCCAACCCCCTGCCCAAGTATATGAAACCTCTCTTTTGAACTCACCAGTATTTGCTCTAGCAGCCATTTCAATTATGACAAATTGCAACGTGCTAAGCATATCATTTTGCAACATTCGGCTGTTGTATGAATTAAGTTAATTTATATTCGTTTACTGTAATGATATTTTTTACCGATCAACCCGCCCTCCCGTTGCCTTCTCGTTGCTTTGACTTTGTGACGTCTGTTCGAGACAGTTCCGTGTCTCTTTACTGCCATCTAGTGCCCGCCCATTGTTTTTGCAGGCTAGTTCGGGGAGCGCTAAGGGAAACGGGCTGGGCCGCGGACCCGGTTGCCATAGCGACGCCTTCGGGTTCCTGGCGCTTCCGCTGTGCGCTTGTTCTTTCCGGTCCTTCTGCCAGTGGCCGGAAAGGAGTCGCGCTGCCGGAAGGGGAAAGGAGCCGCAGTCGAGGGTTAATCTCGTTCTTTGGGTGAGAGATGGACGGGGGGGGGGGGGCGATTCGGAGGTGGGGGGGTTGGCTTGCAAGAGAAACGATGTAGCCCCTTCCCCTCCCCTTCCTGTCATGGTCGTGTTGCCCCAGTGCTCTAATTTGGAGGGAGGTCTCACTCCAGGGGCAGCTGGTGTCTGGCATGAGCAAGGTAGTACTGCCTGGCTTATGTACATTAAGTAAGTCTGAACATCGGATATAGCTGACGGGGCTGCTCCCTAACAAATCTTGTGCGATGTAAGGTTGCGGGGGGGGGGGGCACGTTAGTGATTCTTAAATCCATCATAGAAAGCAAAACAATTTGGGAACATTTTCACCCGTGTAGTTTAAAGGAAACTCTCCCTGAAATGGGGTAGTTGTGTAAGCCTGTGCTTCTGATTTATAATTATGTAGTTAACAGCAAAAACGTGTAAAATCGTACTGTCACCCAGAATAGTTTCACTTTGGCCAATTAGAAGATTCTGAAAAGTCAACATAATGTAATGAAATTTATAATGTTCTGTTGCGGTTTTCAGTTTCATCTGAATTAGAATGTTCTATGTTAATCATAAGTAACAATCATTCATAGATCTGTTTCTTTCTATCTATCTATCTATCTATCTATCTATCTATCTATCTATCTATCTATCTATCTATCTATCATCTATCATCTTTCATTTAATTTAAATGATACATACATAGTACAGATATGGATATACAATAAAATAGGTCTCAGCCTATTATCACAGTTGAGCCCAAATTTCTGTGGCTAAGCTAGGCAGTTGTTAAATGAGTTTTGCTTACTTTTAGTGAGTTTTGCTCCATTTACAACCTTTTTTGCCACTGTTGTTAAGTGAATCACTAGTTCTTAAGTGAATCGTGCAGTTGTTAAGTGAACCTGGCTTCCCCGTTGACTTTTCTTGTTGGAAGCTGCCTGGGAAGGTTACAGATGGTGATTATGAGACCCCAAATTTTGATCACGTGACTGGAGAATTCTACAACGGTTGTGTGAAAAACGGTCATAAGTCACTTTTTTTCATTGCCATTGAAATTTCAAACAGTCACGAAACGAATGTAAGTCGAGGACTACCTGTATATATAATATAAATACAACCACATCATTTAAATTAAATTTTATACATATAAATACATATACAGATACACACACACACACACACACACACACGTGTGTGTGTGTGTGTATGTGTATGTATATGTATATATATATATATATATATATATATATATATATATATATATATATATATATATAATACACAAAACCAAAACAAACGTATGAATGACTGTTACATGTCTGTAAATGTTACATAATGCAGGTATATAATGTTAGCTTTCCAGTCTGAATCTCCCAGTCATCAATTTTAATCAATTTCTATGGTGATCTCTGGTATCAAAAGTGGAGGAAAATATTTCCATAGATATTGTTGAACCACTGAAAAGATGGTTGCTTTTTCTCTCCCCCACCCACATGTTTCTCTGTTTCTAAATTAAACAGCACCATATATTGTAGCCTTGTGCTTATTGCCTCAATAACTTTTTTCTCAGTAGCACTATGGATGCACGTTTTACCCGTGGGAAGTCTGCTATCCTTGAACGTTCTCTCACCCGACCCAAGACAGATGTAAGCCTCAGTGCCTTTTCCCTGCTGTTTTCCGAGATCGTACAGTACTGCCAGAACAGGGTCTATTCTGTTTCTGAGCTTCAGAACAAACTTTCTGAGCTAGGCCAGCAGGTGGGAGCTCGTATCCTGGATGTGCTGGTGATGCGAGAGAAAAATGGCAAACGTGAAACCAAGGTCATCAATATTCTGCTCTTCATCAAGGTGACGGTTTGGAAGGCTCTCTTTGGGAAGGAAGCTGACAAGCTTGAGCAAGCCAACGATGATGACAAGACCTACTACATCATTGAGAAAGAGCCTCTTATCAATACTTATATTTCAGTTCCCAAGGAGAACAGCACCCTCAACTGTGCTTCCTTCACTGCTGGCATTGTGGAGGCCATGCTCACTTGCAGTGGCTTCCCTGCTAAAGTCACAGCTCATTGGCACAAAGGGACCACACTCATGATTAAATTTGATGAGTCAGTTATAGCACGTGACAAAGCGTTAGATGGCCGTTGACCATATTTTGTATAAATAAATTCAAATTGTCCTTGTGTGTATAATGTATATAAAGAGTATGTACAGATAGATGCACACATTCTATGATAAAGTAATTTATTCATATGTAGTTTGAAAATTTGACTATATGCAAATGGTATTTGGTGAGGGAAAGCAAGATCCAGCCAGCATTGGTAAAAGGTTATTGTGTTCCACAACGTCTTTCTCAACCAAGTTCTTGTCAGATAATCTGCAGTATACTTCATCCTTCGAGGCATTCTGAGAAGAGTTGTAATCCCAAATACCTGGAGGATACCAGTCTGGGAAAGGAGTATATTGCATTTCTTTCTTACTGTCCTGTTGAAGTTTGACGATATTAATGAAAAATGTATGCTCTACCATCAAGTTATTTGCTCATGCTGTTGTCCTTTTTACTTAGTTCTTCCCATTATTCATGACTATTGCAGTCAATTTCCTATGTGTACCTGAAATAAGAAGTTGAACCTATGTTGATATTTCATCTAAAATGTGTTTTTTAGAGATAGTAGAGTGCAATGCCTATCTCTGTGATACGTACTCTTTAACTGACGATGTTGTTTCTGCTCTGAGCATTAGGAGATTAATCTGCTTGACTACCTACCTGCAGAAACTGTGATAGATTATCAAGTAAAGCTCTTTTGAAAGTTGGGCCAAGAGCCACGTGCATTTCCTGTCAACTTAATCATCCCTTCATACAGCTCTTTCCTGCTATATTTTGAGAAAAAGGAGGGGGGATAATTATACATAGTTAGCTCTCTTTTTAGAAAAAGTAAATGAGAAGACCATGCGTATAGACTTCATACAGAACAATAAGCAATAGCTGGTATATGTGGATAGAACTGACAAGTGTCAGGCTTGAGCATATTTTCAAGTTCATCTAAACAAGCCAAGGTTTTACAGTTAGTGCTTAATAATAAGCCAGAGTTTCTTCAATCCTGTTTTGGGGACAAAATGAAAATTAGTCCTGGTTTATTTCTTCTTCCAGCTGCAAAGTGGAATAGATCATTGTGTTTTCAAATCTTGGCTTAAACTCTCTTCATATATGTAGTTTTGACCAGCTTTACCCAACCAAAGATCTGTCAATATTTTAGGCTGAAACTTTAAATCAAATTCCCAGACAATGTGACCATTTATTTGTCACAAATGATGGGAACTGAATGCAAAAACATCTGGAAGGAGATGATGAAAGGTGCGAGACTGATTCGTAATTTAACACATCTAACATCAATCTGTTCTTACTGTTTAATGCACAAGATGTTTGGGAGAATTGGTTTACTGAAATAATAAACTTGGTGATTGGCCCTTTAATGACTTTTTTTAGTCTCTCTTTCTGAATGGAGCCCACTCTACACCAGTTCAAGCTTTTGAATGCTCTTCAAGGATGCCCCATGTAGAGTGCATTGCAGTAGTCGAAGTGTGAGATGACTAGGACTTGGATGGCTGAGCACAGGGACAGGAAAGACCACAACCGGTGCACAACCCGAAGTTGTGCAAAGGCTCTCCTAGCCACAACTGCCACCTGCTCTTCAAGCAGTAGTCGTGGGTCCAAGAGAATCCCCAAATTGTGGACTGGGTCTGTCTGGGGTAGTTCTACCTTATCCAGAGCTAAAGATATCAGAGTGTCGGAACTTGAAGCTCTGTGTATCCAAGTCCATTCGGTCTTGCTAGAGTTCAGATAAACCTCCTTATCCCCCATCCAAACCCCTACAGCCACCAAACACTGCGAGAGGGCAACAGCATCACTTGGAGATGGAGATATAAAGTTGAGTTGCAATAGGGGCGAATATCTGTAGCTCAAGTGTAGGATGAGGGTGAAGGTTCATTCTTCAAGCTTGTGGGTTGGTTTCCGAACATTTTGTTACCAGGCTAGGTAACATCTTCAGGGGATGAGTTCCCCCCCCCCAGGAATTTGCATATTTCGGCTGTGGAACAAGAAGCGCTCCTAAAACAAAAGGCTCCCTTTTATTATTTTTCATCATGTCATAAAATAGAAAATAAAGGTAGTAAAGAAATGGGAAAGGAGAAAGGGGGAATAAAGGGGGAAAGAAAAGAAGGGAAAGGGGAAAGGAAAGGAAGATAGAAGGAAAGGAGTGGAGTGGGGTGGAATGGTACGGCTCCAAAGTCAAAAGTCAGAAAAAGGCTTCTTCCCCACAATTCAGAACTGCCGATTCCTCCTCTGGGGTTGGAAGCATCTGGCCAGGACACTCCCTTCTTCCACCCCCCACCCTAGTTCATTTAAGGTGAAGATTCTGATGTAGGAAGAGTTGCTGCCTGGATGACAAGGGGGGAGAGGCAGCCCCTCAGCTAGCAAGGATTGGGGGTCACAGACAGACCACCCACCAATCTGAAGGGAAGAAAGGAAAACCCTCAGCTGAATCAGGAATAGGCGGAGAGGATCCCTCCTAATCCAGAAGGTTGTTCTTTCCCCCAGGCCCCAGGCCCCCACCCCACCTCCCAATAACCCCCGTCTGACAGCTTTTGTTGCTGCTGCGGCTGTTTTCTTTCGTCTTGCCTAGCCATGTTTTTTTTCTCTGCCTCTATCCCCCTCCCTCCGCCTCATGTCTACATAGGAATTATAGAGGAGGAGGAGGAGGAGGAGGAGGAGGAGGAGGAGGATGGGCAGAAGCAGCCCGTTCCTTCAGCTAATCCCCCTCCAGATTTCCAAGGACCAGGAGCCGCTGGGATGCCACGCTGACTCTCCAGAGTGGAGATCTACGTGCAACACACAGTCCGACAGAAGCGAATTCACGGATCAACTAGATTCCGCTCACACCCCGCCCGGGCGATTGATTAGCCATTCCTGCAGGATTCGCGTAATCTGTCATTGGACTTTGGGAATCCACCTCCCTTCCAACTTGGCTGCCTTCGATCCCGGAGGTGGAAATGCCACTCGCAGGGTTTGGGGAGCTGATGCTTTCCCTCGCCCCCCTTTTTTTTGAAGAAAAAGAAAAAGAAAAGAAGGAAATGAAAAGTTTGAAGAGTGATTTCTCTGTCACAAAAAAGACCATTGCAAAGCATGAGTTGTGGAGCTGGCACAGAATGGAATAATTCTACTTGACTGTGTAAGAAAAGACACAACGTTCCCAAAGGACGTTGTGCCAAAGTAGTAATAAAGGACCCCTAAGGAAGAGAGAAGCAAAGGGAAAGAGGAGACAGAGGGGGGGGGGAGAGAATGAGAGGGGGAGAGAATAAGAGGGGGAGGGAATGAAAGGGGGAGGGAAAGAGAATGAGAGGGGAAATGAAAGAAAGAATGAGAGAGACAGATGAGAGGGGGGGAAGAGAGAGAGGGGGGGAGGGAGGGAGGGAGGGAGAGAGGGAGAAAGAGATGGGAGAGGGAGGGGGGACAAAGAGAAAGAGATGGGAGAGAGGGAGAGAGGGAGGGAGAGAGAGAGAGGGAGAAAGAGGGCAAAAGAGAGACATGGGGGAGAGAGGGAGAGAGAGAGAGGCATACCTGTTTTCCATAGAAAAAAAAAACAGAGCCACAAAACCTGAGTAGGCGTGGCTGGGGGGGTCATGTGACTTCGGTAGGAGTGATTGACAGCAAGTTGGCCATGCCCATCCAGTCACATGACCATGAAGCAACACCTACCCAGTCACATGACCATGAAGCAATCTCTACCCAGTCACATGACCATGAAGCCACGCCCACAGAACCAGTAGTAAAACAATTAGAACCCACCCCTGCCAGAAACGGATAATTACCTTGGTGCTACATTTCTTTTGATGCCACTGTAAGATTGCATTTTTTTTCTTTCTGCAACTCAATTACATAATTGGCTTTTGGTCAATTTGTGATCCACTGAGACACACAATTCCTTTTAGTGTATACTATTGTCTAATATGATTCCTGCCTCATTCTATATTCAATCCATTGATTTTTTTTTCTTCCCTATGGAGATGTAGGACATTACATTTGTTTTCCTCATTGGAATGTTTCTGCCCAGTTGTAGTTGCCAAGTTCCTCCTGAATCTTGAGTATGGCCCTCTGAAGTTTTTGGTACCCCCCCCCCCATTTTCCTGTTGTCCTCCGATATAATGATCATATTTTCTCTCTGCCAATTCACCTACTCACTAAATTTGTAACCCCCGATCAATACTCACAGCTCTTTCACAGACATGTGCAGAGCAATGAAAAATTTGAGTCACTTGTGGTGCATCTTCCCAATTGAGGTTGAATGAGGCAACACTCTGTCTTTAGCCTTTGGACTGTAAACAAGTATTCTGTATTTCTTCTAAAAACCATGGTTCAGTATTTGTTAATTCAGTGTTCATGGCAGCTTTATAGAACATAGCTACCACCAATAATGAAAATCAACTGTTTATTGATGCAGACTTTGTCACTGCCAGAAAAGTAGCTCTGGGAATAATGGGTGGAATTATAATCCATATCCCCATGGCTGCTTTGTCATACTCTACTTACATGATGTCCTAAAATCTTATTGTCATTCTCACAGTGTGCTCTTACCTTGTTCCCCAAACAGGCCAGTGCTGCATTGCTATTGTAGAAAGTTAGCACCCAGCCCTCTCCCAGAAGAATGAAATATTAAAAAGGTGATATTAAAAAGGCAGAATATTTCCCCTAAAAGAGAAATAAAAATCTTAAAGGAAACAGAAACAAAAGACCCCAGCTCCCTGCTCCCAGCAGATATTTTGGTGCCAGCTTATCTACAAGACAAAAGACTGGGCCAGTTTATCTACAAAACAAAAGACCTCAGCTCCAGGATGATGGGATTATCCTTCAGGGCAAAGCCATTCAGCCACAATAGGAAATTGCCCTTCATTGCATCACCTAGCAAGATTCAACCAAGCCTGGGACACAGACAGCCTACAAAGTTAGCTAAGACCCCCACTCCCTGGGAGTCTGAAATCAAGAGGCTGTGAGATGTGGTCCTCCCTTAGATATGAAAGCCGGCTGGGTGACTTTACAGATTTACAGATTAACAGAGTTGGAAGGGACCTTGCAGGTCATCTAGTCCAACCCCCTGCCCAAGCAGGAGACCCAACTTTGGGCCAGTCTCTCTCTCTCTCTCTCTCTCTCTCTCTCTCTCTCTCTCTCTCTCTCTCTCTCTCTCTCTCTCTCTCTCTCTCTCTCTCTCTCTCAGTCCAATCCACCTCACAAGGCTGTTGTTGTAGGGAAAATAGGGGATAAGAGCGTTAAGTTTGCTTGCCACCTTGACCTGACTAATTTTATATACAGTATAATATATCCCGGTAGATTATTACTGTAATTGTTTCATCCATTGACCACACGATGGCAGCAAGGAGTGGCATCTGATTTTATATTACTTGGCTGCCTTTCATTAGTACTGAATATCTGTGCTATTACAGCACCCATTCTGTTAAAACGAGTTCGGGGAAAAAAACATTTTAGCTCTGTCAGGATAGTTGGAGAGAAAGTCCATTGAAGCAGAAAGGACAAAGAAAAGTAAGAACAGCTTTAAGTGGTTGTAAACCTCAACACTTTCTAACTGCATTTATGGTGGAAAAACGGACTCACCAGAAAGGTTAGGGTTAGGGTCATTTTAAATCACTTTGGATGATGCTATGAATAAACACTCCAAAACTATCCCCGGATAGTTCTCAGTTTGAAATATTCTCTTCACAATACATACATTCAGGAACTTTTTTTTAAATGGGCAGTTACTTAGATTAATTGTTCCAGTTACAGAAAGGTCCTCACACAAAATCTGCTTTGGTATGTGAAAAGACCAGATGCATTTACCTTGGTGAATCAAGGCAGTGCAATACATTGGTCAGAATGCAATCCCAGACTTTAAGCCAGGGGTGGCCAAACCGTGGCGCATGCGCCAAACGTGGCGCATTGGATGATTGCAAGTGGCGCATTGCAATCATCCAACAGACAGAAAAGGTGACGCTGTTTTACAACCGTGAAGAAAAATGTACAGAGAAATTTGGTCAGTGGATAACAATTATGCAGGAAGAAGGGGATCGGACAATAAGAAGGTTTTAGCGAGCGAAAGTGATTATGACCTTCTTATTGTCTGATCTCTTTCTTCCTGCATAATTCTGGAGAGCGTGCGCAGTTCGAAGTCAAACTCCGGCAATGACGAAACGAGCAAAGTTGGCTCTTCTGTGACTCGTGGACTTCAACTCCCAGAATTCCTGAGCTAGCAGGGCAGAGGAGGAAGTAGTCAGTCACAAGCGCCGGCCCCGCTGCTCGTGTGCCGTTACTTCAGAGCAAAGGAAGCGGGGGGGGAGAGGGGGGGAGAGGAGAAGAAGGAGGCGGAGGCAGCAATCCGAGGCTTCACCCCAAAGCTAAGCAATTGCCTGTTGCCCACACGCCCTGAGGTGCGGGATTCCACAGCTCCATTGGAGAAAGGGAGGACAGGGCTCCAAGGAGGGGGGCTGCTGCTGCTGCTGCTGCTTCTTGGAATGCAGAAGTTGCGTGGAAGCTCCGTCCGGGGCGAGCCTTCTCATCGCCCCGTGCTTGCTTTTGTTCCCGCCGGCTGCTGCTGCTGGTGAGGTGCTTTGCTAGCCCTGGTTGTTGTGATTGTTACTCCTGCGGGGGGTTCTTATTTCCAGGGGGAGGGGGGAAGCGCCCTCTTTCCCTCCCTTCTGAAAGAGGCGCAGGGATGCCAGAAGTGGCGGCATCAGGACTTGGCATCTTGGAAGAGGGCTGGGCGAGGGAGAAAGGAGCCATGGTGGGGATTGCTTTGCAGGGAAAAAGGAAGGAAGGAAGGAAGGAAGGAAAGTTAGGAAGGAAGAAAAGTTAGGAAGGGAAAGAAAGAAAGAAAGAGAAAGAAAGAAAGAGAAAGAAAGAAAAGTTAGGAAGGAAGGAGGAAAAGTTAGGAAGGAAGGAAGACAAGAAAGAAAGAAAGGTTAGGAAGGAAGAAAGACAAAGAAGGAAGGAGAAAAGACAAAGAAAAAATTAGGAAGGAAGGAGAAAAAACAAAGGGAGGAAGGAAGGAAGGAAGGAAGGTTAAGAAGGAAGGAAGAGAAAGAAGGAAGGAAGGAGGAGGGAGGGAGGGAGAAAGAAAGAAAGAAGAGAGAGAAAGAAAGAAAGAAAGAAAGAAAAGTTAGGAAGGAAGGAAGGAAGGAAAGTTAGGAAGGAAGGAAGAAAAGTTAGGAAGGAAGAAAAGTTAGGAAGGGAAAGAAAGAAAGAAAGAGAAAGAAAGAAAGAGAAAGAAAGAAAAGTTAGGAAGGAAGGAGGAAAAGTTAGGAAGGAAGCAAGAAAAGTTAGGAAGGAAGGAAGACAAGAAAGAAAGAAAGGTTAGGAAGGAAGGAAGACAGAAAAGAAAGAGAAAGAAGGAAGGAAGAGAAAGAAAGAAAGAAAGAAAAGTTAGGAAGGAAGAAAGACAAAGAAGGAAGGAAGGAGAAAAGACAAAGAAAAAAAGAAGGAAGGAAGGAGGAAGGAAGGAGAAAAGACAAAGAAAGAAGGAAGGGAGGAAGGGAGGAAGGAAGGAAGGAGAAAAGACAAAGAAAAAAAGAAGGAAGGAGGAAGAGAGAGAGAGAGAAAGAAAGAAAGAAAGAAAGAAAGTTGTACGGCCGCCCTGAGTCCTGCGGGAGTGGGGCAGCATACAAAAATGACCTAAATAAATAATAAATGGCGGATTGGAACTCGTCTGCGAAAAAATTTGGCGGATGATATGCTTAAGGTTGGCCACCACTGCTTTAAGCATTTGGCATTTTCACACAGGCCTCCTGACAAAAAGCAACAGGGAAAATGTTTCACTGACAGCAAAGAGTGAGAACAAAGTGGGCAATAGGGATGGATATGAGAAGATTCCAGGCCTCTCAGATCCCTTGCTTTCTTCCCTGTCAGTCCAATGTACATTCATTGAAGGCAGCATGGGAGAGAGAGAGAGAGAGAGAGAGAGAGAGAGAGAGAGAGAGAGAGAGAGAGAGAGAGAGAGAGAGAGAGAGAGAGAGAGAGAGAGAGAGAGATGGGTCAAACAAATGACCAGAAGCTTACATATCTCAGGATCTTTTTCAAGTTGCATTTACTTATATTTGCATTAAAAATATATCAGAGTTACATGAACATCTCTTGGTCTGAGTTTGACAATTTAATCTCAGAAGATTTCAATGTTTGATTCAGCAAGTATTTAAAATATATATCTGCTCCTTTGAGACTTGTCATATGCTGAATCGCCACAATTCATGTTTGTTCCTCAAACAATGAGTGATCTATTTCTGTACTGAATTGTGAAGAGGGAAGTGATAGAAGGGGAAAAACAGAACTGTTCAACTAATTATTTATGAGCTATTTAAGTGTAACAGAAGTGGAATGATTAACTGTTTTCCTATTCCTACTGTAATTGGTGTAGATATCTGGATGATTCAGATGTATCAGGACTCAACCATATTGGAAAGTTTTAGGGGAGGGCTTGGAAAATCAAGTACATATAATCTTCAAGAAACAACTCAACATATAGATATTGAATAAAATGCAAAAGACTTTTGTAAGAAGAGAGTGATAAGAGATATATATTTTACTGGGTATTCAATTATACATAGTCAGTGAAAATCAGCTAGCAAAGACCATAATGTGGAAATTATCAACACTATTAATAAATTATTTTTCCTGCTGGGGATAATGGAAAAACAACATCCAAAAAACATACAATATTTAATACTACATATTACAACTGCGGCAAGAATAACATATGCACAATATTGGAAAGACAATCAAACCCCACCAGAAAATATACTAATGGACAAAATATATAGATGTGCTGAAATGGACATGCTGACTATTCAAGTCAAAGGACAATGCAACTCAGAATACTACAAAACATGGACTAGATGGTACAACTGGACTAAAAAAAAGAGGAAAGACTGTGTGACAACGTGAGAAGAAAATGAAGACAGAAGAGACTGTAAATTTATTATTTAATGTGCATAATCGAGATATAACAATGTTGTAAAAACGAGTGTAGATCTGTATCAAAATATTTTGATGTTTAATGAAGAAAAATAAAAAAAATTAAAAAAAATAAATAAATTATGTGTTTCTTAGAGAGAAAACTTCTGGAAATGGACAAAAAGTTGAAAAAAGAAAGAGAAGAGATATGCAGAAGTCTCATAAATTGGGATTGTTTTAATCAATCTGACTAAAAATGTTATAAATTAATAAATATCCATCGATGGACAGAACAATATTTTACAATTTGGAAAAGAAGACAATGTTATATTATTTGTTCATAACCACCTATCAAACATAAGACATGATTTAATAAGCATATATAATTAGACTATGATTAGGAAAAGTATAAAAGAGAATTTACAGTATGTAGAAACTGTTTCACTTGTCCAAGAAAGAAGGTCCAATCTGTGTCTTAAGAGAGATCTGTATTTCTAAGCTTTGACATGGAAATATATTAGTAATTTAATTAAATTAGATTCTAATAGGTTATCTGGGAAGAAATTCTTCCAAAAATGTATTTTTCCCCCAAGAAAACCCTTCCTCCAAGATCTATCAAAATTTCCAACTATACCTAGAAGCATGTTACAAAATCTCAATTCCATCATATCCCTATCATGAGAGAGATTTTGGAGAGTGATGAGAACCTGATTTTTCATAGTTGTTCTGATTCTGTACAGCCTTTTCAATTAATCAGATATTCCAATTATTTCCCCTTGTACCTAGAATCTAAAATATCTTTGGTGATTCTTCCTTATCCACCATTACAGGCAGAGGTGAAACTATCTTTAGAGTATAACATGCTCATGGGGGAAGGCAGAGGGGCTCCAGCACAAGTAGCAGTCAATGGAATGCAGAACTAATGTTCACTGATGCAGGTAATTGCAGACAAAAGACCTCCAGGTTAATTTGCTGAAATACTGGGTGGGGGTGAGGGTGAGGGGCAACTGAATCCACTTTTTTGGAGGGTGAAGGGGAAGAATTAAAAATTCCATTGAAAGGCCCTTCTGCGATTTTGACATTTTCTTGTCTGCAGCATGCATCTGCAGATTGCATGTATCCTGCCTTCTTCAGGTTTTGCTGTTCCTTTGCGAGGCACTGAGCAATCTGCATCTCCTGCAGAAAATTTGAAATTAAAGGAACTGCAGATGCAGCAGCTCTGGAGGGCAAAATCGCAGAGGTGAAATCTGTAACTCAGCTTAAAGGAGACTCCTCCTCTTCCCTCCCTCCCTCCCTCCCTCCCATTAAATAGTTCATTTAATCCCAGAATTTTTAATAACTTTTACAGCAGCAAGGTTTAAAAAGTCTATACCTCCCATTAATTACTATCAGATTTCTACTCCATGGAAGTTTCAAATTCTGAATCAATACGTGGAACAGCCTTGATCTGTAACTCCACTGTCTTCACGGCATGAGAACAAAGGGAAAGCACCTTTCTACCCAAGAAATCTCAGTTCTTCTATGAAAGTTGTTCTGATCTGGATCAACTGGTACTAATGGGTTGAAACTGAATGCCACCAAGACTACCAGCTCCTGTATACCCTTTCCTCTTCTCCACTCCCATGCAATGAATTGTAAACTCCAACCATGGTGGCAATGCTGAACTACAGCTTTTGTGGAGCTGTAATTCAACGGAATAGCACATTAACTTTTGTGCATGCCTGCCTGCCGGGATGGTGTGCACTGGGCTGAAGCGACGTGGGTCAGCCCCATACCATTTCCAGTATGCCCGCGCAGGCGGGATCTGATCTGGATCTGTGTGCCCTGAGTTTGACACCCCTGTTCTAGGCTGAACTCTCTGTTCACCCAAAGAAAATAAGCAGCCCAATAGATTTGGTCAAAAGCACTATGAAAATCCTTTCCTTCAAATTGATACCTAATCCATTAATTTTGCAGCTGGGATCCAAGAAAGAACAGAGAAATTGAAACATTCTTTTCAATCCATACTGGATAAGGGGGACTTGTTTGTGGAACTATTGCAGTAAAGATTAAAACCAAAAACACTGAAATTTTATATTTGTCACAGAATACTATCATTGCCATCAATTGTCAAACCTGCTTTATTGATTTCATGCCGTTCAAATGATAAAGCAATAGGCAGACCTGAAAGTAAACTGGTTAGCTCTCATTCTCATTTAAGGAAAACCCAAAGCAGATTGAGAATAATGGTCCTTTTCTCATTATGATACAATTTAAAATTAATGAATTTTGTGGATTATTGTTCATTTCTGAAATTTGATATTCTATATAATAGATAGATTGGGGATATTTCTCCCCCCCAATATATTATGTACTATATTATTTACTAAAATAGTTACGCTGCACCATATATTGATAGTTCTCAGTAAAGCAAAATAAAGCAAATTAATAAAAGACAATAAAAATAACAAAGTTCAAAATAATACACGTGTTAGGAATGCTGAATGTTGAGTCTTATTTATTTATTATTTATTTGTGAGATTTATATACCGCCTCACAGTGCAAGCACTCTCTAAGCGGTTTACACCAGTAAGCAATGTATATTTATATTGCCCCCAACAATCTGGGTCCTCATTCTTGCTCTTATTGGATACAATTAGCACTTCCAGGGCTTTTCACAGATCCAGCCATCCACACTTTTTCCACATTGACGATCTTCCCATCGGCCATTAGAACTCAACACTACACAGTCTTGCCCATGTCCAGCATTATTGGGTTCTCCTGTACCCCAGCGGCTGCAGTTAGAAATTCAAGGGATTATATAAATGGGAAAATTAATTAGTCAGCACTGATAAATTGGTGAACAAGCATCAAGAACCCAACAACTCAGTCTAAGCTACCTATATTCTCCATTATTTCAGCAACATGTAGGGAGAAAATGCTTCAGAAAGCACAGAAGTGGGAGAGATATAGGTACATGTGGGCACACTTCTACAAGGAACAGCGATTTTTTCTGTATGAGTGCCTATGCAGCATGTCTTCGCTAACAGTGTAAGATATGGGTCGCCAATAAACTTGCAGCAGGATGGAAACAGCAGAAGAAAGAGCCAGAAAATGGCCCGTCTGATAATAGTGGATGACCCAGTAGACAGCATTATATATCACCATATTATCAATGAATGAAACCAGCACAAAACAGGGCCCTGGTTGCATAAAGGCACTTATAACCACCATCACAATCACCTGACAAAAACAAGCTGGGGGAAAAAAAAGGAAAAACAAAACTGAAAATCAAAGTGCTGAAACCCATAACAAGAAAAGATAAAACAATCAAAAAAGTGGTAAAATGGGGCAAAACTCACTTAACAAATTTCTCGCTTAACAACATAAATGTTGGGTTCAATTGTGGTTGTAAGTTGAGGACTACTTACAGCAGTCAGATAAAAGTTATGTTGAAAGAGGCAGGCTGATTGCATAGTTTGAAAGTCTAGTGTAGAAATTCCCTACTATTTATAAACAAATGAGAAAAAGAGAGAATTTTTTAATAGAGACTTACGTAAATGATGGAGAACTATTGTCCACCCAAACAAAGTTGTTTTCATTGTTAATATCACTGAGACCAATCCAGAGCGTCTTGCCATTTAGATGTGAAATAAGGAAACCCTGAAATATAAGGCAGTTTAAATAGTTCAGCTATAATATACCACATGGAATAGACCCATTGTTCTGTCTTACGAACCGTCCAATCATTTTCCAAAACTGGTCAACCAGATGTGCAAACCTGCAGATCATCTGGATCTGAATGCAACTAGGAGGCGTATAAATTTAACCATTTAAAACTGTCTACTCCTTTTGTTTGGGCACATATCAAGGGAGTGTGTTTTGAAAGAATGGATTTAGTGTTCTCTAAAACACATGTACCATCACAACAGTGTTTCCTGTCATTTGGTGACATCAAGAAACAAGAAGAGCAGAGAAACTGGAGAAGTTAACCAATAGTTGTGCTTAATATATCCTGTATACCTGAAATCAGGATATACATACAGTAGTCCTTGACTTACAACAATTTCTTTCATGAACATTTGAAGGTACAACAGCATTGAAAAAACATGACTGTTTTTCACACTTACGACTGTTGCAGAATCCCCATGATCATGTGATCAAAATTCAGATGCTTGGCAACTGGCATATATTTATGAAGGTTGCAATATCTGGGATCATGTGATCACCTATGTTAAGATATTCATGAACTGGGAGAACCAGTGGTAACAAGGTTAGCCAATAAATAGGCATAGCAACTAAATCAGCCAATGGGAGCTAACCACTTCTGAGTCTGTGCAGAGAATCGAAACTGAAAGCTTAAGCTTAAGGCTGGGTGTGGCTCCAGGTCCACACTCTGTACTCTCTATTCTGTACTCTCTCTCTCTGAACTCTGCTGAAATGAAGCTAACTCTTGCTTGTGTTTACTTGAAGAAATAATCTGCTAATGGTATTGTAGATTCATCTGTTATTATGTTTATAAAGAAGTTATTGAATCCAGCTGAATCAGTCATCTGTGTGCGCTTCTGGTTTTGATTTTGCAACAAAACTTTTAATAACCTACTGTGACGTTCTGACAAGTGAAGTGAATGGGGAAGCCAGATTCATTTAACAACCATGTTACTAACTTAACAATTGAGTGATTCACTTAACAACTGTGGCAAGAAAGGTTGTAAAATGGAGCAAAACTCACTTAACACTACCTTGCCTAGCAACAGAAGTTTTGGGCCCAATTATGGTTGCAAGTCAAGGATTACCTGTACTGTCATTTGACAGCAAGCCTAAACACAGAATAAAGAAACAAGATAGCAATAAGGGCAACAGTAAGTTTGTTATTTGTCTAGCTTTCTGTCAACTTCAGAATTGAAAGAGAATACTTTAACTGGGTTGTGAGGAATAGCCCAAGATATGATCAGTTACCTTAGCTGAGAACCTTACACAGGGGTTTATAATGACTTGTGACTTGTTGTCTACATCATTTACAATCAAATGCTTCCCAGTCATCTGGAGGCATATAAAAAGGATAGCCCACCTAAAGTAATTGGGGCACTGGAGAAATACCTCCAGTAATACTTTCTATTGTCATGTATGTAATAAAATATATGTACACCGTATACTTTATTTGCCTCTGCAGGGTTTGGGACTTCATAATTATAATATAATTATTGGACATATTCCTTGTGTGTGTCCAATCACAGTTGGCCAATAAAGAATTCTATTCTATTCTATTCTATTCTATTCTATTCTATTCTATTCTATTCTATTCTATTCTATTCCATTCCATTCCATTCCATTCCATTCCATTCCATTCCATATAACAACGTAGGAGTGTAGGGAAGAAAGAACTTAGAACTTAGAATAACTTTGTCACTTTCAATGTACACTAATTGGCATACATTAAAATGAAATTTTGTTGCATACAGCTCTCAGAGGGTTACAGAATCTGGTAGTCCTGCTTGAAATATTTTGAAATCTCCTCCCAGTGGGGAGGAACAGAAACAGACCGTAAAGTGGGTGTGTGGGGTCTGTAACAGTGCTTCGAGCTCTAAGCACATAGCACTTATAAGAAGTATCCTGAATAACAGGAAGCGAGCTTCCTATAATCTTCTCGGCTGTCCTTACCACTCTCTGTATGGACTTTCTATCTGAGGCACTGCTGTCAACAAACCAAACAGTGATGCAGTTTGTTAAAACACTCTCAATTGTGCCTCTGTAAAAAATGGCCAGGACAGAAGGAGAAAGATGTGCTCTCCTCATCCGACGCAGGAAATGCAGAAAATGCAGATGAATTTGTGAATGGGGTTACCACCTTTCCCTGGAACTGTAAAAATGTATCCTGTAAAGGGGAGTTGCATATCATTTACCTTCATCACCAGCATATTAATATTGACTATGAGCAGAGATGGGAAGAGTACATTTTGTACCTTGCCCAGAGAAGCAGTTCGGGATGTTTGCTCACAGCCAAGCAAAAGGCCAGTAGCCCTCCACCAAACAGCCTGTCTCATGGTAGTCTAAAACTAGCTCCCTCCCAGAGGAACAATAGGTCAAATGCAGCATATAGATATGGAGTCCTGTTCCTGAACTGCACACCCCTCTCCACCATCTGTTCAGTTGTGAAGGAGACTTCTGATCCTTGTTCTCTACTGAAGCAGGTGGTCCCTGCAAGTTTTTTCCTTCTTCTTCCTTCCCTGTAATACAGGAGTCTCCAACCTTGGCAACTTTAAGATTTGTGGACTTCAACTCCCAGAATTCCTCAGCCAGCAAAGCTGGCTGAGGAATTCTGGGAGTTGAAGTCCACAAGTCTTAAAATTGCCAAGGTTGGAGACCCCTGCTCTAATAGTTTCATAATTAGAGCCAACATGGCACCACTGTTCAATTCTCAAGTGCTGAAGTTTCCTTCCACAAACGTGCTCCTTGAGTCAATGTGCATGGTTTAAGTTTGAGAAGTGGGAAATGTTTGATTATTAAACAGGAGCAGCTTATTACCTGCTCAGCCCAATCATCAATGATAACCAGTTTGCTTTCATAAGACTCGCATCTCTTCTCCGCATGAGACCAGGCTTCACTCCCCATCTTGAAATAGTAGCATTTTTCTCTGTTCAACAGCCAACCTTTTGGACATATCTGGCAGCCTGAAGCTATAAAACAGTCGTAGATATTTAAAGGCAGATAATCACATATTCAGGAGTTGCTTTTAATAATTAAACCAATATTACCAATGTTTGTGATAATTTGATGGCGAACCTATGGCATGCGTGCCAGAAGTGGCATGCATACCCATCTCTCCGGGCACACGAGCCGTCACCCGTTGCTCTTCTGGGTTCCGGTGCGCCGGCCAGATGGTCTTCACGCCCGTGGGAGCACCGGAAATTGGAAGAGCAGCTGCCTGGTGCCCATGCGCGCACCAGGAAGATGATCTTCCGGTTTCCGGTGTGCACATGCGCACCGGCCAGCTGGTCTTCATGTGCGCATGTGCGCCAGAAACCGAAAGACCAGGTGGCATGCATGCACCAGAAACCGGAAGATCATCTTCCCGGTGCGCACATGTGCACTGGCAGCTGCTCTTCCAGTTTCCGGCGTGCACATGCACACCGGCCAGGTGGTGTTCGTGTGTGCATGCACACGAAAAACTGGAAGATGTCTGGTGCGCATGCGTGAGCCCGAAACCGGAAGATGATCTTCCCAGCGTGCGCATGTGCACCGGGAAGCTGCTCTTCCAGTTTCCGGCATGTGTGTGCGCATGTGCACACGCCTATTTCGGCACTCAGTGCCGAAATGGTTTGCCAACACTGGTCTATACAGTCTTGAAAATGAAGTCTAGGCCCAGATCCTGACCTGCAAAAACTGCAATATTGTATTTGCAGCTTTTAAAAAAACTTAATGGCTTTCAGGTGTTCTGCTCTGCAGATAATCAAATATGAGACCTCCAGATTAAAATTGGCTCTAAGGTTGTAGCTGCCATACTGGCTTCCCTATTGCTGAACAATATCCCTACCCAAACTGCTAGATTTGATTGCCAGATGGCTTATAGCTCTTGGGACTTTGATCTGCCCCCAGATGGCATGAAATGTGGGTCAGTGCAGAAGTTCCTCCCACCAGGGCAATCATGGGCCTGACCCAGGGGTGAAATGCTCCCGGTTCGCTCTTGCCTGTCGGTCGTTGCAGAGCTGACGGAGCCGGTGGTGGTCGCGGCGCAGGGCTTCCCCCGCCCGCTTCCCCCGCCTGCCTGGACGCCACCATTTGAGTTCTTTTGCCCTCTGCGCATGCGCAGAACGTTTTGTGCATGCGCAGAGGGCAAAAGAACTCAAATGGCAGCATCCAGGCAGGCGGGGGAAGCAGGCGGGGGAAGCCCCATGCCACAACCTCCACCGGCTCCGTCAGCTCTGCAACGACCGACAGGCAAGAGCGAACCGGGAGCATTTCACCCCTGGCCTGACCTAAGTCACTAAGAGCCTAATATACACACTTGGCACTATGCATTAGACATGGTTTGTATCCCAGAGCAGTCGCTATCTGGGAATGGAGGATATCACCACCAGTCCTTTGCCATAATCAGATCATTCATTTATTACCTTTTTCATCTTATCAATGCTGCTGCCACCATGTGGTCAGGAGGAGACTACAGTTTGGCTCATCACACTTGACTTGGGGATTCCAGGGTGTATTATTATTATTATTATTATTATTATTATTATTATTATTATTATTATTATTATTATTATTATTATTATTATTATTATTATTATTATTATTATTATTATTATTATTATTATTATTATTATTATTCTTATTCCCTTAGGTTCTATGGGTGACTGAGGCCCTGATCAGAACCTGGAACCAAATATATTAATTTGTATCTATCCCATTTAAATCTCCAGAGAAGATGCATAATAATAATATACAGTACTATAACCAATGCTTTGAGGCATGTGGTAAAATTGGGCTACAGTTCAAAACTTGTAGGAGAACTTTCATTTGTACTTGTCTTATTTAATTCAAACTTTCATTTGTACTTGTCTTGTGTAATTCAAACTTTCATTTGTACTTGTATTGTTTAATTCAAACGTCATCAGCCTACTATCAAACACAAGCTTTCCTCAACACAGCGTCAATTACAACAAGATTGAGTGCTTAACTCTGAAGGAGTAACATCTTATGAATCGACAGACAGAGGAATTGTATCTTACCATTAATCTGATAGACTGCATTGATTAAACCAATGACTGTCTTCGCATTTCCGTCACTTTGAGTTGCTACCTCTGTTATCTTTGCATTCACTAAAAGTACAAATTTACAGAAAAACAATTAAACGGAAATAAAACTTGATATAACACAACTTTTTCCCAATCTGTGTCTTTCAGATATGTTGAAACTCCTATACCTATAATGTCCTATTGACAGGATCATTGAAGAGTTTCAGTTCCAAGACATCTGGTGGGCACCGAATTAGAGAAGGTTACCCATTGATATACTGATGGAGAGGAGAATTCAAAGAAATAAATAATAAGTTTCTAAATCAAACCCAGAGGCTACCACTACCCCTAATTAAGGAAGCACAACCTATCAGCGCCAAAACTCATTGGGTTTACCAATTTGTTTGTAATTGTGGAGACAATTACATCGGCAGAACTGAGAGGTGTTTGGCTTTCAGAATAAAAGAGCATCTTCTGAAATGGGTCCAAACAGCCTTGAGTAATCCAACAACAGCAGCAAATCATAGCCATAAAATGCATTCTTCGGCCATTGCGAGACACTTACTAGCTGCGGGTCATCAGGTGGATCAAAACTCTGCGTTTAAAGTTGTATTGCCATAGAAACTCTCGTTTCGTGCGGTTTGCTGAGGCGGTTGCCATTAACTGTTTGAAGGGAGCTTTACCTTTACCTTTCTTCCAGGTAAACCAGATCAGATCAGATTAACAGAGCTGGAAGAGACCTTGCAGGTCATCTAGTCCAACCACCTGTCCAAGCATGAGACCCTTACATAAGCCTCTACCTAGGATCGAACTCACAACCTCCTGATTGTGAGGCAAGAGCTCCACCTCTAGGCCCTTGTACGTGCAGAAAAGGCTTTATGTCAATCTACGCCTCCCGTGGGCGTAAGTCTTGCCATTGGTTGCTTTCCTGCATATGTTATAGGCTTAATTAATGCTCTTGCTAGATCTTATATTTGAGGCTGATTTTAATCATGTTATTGTAATGTAGGTACTGATAAGTCAATACAAAATGCTTGCATCTACCTCTGTTCGTCTTTTGGCTGTATTGTTTAAAGAATTAATATTTTCCTTATATTCACACATACATATATAAAGGTCATATGGCATACTCAAGGAAAGGTAAGTCTAAAACAATTTTCCCTGTCACTGAAATTCTGATGACAAGCAATATATGGCTGGAAGAATTTTCCATCTTCCATCTTTCCATTAATGCAAAGATGGATTTCTGGCAGAACTTGCTTTCACTCTGGCTGGAAAATCATCTTGCCAAAACCATCTTGTCAAAACAGAGTAGCTTCTGACCCAGCACCATCTTTGGGACCAGAAATCCAATAGCACGCACATTCAAAATTGAATCACTGTTGTGATTCGAATCACACTATATGAATCCAAAATAAATGTGTAATGAAAAATTAGAACGACTGTCTCAACTCCCACTGCATAAATTTTAGCAATTATGCAAAACTAAGTAAGCTTATTATTCCTATTAAACATAAGGTTTTGGCTTATTCATTTTCAGTGAAAAAATTATAAATGTGTAAGATTGTATCATTGTTTTATTTGATATATACCGGTAGATTAAAAATAATTTTTAAAATATTTTTTGCCAAGCCCTAATGCCCATGAATTTGTTAGTTTTATTTAAGTGGAAGTCAGAGGTTCATTTCTTATTTTTGGAGATTGTAGTACCAAAAAGTCTGAAACTCCTGGTTTAGTTACTGAGTAATCTTATTGCTTTCCATATATTTCCTCTCATCAACACTGGAAAAGCATGAAAAATTGTTTTCGTTTTATATTTTCTTTCTTATGCCATTTTCTACATGTAAAGATGTTTATATGCAGGCATGGAAAAGGGGCAAAATATCATTATTCTATCCGTTAAATTCACCTCTGCAGTATATGCTGGTGGCAATAATTCAGCCTTTGTCCATTGGAACTTTTCCAGCTGTGCTGAAACCAAAGTTGTTGGACTTTCAACCAATACAATACTGTCAATACTCTAATTTCAATATATCTAGATGACATTTAACACTGAAGAGTTTCTTGTTTATTCAGTTGCTAACTCATTTATAACACATATTTATTTAAGAAACCCAGAAAAATTAACATCCTTTGACCAATTTATTCCATCTTTCATGAGTGCTTTCCATTTATGTTTGTTTGTTTATTTGTTTGTTAATTATTTATTTTCCATATTTACTTTCTTGTTGGCCTGGGAAACTTATAAAATGCCAGGTTGGGGGGGGGGGAGAATCCTACTTTGCTGAAGATGCCATTAATTTCCTGGTCGATGATCAGAATATGAGTCCTTACATTTGGCCAAAATGCTTTTTTGAAAAGTGTTCCTGGAAAACCAGGGATGAAATCCAGCAGGTTCTGACAGGTTCCGAAGAACCGGTAGTGGAAATTTTGAGTAGTTCAGAGAACCGGTAGCAGAAATTTTGAGTAATTCTGAGAACCAGCAAATACCACCTCTGGCTGGCCCCAGAGTGGGGAGGGAATGGAGATTTTGCAGTATCCTTCCCCTGCCACGCCTACAAAGCCACGCCCACAAAGCCACGCCCACAGAACCAGTAGTAAAAAAATTTGGATTTCACCACTGTGGAAAATATGTCTGACTACATGAAAGATTCACACAACTGCTTTCTAACACAAGAGGACAGGGAGAGGAATTGGTGGACTGTTGATACTGATGTGTGTCCCCCCCCCATGATCAATCACCCAAAGCAGATCCCTCACTTTAATGTAGGACTATCCTTGATAGGGAAAGTTGTCAAAAGAGTCCTTCAGAAAGAAAAACAATAGAGTTACAATGAACAGGATCTAGGATCTAGACTGATGTTGCCAGGAATGACTCACAGTTTTCAATTTGGAACAATCCAAAGTAAATCTTATTCATGAAATTCCCTATTACCGTGTTACCCCGAAAATAAGACATCCCCCCAAAATAAGCCCTCCTCCGAAAATAAACCCTTCCCCCAAAAATAAGCCCTCCCCTGAAAATAACCCCCCCCAAATAAGCCCTTCCCAAAAATATTTAACTACATGCGCAGCCGGTCCCCGCCATTTCATCTGGTTAGGGTTAGGTAGACAGAGCTGGAAAACAGGTATGATGGCAAGAGGAGCCCCGTCTTGCTCCATGCGCCCCAAAATAATAAGACCTCCCAAAAAATAAAGCCAAGCGCTTATTTCGGGGTTCAAAAAAATATAAAACAGGGTCTTATTTTTGGGAAAACATGGTAGCAAGCTCATGTATACACCTTATCTTCCTTTCTCACCAGAAGTAAGCCCATATCTGCCTATAAAGATTGCTTACCATTCTTTTTCAGGCCATTGTGATTATCCTCCAGCTTTTTAAGGCTGTTATTTAGTACCAATTCTGGAAAAAAAAGACACAGTAAACTGCAATTGCTACTTTGAGAGAAAAGGCATTTTTAAGACCTCTATTTCTCTACGCAGGAAGAAATAGGAGGTGCTACGGGATTAGGTTAGAGTGGTTCAATTTAAAATTAAATGTCGAGACCACAATGGAAACCCACTCCTGTAATAAGCAACTCAATTGTAAATTCTGCTTAAAATTCTCCAGAGCAACAGTGCAGATATTTCCCTGTCCCAAGTTTAAAAATATGAATTGCTTTTTCTTTTCTCTACTAGCAATCCTTGAAGAGTACTAGTCTCAGATGTTATCCAATAAGCCAATTTCCTACTCTCACAGAAAAAAAACACCCCTCCCCCCCTCCTAAGTGGGCAGGAACTCCCATTGACAAATTGCTTTATTAATTCATTCAATTGGAATATTAATCATTTTCTCCTAATAGCAGATAATCAGCCAAGGCATCCAATAGGATAAAGGGGACACATACACAAAAGGTTAAGATAGCGGTTATATGTCTTTGATTGTATGATCACAGCATCATCTTGAATTGTTGACCCTCTCCCCCAGACACTGAACAAAATATGTTCGCCCAGCAGCCAAAACAACATGTTGTGATAGTTGGGAGAACAAAAATAAACAACTCAAGGATGCTTGGCACAAGGAAGGAAAGAAGCAATGCGAAACATTAATTGGGATATCAGGCACAAGATGAAGCTAATGCATACCGTGAGCAGCATAGTTGAATTGGAACAGCTGAAACTGCTTCTCTGATTTGAGACCTAGAAAGACAGAATATTAGCCCGAGGGACCTAGTTCAAAGTTTAAAATGTTTTGCCAGCCAGATAATGTACAATATATGGATTGACTGGAAATTATAAGACAGCTATCCCACTTTAAACCCTTACATGGTCAGGTTTAGCTTCAGCAGCTTCAGGAATTTATAGACCCAACTCCACTGGAATTTTTTCCCAAAAGACCCAGAGCTTTTTCTCTAAAGATATTAAGTCCTTTGTAATAAGGGTAGTAATGATTTATTAAAACAAGAAACGGAATGCTTATGGGAAGTTTTTTTTCCTCAGTAAAGGCAATTGTATCTGGAGAGTTCAGGCCTAACAAACTTATGATAGTAGAATAGGATAGATACAACAGAAAAGCTAGCCTATTCTAGAAATCTCAACATAAATTTACTGTTAGCTTGTATAAGTAGTATGTGTAAACACATCAATGAATTCAGAATTGGAAAGGTCCACTTTCCAGACCCATCAAAATGATGATCATTAGTCTCTGATCAATATATCTTGCCAAGAAATAGGAAAATATATGAATGCTTTGTGAAATGCTGCATTTCAGTTGTATTCTATTTACTATTATCACTATGAAACTCTGTTGGCTACCTTAGGATAGCCTTTGGTAAGGCGAATACCATCCAAATCTGTAGAATCAATTTCTAGAATACGGGCTAGGGAATTCTGATTGTTGAAATCCATACACCTTGAAGGCCCTCTGGCTACAGAAGACAACACTGCCTACAGCAAAACAGGTATTACATTTTTTCATTATTTTTCTGGAATTCAGTGATGAAATATAGGAAAGATATTTTCCCAACAGACTGTTTATTCGCATCTTTCATGTAAGTCTACTTTTGCAGTTACTTACAAAACATTTCTGCATAGGTGAATATGACTGGTTATAGCTATTTCAATTATTGTTCTTTTAAAAACTAATTTTTGTAATTGAGATAGAAATTACAATATATATAACTATTTGGAACAATAATATGGAATTATTACCATTTTTAGTCAGCAAAGTTTGATTCAAACGCAGTTCTTCTAGTTCCTTGGAAATATTAGAATCTGAAGGAATAGGAAGACTGAATTCAGACATTGCATCAAACCATGGTTTCCTGGATGAACCATAACTGTCTAGATTAGCACAACAATTATACGCTAAGCCACAAATCATCTTTTATAATTTACAGTAGCTGGATATGCTCAGTGATCCAAACCAATTACATTGCAATTTATGTGAAATGTTTAACCTGGCCAAGACTAGCCAACTTGAAATGAATTAGTTTGATTTTCACTTTGAGAGATAGACAGCCTCATTAGCATGGACAGCAGTAGATTGTGGATTCCTATGACAATTAAAGAGGAATGATCTCGAGCCTATAACAGAAAATAATATAAGATTCCTGACATGTTTCAAATGGTTGTTTTCTTAAGGGATAAATCTGTTCTGCACATTATCAGTCCACTGTCTTATATAAAGATTGTTATAATAAAAAGGTACAGTTATTGACCAAATTTCTCCAGTTCAAGCATTGGTATTTCCTAGTCTGTATTTCAGATTTTCATTGTCTTTTGCTAGCATGGAGGTGGTATTCCTTCTACAATTAGGAACAAGAGGTAGCAATAGCAATAGCAATAGCACTTAGACTTATATACCGCTTCATAGTGCTTTACAGCCCTTTCTAAGCGGTTTACAGAGTTCAGCATATTGCCCCCAACAATCTGGGTCCTCATTTTACCGACCTCAGAAGGATGGAAGGCTGAGTCAACCTTGAGCCGGTGAGATTTGAACAGCTGAACTGCTGAACTAGCAGTCAGCTGAAGTAGGTTGCAGTGCTGCTTCTAACCACTGCGCCACCTCGGCTCCTCTAAAGGTAAAGATGTAGGGGTGACAAGCAAAAGAGAATCTGAGTGACAGCTAAAAAGAATCTGAGGTGTCAATGAATAAGATGCATCTATGGAGGAAGACACGAGGCTCACTAAGAAAAGGACAATGTTTTCATTTAATATAACTTTTATTCAACTTTACTAATTAAAAAGAGTGGCCGATAACAAATAGAGTGGGGTGGAGTGAAGTGTTTTACAATCTGTAGAGAAAAATGTGAAAAGGGATGATGATTGGCCACCAGGTATGAGGTTCTAAATAAAGGCTTTCATGTGAAGTGTTCAACTTGGGAATCATGTGACAGGAAAAGAATGTCCATAACCAAGAGGCTGTTTTGGGACCTGAGCAAAAACTCCACATTATTTCCTACATTATTTTTTTCCCCAATCAGGACATTGAGATCAGTAGTCACAAAAAGCAAATATTCCTCCTCCTATCCCCAAACTTCATCAAACACAAAATAAATTGGATTAAAAGCGAGGTATTTTGTTGGGCTCCATTCAATCAATTCCAGCCAGCATGGCCAATAATCAGAGATGATGGCAATTACTGATAGTATCTGTGCAAATATTTCAGTGACAAAACAGCTTCATCTTATATAAAACTGAGTAATAGTTTTTAGTCAATATATTTAGTGAGTTGACTCTCTAAAAATAAATTATTTTCAAATTGTTTCTGATCTAGAATTTTTTTTAATAAAGGCATATCTCACCTCCCCAAATTCCCCAAGCTGTGGGGGAATTGTGGAAAATGTAGACTTAACCAGGGGCGGGTTGCTCACTTACCTCGCTGGCGGAGCCATGCGCGCGCATCTCCACGCTTTGGGGGTGGCGCGCTCGCTACGCACACGCGCCCCCTTGCACGATTTTGCTTCTGCACATGCACGGAGGCAAAATCTCGCTGAAATCTCGCATACGTGCAAGTCCCCTCGTGAGATTTCGGTGCGATTTTGCTTCTGCGCATGCCCGAAAATCACCAAAAATCACCAAAAAAAATGGTGACGCGCCGGGTGGACCGGCAGAGAGGGCTCTGGAGTGGTTGCGCAATCCACCACTCCCTACCAGAGCTGGAACCCACCTCTGGACTTAACGCATCTAAAGGGAAATACTGTGAGGTTGATCGTCCTTACTTATTTGTAAGGCACCAGATTATACCCTATTCTCTTTCTTTCTCTTCACATCCAAGATGTGTTATTTTAGAATGGAGATAGATGAACAGTGGTGGGTTGTAAATTATTTTGCCACTGGTTTGTGCGCGAGCTTGCACGCACGTGCAACACTTCTGCACATGTGCAGAAGCGTCCCGGGTGGGTGGGTGCAGCCTCCCGCCACCGACGCTACTGGTTCTAAGAACCGGTCCAAACCGGGAGCAACCCACCGCTGTAGATGAACCAGCTTTTGACTCAGAAGACCTACATTTTGATGCCATTACAGCAACAATGATGATCCACAGCAAAAATGATGCAATAGTCACAAGAGAAATGATCGGCAGGGATACTCCTGAACCACCTCGGCAGCTTTGTGGCAGGAAATTACCTGTGGACAAAAAACATGTTTTATGAAACCTACAGTGGTAAAACTAGGATAAGAATTCAATTATTAATACTATAGAACAGGGGTGTCAAACTCGTGTCGTCACGGCATCGTCACGTGATATATCGTGACTTTTCCCCCCTTCGATAAACTGGGCGTAGGCGTGGCCAGCGTGTGATGCAGCCAGCCCATGGGCTGCGAGTTTGACAGCCCTGCTATAAACGAAAAACTCCACAAACTTTCTAACACACTAGCTAAAATCCCATTCATTCTAGAATAATATTTGTATTAGCTTTTCTCTATAGCAGTCAAACATGCTTTTATACAGCGGGTTTCCTACATAGTATAAACTTTTATAATCATTAGACTCTTTCTTCATCACATATATGAAATGGACTATGACAGAGATGAGAATGTGCACAGGGAAAAACTGAAATGAAACACAATACATCAGAGTAAATGTTCTTAAACAACTGCACAATAAGAAAAGAACTATTTCTCCACAGCTTACTGCAGCATTAGTGACTCATCAATTTGAATGGACCAAATGGCTGTATTTCCTGGTAATCTTCTAAGGCAGAATGTCAATATAATAATGTTCATAAGAAACTGATCTTACCATAATATCCACTGTTGTCCCAGACAAGTTCTTTTGAGGCTCTCTCTCTGTCTCTCTGTCTCTCTGTCTCTCTGTCTCTCTCTCTCTCTCTCTCCCTCCCTCCCTCCCTCCCTCCCTCCCTCCCTCCCTCCCCCTCTCTCTCTCCCTCTCCCATTGTTCATGTTTTCAAATAAAATAATTTATTCTATCAATAGCTGCTATGGTAAATCATATTGATGAGAGTATGACTGTTGATAAGAGTGATGGCAGCCCTCTCATTGTTATAATATAAATATTCCTAGCCTGCTCATCCCCAAATTTCATTTCCCAGGCTTCCGTGCAGAAGGAGAAAGAGAGATTCTAAACAGAATCAGAAATAATTTACTCCATCAATGACTAGCACACATGTGCGGGGGAACCTTTACCTTTACCTAAATCACTTTATTTCAAAATATGATCTTGAATGGGAAGTCAGCTACAGTATATTTTTTAAAAAAATATTTATTTGCAGTGAACAACAGTTGATGTGTATTCTGTATTTATTTCATCCCATGCCATTTAGGTACATTCAATTGCCCTCTGAATGTCTATTGAGATCAGAGGCGGGTTCCTAATTTTTTTTACTACCACTCTGTGGGCGTGGCTTATTTTGTGGGTGTGGCTTGCCAGCCATGTGTCCGGGTGGGCGTGGGCCTCGGGAGCTTGGCAGCAGCCGGAGAAGCAGGTGGGCATTGCCCACCCGCAACGCAGCCCCCCGCAGCGGGAGCAGCAAGACCGCGGCAGCGGTTCTTCTAGGAGGCTCCGTCCGGCCTGAATGCTTCTCCCCATTCGATGATCCTAGGCTCCTGCCACCCGTTCCCCCTCCCCTCAGCAGCTCGAGAAGCCTCGAATGTGCAAAAATGCCTGGGATCATCACCACACATTCATGGCTTCTCGGACTGCTGAAGGGAGGGGAATGGAGATAGCTCCTGCCGCCAGTTCTTTCAGCATCTCACGCGCTCCCTCAGCCATCCTCCCCTGCTTGGACTCACTGTGGGGTAGGAAGGCAGTGCATGTGCAGTGCCGGAAGCTCGGCTTCTGGGCATGCGCAGAAGAAATTTAAAAAAAAATTAAAAAAAAAACTTGAAAAAAAATGGTGGCGCCCAGGCACCAGCTACCAACCGCACCGGTACTGTGACGTCACCAGCAGGCCGCTACCGGTGCTATAGAGTGGACCGCACTGGTAGGAACCCACCACTGATGGAGATTCTCCATCATCCAGATTATGGTTGTCCCAAAGGTGCTTTTTCCAAAAGGCAATTGGACTATTTTGGTATTCTTTTTCCCTTTGAAAATGTTTCACTTCTCATCCAAGAAGTTTGGATGTTCCAAGCAAAATGTTTTCAAAGAAAAAAAACAAGAAAGTCCAGTTGCCTTTTGGAAAAAGGCTCTGAACCTTAGAGATAATTTCTGTGTTACAAAGGAGCTTTTGCCATGCTTTCTGTCTTGCACTCATAGTCTCTCTTTCTTCACAGAACCCTGAGAAATGAAATTCAGGGGCAAGCAGGCTAGGAGCATTTATACTATAACAATAATCTGTCAACTCCCATCACCTGTCACACTCTCACCAATATTATTTAAAATATTGATTAAATAATTGATTAAATAATTGATTAAAAGAAGTTATGAATGTCTGCTTAAGAAAGTGTTAGTTTTCCCTTGAATCTTTTAAAAGCAACATCATTTGTATTGCATACCTCTGGTGTTAAGTTTTGAATATATTTTTAGCTACAGCTGTGAGAAATGTCTGAAGTATTTTTAAAAAATCAGCCTATGTACCAAACCATTTTATCTGTGAGGTTAGTGTTATTGGTTAGTGTGGCACTGATTGAAAAAAATCTACCATGCCAAGCAAAAACTCCAAACAAAAGAAAGATATCTCCACCAAGGAAGACCCAAATTACTCTGCACATGCTATAAATGTAATGGAAATATCAATGAAGATGAGGAACACAAGAAATGCCGCCTATGTAACAAGCACGCCCATCACGCCTGCTTGGGAATAACAAAACCGATAGCCAATTTCCTACTAACAGCATCTACATTTCCTTATCTCTGTCCATCATGTTTACCAAAACTGGACTACTTAACTGCCCTGTCTGGAAAAGTCAAAACCTTAGAAACAACCATAAAAACACAACAAATATCCATAGACTCATTAGAAGCACGAATAGTAGCAAATTTAGAAGCACGTTTTGAAAATAATAATAATAATAATGCAGCACAGAAAAGTGAATACTGATCAGCTCAAAACTCTATCCCAATTCAACAATCACTACCACAAACAACCACTAACCAAACAAACAATATATCCATACTCATTAAAGATGCCATTGAATGAGAACAGAAACGTCCAAACGCTATTCTATTTGGTCTAGATGTCACCTACGAACCAGATATCACAAAAATTTGCAACATTATCAGCAGCCATCATACATCAACTATCTCCTCCGAAGAAATCATTGAAATTTCTAGAGATGGCCCCCAGTTCAAAAACAATGACGGCTCAGTGGCCCCACACTTTTGCAGAGTCGTTTGCAAGGATAAGTCCAGCAAATGCAAATTTATTTATGCAATCAACACAATTGCCAAAACCAACTCCAATTATAACAAACTTCGCTCATGACCAGACCTATCTATACTACAACACGTCCGCTCCCGTGAACTCTGCGCAGAACTCAAAAGACATCTAAACGAAGGAGAAACAGACTTATACATTGACTACCGTGCAGACTGCATCAAAAGGAAGTTCCGCAATCCATCTTCCAACATCCAACCCCCAACCATTCAACATCACAATCTCCAACAATCATCCAACAATCTCCCAATCATCCAACAACTCATCTCCCAACATCCAATTTCCCATCATCCAACATCCCAACATCCAACCTATCATCATCCAACCTACCATCATCCAACATCCCAACATCCAACCTACCATCATTCAACATCCCAACATCCAAAACTAGGTATACATGTCCCTTACTTCCTCTATACCAACAACTACTAACCTTAAATGAAAGTTAATTAACGCAAGAAGCATCGTAAACAAAATGCCCGAATGCCTCATCTTACTAAATACAACTATATTTGACATTACATTTGTCTGCGAAACATGGCTAAACACATCCCTCCCAGACTCCATTATCACAGCTAGAGACTATCATGTTTACCAGTCCGATTGTAAAATTTGTACAGGAGGTGGAGTGGCTATCTTCTATAAAAAGTCCCTAAATCTAAAAAAATATTCAAGTTACACATGAACTCGCTCTCGGAGACCATTGTCTGCAAGCTGTCCTTAAATACGACACTTTGCTTTCCACAATGTTACAGAGCCCTGATTATGACATTGTACATGCAAACAAGTTAACTGCACTACTAACGTGGGCAGCCTCCTGACCCCACCCTCTTATCTTTCTTGGTGACCTCAATCTACTTCTTATTAATTGGACCCTAAATGAATGTACAAATGAACCTATACATGCAACCCTGTACAATGCTGTTACTAATCTGAGACTGGATCAACTAGTGACCAACAACACTAGACTCAACAACTGCCTTGATCTAATTTTCTGCAACAGTATAAACACAATTTATGGACTACAAATAAAAGAGCCCTTTTTCAACAGTGACCACAGCATGATTAACTTTTGTCTCAATATACGTCCTTATAAAAATTAGCATAACGATGGAATACCCAGATATAACATTAAAAAAGCCAACTATGGGGGGAAAAAAACATTATTTTTTGAAAGCTTCAACTCCAAATTGTACACTGATAATATATCGTCTATATGTAAAATAATAATGATACAAAAAAAAGAGATTAAAAAATCTCTTTAACAGTACAAGATTATTATTATTAACTTAATTTAAATTTATCTAATTGATATTATGCCCTGTATTCTCTCTGAGAAGTCCGGGGGGGAGGGGGGGAGGGGGGAGGGAAGGGGGTGGGTTAGGGGGGAGAAAAACAAAAAATGTTTGTACTTTATATTTAATATTTAGCTATTATCTCTGTAATTTTGTACTAATAAAACTTTTTGAATTAAAAAAAAAGCCAACTATGATCTCATAGACACTGACCTCTCCTCTCTTGATTGGCAAATTCTATTCACTGACTGTAATACATTTTCTTGCTTGTAGTCAAAAGAATCATTAAACTATATATACCACTAATAATCCCCAAAACCAAGAAAAACAAATTACCCATAACAATAAGGAAGCTCCAATTAAAAAAAAAAATATCTTTGGCGAAAAAACAAAATTGGCTACATAGCTAACTTTAAAAACCCCTACAAAAACCTATGCCCCCAGAATGCACCAATTATCACATCAAACAAGAGGAAAACTTTCTACGCTCCAATTCTACTCGCGCCTTCTATAATTTTGTAAACAACCAACTTAAAGACTCAAAATCCATCCCACCCCTAAAAGGACCTAACAGTAATGACTGTAATGATGAAGCCATTAAAGCTAACCTTTTAACACATTCTTCGGCTCAGTCTTTGTAAATAGCAATGGCTCATGCCAATATTTCCTAGTCGTACCACAAATAATTACAACGATTTAACACATATTGATTTTACAGAAAATAACGTTGAAAAAGCACTACGCAGCCTAAAACCATCTCTATCTATTGGACCTGATGGACTATGTGCTTACTTCTTTAAAAAGTACCTTTCCTCTGCCTTAGCAGAACCTCTAAGCATAATCTTTGAAATATCTTTCAAGATATTTGGGGCTCTACATGGGGCTACCCTTGAAGAGTATTCGGAAACTCCAGCTGGTGCAAAATGCGGCTGCGTGTGCTGTGGTGGGTGTGTCAAGATACACCCACATAACACCCATACTCTGCCATCTGCATTGGCTGCCCATTGGTCTCCGGGTACAATTCAAGGTGTTGATTATCATCTTTAAAGCCCTACATGGCTTAGGACCAGGTTACCTCCGGGATTGCATTCTGCCTCATACTTCCCTCCGACTGGTTAGGGCCCACAGAGTGAGTCTCCTCCAGGTCCCGTCAGCCAAACAATGCCGGCTGGTGGGCCCTAGGGGGAGGGCCTTCTCTGTGGGGGGGGGGCGTGCTCTGGAACCAACTTCCCCCAGCGATCCGAATTATCCCCACCCTGCTAGCCTTCCGGAAAGCCGTCAAGACATGGTTCTTCCTGCAGGCAGGGGTTTGAGACTAGTTTTTAACTTTTTTTAATGTTTTAAAATTGTTTTTAAATGAATGTTTATTGTTTAGTGTTCTTTTAAAATGTTGTACGCCGCCCTGAGTCCTTAGGGAGTAGGGCGGCATAGAAGAACCTAATAATAAATAAATAAATAATAAGACCGGCTCCCTGCCCAACCCAAGGTCACTAGCCACGGTCATCCCTATCTTCAAAAAAGGAGACCCCAGCTTTGTCAAAAATTATAGACCAATCTCTTTATGTTGCATCACCTGCAAAGTTATGGAATCAATCATAAACCAATCTATTACCCTCCACTTAGAAACAAACAACCTACTCTCTAACAATTTGGTTTCAGGAAAAATTCATCCTGTAATCTGCAACTCCTACACTGCAAAAACATATGGACTACACAACTCGATCAAGGCAAAGCAATAGACGCAATTTACATAGACTTCTGTAAAGCCTTTGATTGAGTGGTGCACGACAAACTACTTCTAAAACTGCAATCTTATGGCATTTCTGGTCCCCTGCATAAATGGATAACTGCATTTCTGTCAAATAGGCAACAAGTGGTCAAAATATCAAATGCTATATCAAATCCTGTACCTGTTAACAACTGTGTCCCCCAAGGCAGCGTTTTAGGGCCAACACTTTTTATATTTTACATAAATGACCTTTGCGATCATATTAAAAGCAACTGCGTTCTCTTCGCTGATGATGTAAAAATATTCAACACTACCAAAAATGCTGCTACCCTTCAAAAAGACCTTGACTATGTGTCAGAATGGTCAAACAGTTGGCAACTTCAAATCTCAACCAACAAATGCTCTGTCTTACACATTGGCAAAAAAAAATCAGAACACAAAATACAAGCTGGATGGACATGACCTTGTAACAGACCCTCACTCTGTTAAAGACCTTGGAGTACTCATCTCTAATGATATAAGTGCCAGAGCCCACTGTAACAACGTTGCCAAAAAAGCATTAAGAATTGTTAACCTAATCTTGCATAGCTTCTTCTCTGGTAATATTGTACTTTTAACTAGAACATACAAAACATTTGCTAGACCAATTCTCGAATACAGCTCATCTGTCTGGACCCCGCACTACATATCAGACATTAATACAATTGAGAATGTCCAGAGATATTTCACGAGAAGAGTCCTCCACTCCTCTGTTTGCAACAGTATACCTTATGCCACCAGACTTGAAATTTTGGGCTTAGGCAACTTAGAACTACACCGCTTTAGGACTGACCTAAGTGTAGCATATGAAATTATCTGCTACCATGTCCTACCCGTCAATGACTACTTCAGCTTCAATGGCAACAATACACGAGCACACAATAGATACGAACTTAAGATAAACCGCTCCAAACTCGATTGCAGAAAATATGACTTCAGCAACAGAGTGGTCAATGCCTGGAATACACTACCTGACTGTGGTTTCTTCCCCAAATGCCCAAAACGTTGACTGTCTACTGTTGACCTCACCCCATTCCTAAGAGGTCTGTAAGGGGCGTGCATAAGCGCACCACTATGCCTACCGTCCCTGTCCTAATGTTCCCATGTACTCATAACCATCTCATGTATACATGTTTATACTTTTACTGTAATCTTATATATGCTTGACAAAAATAGATAAATAAAAATAAATAAAAATAAATAAATAAAATAGGCAAGGAAAAGATTAATTCTTTGATCTCTCAAGAATCATATTTGGCTCTTTACTTCAGCTGATCTATGTAACTTTAGAGGGAAATGATGATACCTACTTCCAGCTGAGTAACACAGAGAAGATTTCTGAACTGCTTCTCAGCAAGAAAGCAGTAAGATAATAGCTAGGATGCCATTTTTTTACCTCATCGGTTCCTAGAATGCCCTGGGGGTGGGGGGAAACCTGTTATAGCTAAACTGTTTTAAACTTGATGAGAAATCTTAAAGTACATGAATTAGATCCGGTCATCTTAGTTCCAGAATACATATGAATGCCTTGTGTTCTTATGAATCTTGCTGATCCAGCAAAAGAGGCTATGACCAATTGATCACAGACTGATGGATGCAGGAAGCAGCTGCCTTTGGTATGACCCAGAGAAAGGGAACAAACTGTTTGTCCTCTGAAGCATTGCACAACAAGGATCATACTGTTTCAGGCTGAAGATGCTTTCTATTGTGGAACAGAAATGCATAGAAAGCTGCCGTAAATTACAGTGGGGCCACACTATTTGAACTGAAATTACTTTGATCCACCTTACCAATGCAGAGTTCAGAAGCAGCACGTTAAAAAGGAAAAAGACTCATTCTTTGGCCAGTTAACTTCTGTGGGTATGATAATTAATATTCTCTAAGGCAGCGGTTCTCAACCTGGGGGTCGCGACCCCTTTGGGGGTCGAACGACCCTTTCACAGGGGTCGGGAGACTTCACCCGGATGCCGCCATTTGGGTTCTTTTACCCTCTGCGCATGCGCAGAATGCTTTGCGCATGCGCAGAGGGTAAAAGTACCCAAATGGCGGCAGTGGGGTGGGGGAGCGCAGTGCCGGGTGCGGCGGTGGGGTGTGGCGTGGTGGGGTCGTGGCATTAGGAAGGTTGAAAACCACTGCTCTAAGGGAAACTCAGTACATGTTTCCTAAAGAATACTGACCTAGCTAGTAAACAAACTATGGCTGTTTATCCATGGTTAATTGAAGGAACTACAACCATGTGGGTTTGCATGTGATGAGGTTCACATTATTTATGTCTACTTTATAAAGATAAACTTAGAAACATTAATTCATAGAATTACTGAACTAGAAGAGTCAATTGAGGTCATCAACTCCATCCCTGTCCTCAGTGCAAGAATACAAATTAAACCATCCCAGAGAGATGGTTGCCTAACTTATGCTTGGCGACATCTAATGAAAGGGACATTTCAGACAACGTTTACGAAAGTTTGGTTGCTATCTCCTTGCTGTTAGAAATGCAGATCAAAAATTGGAACATAAATTTAAAGAGATTGGGCTTTGTCTTCAGGTTCAGGTTAGGGCTAAAGGCCTTTCATCAGGTCAGATCATTGACCCATCTACCTCAGTGTTAGCTAGAGTTGACTGACTGTCAATTCTCTCAGGGCTCAAGACAGAGGATCCTCCCCATATATCTTAGAACAGAGGTCCCCAACCCCTGGTCCATGGACTGGCACTGAGCCACAGCATGCCAGAAACCGGGTCGCGCAAACAAGCGAAGCCCCATCCACGGGATGCAGGCAGCAATGAAAACCATGCCCCTTCTGGTCCGCAGAAAAACTTCTCTCCACAGAACTGGTCCCTGGTGCCCAAAAGATTGGGGGCCACTGCCTTAGAAGACCATTAAATCATAGTTTTCTGGTATGCAAAAACCTTGTGATCCTCCACTGAGTTACAGCACTCACGGAGGAACTATCCCTCCGTATCAGTAAAGAACAGTTACTCTCAGTAAGCATGTACCTCAAGCACTTAGAATTCTTCCCTAATCCCTTTAATTTGCTAGGTGGATGGAATGTTTAAATGTTTGGAAATAAGTGAAAATGGAAAGAGTATTCTCATTCTTCTCAGATACCCATTCATTTCCCATAGAATGGCCTTTGCAATTTTTTTCCAGTTTATAGTCCAATTTTGCACAAATCCAATCATTAGTAAGTCCTGGTGAGTGCGGCTTATTGTCAGACACCAGAAGTATAAGAATTCATATTATTGAAGAAGTTGTGGTCTTCTACCAAACTGGCAATCATTTTCATGAATAAGTTCTTAAACAGCTGGCAGGAGTGTGTGTTGCCGTTCTAAGCTCCTCTCCATTTCGGCTCTGAAAACAGCTGTTTTTCTGGAAACCCCCACCTCCCCAGGGGAACAAGTCAAAATTTCTGAATTCAGATTGAGCTGGCAATTACCTGCTGTTTCAAGTATCTTGCTTGGCTTCGTCCCCTGTTCCTCGGGTTCCTCGCATAACTTATAGATACCCTGTGGTGACGACATTTTTCTCAGTCTTTGGAAGCTGTGGGGCTTTCAGCTATTTATTATAGTCTACAGTTCTCCCAAAGTTTTTCTGAGGAAAGGAAATGACATCAGCAGTCATTCTTCCGCTTTTCAGCTCAGAACTTCCACGAAGTTTATTTTATTTATTTTTATTTTATTTATTTTATTTGTCAAACATGTACAGGATAGTAGTTGTTTGTATAAACACAAGTAAAAAGTACTGATAAAATAAATAAAAGAGGACAGTAGGACAGTAGGACAGGGACGGTAGGCACAGTGGTGCGCTTATGCACTCCCCTTACAGACCTCTTAGAAATGGGGAGAGGTCTACTGTAGACAGTCTAAGGTTAAAGTTTTGGGGGTTTGGGGAAGAAACCACAGAGTCAGGTAGTGCATTCCAGGTATTGATCACTCTGGTGCTGAAATCGTATTTTCTGCAGTCGAGTTTGGAGCGGTTTACATTAAGTTTGAATCGATTATGTGCTTGTATATTGTTGCGGTTGAAGCTGAAGTAATCATTGACAGGAAGGACTTTTTGATATATGATTTTATGAACTACATTTAGATCAGATTGGAGGGGGCTTGGTTGTAAATTGTCTAATCCCAATATTTCAAGTCTGGTGGAATAAGGTATTTTATTGCGAGCAGAGGAGTGGAGGACTCTTCTAGTGAAATATTTCTGGACTTTCTCGATTGTATTAATGTCTGATTTGCAGTGGGGGTTCCAGACAGGTGAGTTGCATTGCAGAATTGGTCTAACAAATGTTTTGTATGCTCCGGTTAGCAGTGTAATATTGTCAGAGAAGAAGCTACGCAAGATTAGATTAACAACTCTCAGAGCCTTTTTGGCAATGTTGTTACAGTGGGCTCTAGCACTTAGATAATTGGATATGAGTACTCCAAGGTCTTTGACAGGGTGAGGGTCATCTACAAGTTCGTTTCCTCCAAGTTTGTATTTTTTATTCTGATTCTTTTTGCCAATGTGTAGGACAGAGCATTTGTTGGTTGAGATTTGCAGTTGCCAGTTGTTTGGCCATTCTGCTACATGGTCAAGATCTTTTTGAAGGGTAGTAGCATTGTCGGTGGTGTTAAATAGTTTAACATCGTCGGCAAAGAGAATGCAGTTGCTTATAATATGATCACAAAGATCGTTTATATAGAGTATGAAGAGTGTTGGTCCTAGAACACTGCCTTGAGGGACACCATTGTTGACAGGAGCAGGATTTGATAGGGCACTCCCTATTTTAACCACTTGTTGTCTGTTAGACAGGAACGCAGTTATCCAATCATGTAGGTGTCCAGAGATGCTATAGGATTTTAGTTTCAGAAGTAGTTTGTCGTGTACTACTGAGTCAAAGGCTTTACAAAAGTCTATGTAAATTGTGTCTATTGTTTTACCTTGATCAAGTTGAGTAGTCCATATGTTTTTGCAGTGTAAGAGTTTTAGATTACAGGATAATTTTTTTCTGAAACCAAATCGTTTGTTGGAGAGTAGGTTGTTAGTTTCTAAGTGGAGTGTAATGGATTGGTTTATGATTGATTCCATGACTTTGCAGGTGACGCAACACAAAGAGATTTGTCTGTAATTTTCAATGTTACTTGGATCTCCTTTTTTGAAGATAGGGATGACTGTGGCTAGTGACCATAGGTTGGGTAAGGAGCTAGTCCTGAAGGATTTTTCAAAAATTAAGCTTAGAGGTTCAGCCAAGGTTGTGTAGAGCTTTTTTAAGAAGTATGCACATAGTCCATCAGGTCCAATAGATAGAGATGGCTTTAGGTTGCGTAATGCCTTTCTAACGTTATCTTCTGTAAAAGCGATTTGTGTTAGATCGTTTCTTAAAACCGTCCTCTGAAAATCCATATATCATCCTAAGGCACTGGTTAACACGGCCTCCTAAGGGCTATGTTGGAATATGATGTCTAGTACTGCTTCAGTACTAAAGTGTCTGCTTTGTGCATGTCAGAATGAGTTCACAGATCTGGGCACCTTTCAAACCAACTGCCAATATTGATTGGAAAACCCAGTGCTATGCAGTATCAGACTTTTCCGGGAATCATGGAGTCCTCCACATGGCAGCATTAAAGTGCTTTTCTGCTGCACAGGAGCCAGGTAGAAAATATGCCAACATAAAAATATGCCTGGATTTCTGCCTTGGGCAATGACGCAGAATATGGATTCTGTTCACAGGAGGCATGAGGAGCAGGTAAAGCCTCTTTTAGTGATAGGCACCAGTAGCAGGAGGTCTGTGGAACTTCTTTTGTTCTCCAGTCACATGGAGTGGAGTTTCCATTCTGTGGAATTAGAAGATTGATACCAAAGGAGTTGTTCTTCCCTGCTTCATCTCCACATACTTCTTGGGGCAGAGAAGTACAGGTAGTCCTTGTTTAGCGACCACAATTGGGGCCGGCAACTCTGTCACTAAGTGAAGCATTCACTAAGAGGGAAATCACATGACTATGATTGTGCTTTTCTTTTCCCCACTCCCCTGCCCTTTGGAATGCTCACTGCAATGATGCTGGGATAATTAGCCAGAAGAGATTTAATGTTTATATCTATATTCATTGGAGAGGAAGGGATTACAAGAGAGTAATCAGGCACACATTGGGGAATGTTGTGGAGTGCGCTACTGGTTGCCAGTGCCAGCACATTGCTTTCAATGTGTATACCCCATTGTGTGCCTGCTTGCTCTCTTGTAATCCTTTCCTCTCCAATATCTCTGCTCTGTGGGGGTCAATGCAGAAAAACAATAGTCAGGAACAGGACACCATGTACTAGGAGCTGAGGTGGCGCAGTGGTTAAAAGCAGCACTGCAACCTACTTCAGCTGACAGCTAGTTCAGCAGTTCAGCTGTTCAAATCTCACCAGGCTCAAGGTTGACTCAGCCTTCCATCCTTCTGAGGTCGGTAAAATGAGGACCCAGATTGTTGGGGGCAATATGCTGAACTCTGTAAACCGCTTAGAGAGGGCTGTAAAGCACTATGAAGCGGTATATAAGTCTAAGTGCTATTGCTATTGCTAGTGACAGTGATCATATGACTGAGGGACAGCACGGTTGTAACTTCAAAGAGTTGCTGAAAAAAACAGTAAGCAAGGACTACCTGTAGAGAAGAACAGTTCCTTTAATGACACTTCTCCTGGCATCAAGAATAATACATCTCCAACCATTCTTTACTAGAAAGAAATGGTGGCTGACCACTCAATTCCTGCCACTCCTATACAGTAAAGCATAGAAGGAAGTGAATCTTCTCGGTGCTAAGAGGACTGCAAGCCACTTCCCCAATTCTCCCTCCCAATCCCTGCTTCTCTTGCTTACACCCAAAGAAAATGGCAGACCAAATTTGAGAAGTAGAGCAGACAAATGGAAGCTGTCTCTGCGTTGGCATGGATAAGCTTAAAGCAGTATTGTCCATTTACATCCTCTACATATGATAGTTGGAACGTCTCCATTCAATAGTTAGCAAGCAATGCAGAAGAGCTCCGACACACAGTCATGCCATGTCCCTGAGAGAGGTTCTGAAATCATATTGCAGAGATTGGAGGCAGAATCATACCTGTCTCCTGGAGTGATTTGACTACACATGACTTACCGTTTGTTGAATATGAAAGATTCACTGACTGTACAAACAGCAGAGACCCAAATAAGCATATGTTTGCTGTCTATACTATATACTATATGCCATGTAAGCATAGAATACTATATTCTATGCTTACAGGGCATAATTCAACTTTTCATGTATGTGGAGAAAAGCAGTGGGAAAGCCTCTTCCCAAATCTTACCTAATATGTGCTTTGAATGCAAGAGGATAACCTGTCAAAGTAGCTAATTCTGCTAAAGAAGTTCCTTGGCCTTCTTTTGCTTTACCAGAGAAATAAGCTGGACAATAATTGGAGAAAGTCATGTTGTGCTACAGGCTGGAGGAGCAGACGGATGGACAGATAGACCAATCTATTTCTTTTATAGGTTTACAATCAAAGACAAAATATATTACAATTTCTAATCGATATCGGCAACAGAAAGTGCCATTCCCCCCATGCCATCAAGAGTCGAGGTGGTGCAGTGGTTAAAGTGCAGCACTGCAGTTCAGCAGTTCAGCTGTTCAAATCCCAAGTGCAGCACTGCAGTTCTGCAGTTCAGCTGTTCAAATCTCACTGTTCAAATCTCAAATCTCACTGAGATTGACTCAGCCTTCCATCCTTCTGAGGTTGGTAAAATGAGGACCCAGATTGTTGGGGGCAATATCCTGAACTCTGTAAACCGCTTAGAGAGGGCTGTAAAGCACTATGAAGCGGTATATAAGTCTAAGTGCTATTGCTATTGCTATCTTCCAACATGTGAGTCATGGCAATTGGGGGAGAATTTCAGAAGAAAGAGGTTGTGAAACTAATGAGACCAGGTTCATTTTTGGTTGAATTCATCCCTCTGACATTTCTCGAGAAAGAGCATTCCTTATAATTATTGTAACTACTGATGGTGATGGAACACTTCTCCCTCTTTGCTTTCTACTTCTTGACCGGACTACATGAGTCATAATAACTCAAAGAAATTGGTTTGATAAACTTCATACAGCTCTGACCTAATTTTTCTATAAAAAGGGGGTACTTAACTCTTTCCCATCTTCTTGATATCTATCATAAATTATCCTTCTTTCCAACACTTTTTCATCCTAGAACTTTCCTGATGTGTGCAGTATGTAGACTTTACAAGGAGAAATGAACTGAATGGAATAGATAAGCTAGGGAGCTGAAATATCATATAGTAGCATCTTTTCCCTTTCTTTTCTCATTCTAATGCCCTCATTTTCTGGACATCCTTCTCGTCTGAAGTGAGATGTGTGCATCTGAGGAGAAGGCCTCTGAATCCTGTCAGTCATCTCGGAAAGTACTCTTAACAAGGTAGGCAGAAGTGGATTTCTATCTAGGAATTTCTGGTAGGAAATTCTGGGCATTACATATAATACTTTTGTTAACCAGGGGTGAAATGCTCCCCATTCGGGCGGGCCAGTCGGTCATCATACAGCCGATAGAGCCGATAGCGATCGCAGCGCGAGGCTTCCCCCACCCGCTTCCCCCACCCGCCTGGACGCTGCCATTTGGATTCTTTTACCCTTTGTGCATGCGCAGAATGCTTTGTGCATGCGCAGAGGTTAAAAGAACCCAAATGGCGGCGTCCAGGCGGGTGGGGGAAGCAGGTGGGGGAAGCAGGTGGGGGAAGCCTCACTCTGCGATCGCTATCAGCTCTATCGGCTCTACGACGACCAACTGGCCCGCCCGAACCGGGAGCATTTCACCCCTGGTTAAAACCCACTTGTTAACTATTAAGCCTGGGTTTTTTTGGGTCTTGCTTAAAATAACATTGATATTGGCAGTTCATCGTCACTCTTACAAGCTAATCTGACTTCATTTCTTCCACTCCTACCTCCACACAGCAACAAACAACCGTTCTTAGAGCTCAAGGTTGACTCAGCCTTCCATCCTTCTAAGGTCGGTAAAATGAGGACCCAGATTGTTGGGGGCAATATGCTGACTCTGTAAACTGCTTAGAGAGGGCTGTAAAGCACTATGAAGCGGAATATAAGTCTAAGTGCTATTGCTATATTGGGAAAAGTGCCTAGTTGCAAAACTGCCAACATGTTAGTGAAGGTATTTTTATTTTTTATTTATTTATTTATTTTGTCAACACGTGTACAAGATAACAGGTATGATATAAACATAAACAAAAGCAAAATATAGGTAAATTTAGACAATAGGACAGAAGGACAGGGACAGTAGGCACGATGGTGCGCTTATGCACGCCCCTTACAGACCTTTTAGGAATGGGGTGAGGTCAACTGTAGACAGTCTAAGGTTAAAGTTTTTGGGGTTTGGGGAAGAAACCACAGAGTCAGGTAGTGCATTCCAGGCACTGATTACTCTGTTTCTGAAGTCGTATTTTATGCAGTCGAGTTTCGAGCGGTTTACATTGAGTTTGACTCTATTGTGTGCTCGTGTATTGTTGCGGTTGAAGCTGAAGTATTCATTGACCGGTAGGACATTGTGTCAGATGATTTTATTAACTACATTTAGATCAGATCGAAGGCGACATAGCTCTAAGTTGTCTAAGCCTAAAATTTCAAGTCTGGTGGAATAAGGAATTCTGTTGCGAGCAGAGGAGTGGAGGACTCTTCTTGTGAAGTATTTCTGGACTCTCTCAATTGTATTAATGTCCGATATATAGTGCGGGTTCCAGACAGGTGAGCTGTATTCGAGGATTGGTATGGCAAATGTTTTGTATGCTCTGGTTAGCAGAGTAATATTGCCAGAGAAGAAGCTACACAAGATTAGGTATATTATTTGTTGTTCACAACAATGGGTATTTCTAGCAGTGGTGGGTTCCTACTGGTCCGGTCCACTCTACAGTATCGGTAGCGACCAGCAGATAGCGCTATTTGCGCGCAACAGCTCCGGTGCTGTCTTCGCCGGTCTGTCGCCTGGTGCCATCTTTTGGGGGGAAATTTTTGGGCTGATTTTATTTATTTATTTATTTATTTATTTTGTTATTCTTATATGCCGCCCAACTCCCGAAGGACTCAGGGCGGCGTACAACATAATGTGCTTCCTGCACATGCACGCAAGCAAAATCTTGTGAGGGGACACACATGTGTGTGAGATTTCGGTGATTTTTTGCTTCTGCGCATGCGCAGGAAGCAAAATCGCACAATGGCACACATGCACGTAGAAAGTGTGCGAGCGCCAAAACATGGTGATGTGTGTGCAGCGCACCGGTATCGCGAAGAAGAAGCAACCCGCCCCTGATTTCTAGGCACTTGATTATCCAATCATGTGGCAAGGACTTGAATCCTTTCTTGTAATCAAAGCAAGTTTCCTTCAAGTTGATCTTGCCTTGTAGTTTTTTACAATCAACTTGCCAGTTAGGAGCAGATGTTTTGTTCTTTTGCTGTTTGGGCAGTTTCCTTTCTGCTCAGGTGGAAACAGCTTGTTTTTAACTAGATGCTGTTGGATTGCATCAGCTACCACACCAGTTATAAGTTTGAAAGTTCTTGATAAGCAGATAATTGGCTTGTAATTGCCTGGTGCTTCCCTCTTTTGTTGGATCTTTCATTATCAGGTAGGTTTTGCCAGATGTTAACCAATCTTCAATTTCACCTCTTCCCACTATGTTGTTAAACTGCTTGGCAACAAATGGGCGTAGGCCAGTCAGATGTTTCAACTAAAAACTGAGCAGTTCATCTTCATCTGGTGCTGACCAATTCTTGATCTTCCTTGTCTTTTTCTCTACCATTTCAGCTTCTGTTTTGTTCTTACCTACCTCCTTTAGCCAGGCTCTATTCTTATTGAATTAATTTGGGTTGACCCATAGCTTCACTTAGAACAGCACTATTTACTCTTTATCAGGTTCAAAGCAATCTTTCCACTGATGGATTGGAAGCTTCAAATGGAGATTTTTTTAAAAAATAGAGCTTTTATGCGTCTACCTCAGCCTAGCCCATGCACATTTGTTTTATTTAGAATTTAGGAGTACTTAAGAGGATGGCACCACTAAATTATTAGATCAATTATTAGCATGAATCTCTTCCCAGCAAAATCTGCCTTTTCTGTGTCTTCCAGCACTTTCAATTCTACATCACTAGCAGTCACTCCCCATAAGCTGAGAGCCAAGTGTGCCGAGATGGTGCAGTGGTTAAATGCAGCACTGCAGGCTACTGCTAGTTCAGCAGTTCAGCTGTTCAAATCTCACCGGCTCAAGGTTGACTCAGCCTTCCATCCTTCTGAGGTCGGTAAAATGAGGACCCAGATTGTTGGGGGCAATATGCTGAACTCTGTAAACCTCTTAGAGAGAGCTGTAAAGCACTATGAAGCGATATATAAGTAAGTGCTATTGCTATTGCTATTGCTATAAGCTAAAAGAAAGTGGCCTGGATTTGAAGCAGCAGTTCTGATTTACTGGGCCACTTCTGTGGGATAAGTGGTTTCCGGGGTCCTGTAGACTCCTTTTCCGCCTCTGAGAATAGCCTTCTGAAAGACCTGCAGCCACAACTGATTGTAGCCTCAACAAAAGCTGTTGTCCCACCTGTCCACAAAAAGGAAGCAAAAGAAAAAGAGATCTGATGACTTCCTGGAGAAATGAAATCCAGAGACCATGTTAAGAACTTGAGAGCTCTATTTTAATCCATTCAGAATCTCTCTCCTTCTCAAGTCTATAACCAGAAATCATGTATGGCAACACAATAAGCAGGGAAGCAGATCTTCCATGCAAGGTTTGGCGTTCTCTCTCTCCTGAGCCTGCAGAGCAGAGTGGGCTCAGCACTGAAGGTAATTGAGTGAAAACCTGGCTGTGGAGGGGGGGGGGGAATGTGTTATGGCATACTTCATAATGTACATAATGGGCTTCACTGGCTGTAATGTTGGCTTGTAGACTGGAAAATGTATCTAAAGCAGGATGAAAAGATACGAACATGGAATCTGATTTGATAATCAATTCCAGGAGGGAAATGAAAGGCTGAATGGAAATCTGGGCTGAGACCACAAGCTACTTGGAATGGTCAGACAGCGAAAAGGACAAGATTCCTGTACTTGTAAAAGTTATGTAGAAGAAAAAATTGCTCTAGAACCACAAGCTATTCTTGTTGACGTTTCTTCATATTTATTGCTGTTAAGAATGTAGAGCTTTATCCTCCGATGTATCTTTTCTACAAATATCTCCACTGAAGATTCACTAATGGTTTTTATAGCAGGACCATTCCCTGTGCTGAGTTGTGGTCTACTCACCCATCCTTGAGTTGGCAGGAAAACTATATTGACAACAGTGTGCTGCCCTTATTCTGTCTGTATTGCATCTATTTTGATTTGGTGCTGAATAGTGCTTTCCTCATTATGCACCTATAGCATAATGCATTACTTAAAACAATTGATTCGTTTGAATTGGCTTCCCTTCTAACATCTCAGTTGGTAGCAAAATGTTTATCATGACAGTGATATGGGAACATTCCAATTCAGCAAATATGAGTTCCTGTGCCTTTTCTCTTGATAGACTAAGTGCTGAGAAGTGAATGAGATCAGACATGCAACCACACAAACCCTCACACAGTCATGCAGAAGCTGACTTGGCTATTTCCAGGAATGAGAAGATGGTAAAGCAGTGGAGTAGAGCGCCATTAATCTTTCTTGTCTGATCAAACTCCCCCCCCCCACTCAAAAAAAGGAAGATGCTCCGTTTATAGAGGAAGCCAAATGTATATCGTAAAGATGAGCAAGAAATGTCAGAAATTTAGTGTGTTGCTTGAGCAACGAAGTTAAAGGGTAGCATGCATCTAAAGAATGTTGTGCACCTTGTGCACAATCCTTGTGCAAAAATTTTCATAATCCTGAGGTTAACTTATTCCATTCACTTTGGAACAGATTATGATAACTGCAGCGTAGAAACTAACTATGACAGTATATCGCTACCTTGTGAAAAGAAGACACCAGCTACACCATTGGATCCTGATATAAAGGCTGTTACCGGTATGATATATGTATTACTAAATCTGTTTCAATGTCACTCAGAGTCTTTCCTTCCTAGGAGTCTTCAACAGAATCCAGCCTCAGCTTTGGCAATAGAAAGAACTGTCTTCACTCTCTTTGATGTTTTGTTTCAGGTTGGCACATATTTTGCAGAACAGAAATAGTAGTGTAAGGATTCTTAAATTGTAATTTGGATACCAATATCATGAACTGGGGAGTAAAATTGGAATTGCCAGGCCATTGCAGGTCATTGTAAACAACTAATGAAGATAAGCTCACAGTTGTTTTTTGCCATTCATTACTTTTCAGTTTCTTATTATCTTGCAAATTCAGAGGGGGGGGGGTCAATCTGAAAATATATCAATTTCCATGCACATTTTTCTTTGCAAAGCACATTTTCTAGAGTTGCTATTTCAATCTATTTCTTTCTTTATTTTATTTATTAGTGAGACTTATAGTGCAAGCACTCTCTAAGCGGTTTACACCAGTAAGCAATGTATATTTATATTGCCCCCAACAATCTGGGTCCTCATTTTACCTACCTCGGAAGGATGGAAGGCTGAGTCAACCCAGAGCTGGTGAGATTTGAACAGCTGAACAGCTGATCACAGTCAGCTAAAGTAGCCTGCAGTACTGCACTCTAACTGCTGCGCCACCTCGGCTCATAATTCTTCCCATTATATTGTGCGTATGTTCCCTTAAAACATAGGTTTTGTTTGCTGCTTTTAAACATTCATATTTTGTGTGCAATTTTGAGCTACAATTGCACTTCAACATCCTGAAAAGTAAATTGTGGTATACAAGTTTTCAATTTATATCTGCACTGTGTGTTTGAAAAATGCTTAGTGTCATATTCCATTTCTCTAAAATGGGAAGGAAACACTTTATTGCTTGAGATTTGGTGCCCTCTCTGGTGACTATTCATATGGAAGGAAGAAACAATATTTACAGAGAAAGTTGTTTCTACAAGAGATTTTCTAAACCTCTTATAGGAGTAACCTTTTTCAATTCGCTCAATATTTTCAGTTCAAATCATTTTCAATTCACTACAGAATGCTCTAAAAGCAGGCAGTCTGCACAAGAGAAGTAGAATAGAATAGAATAGAATTCTTTATTGGCCAAGTGTGATTGGACACACAAGGAATTTGTCTTTGGTGCATATGCTCTCAGTGTACATAAAAGAAAAGATACATTTGTCAAGGATGGTTGTCATAGGGTTCAAGTAAGCAATCAGGAAACAATCAATATGAAATAATCGTAAGGATACAAGCAACAAGTTACAGTCATACAGTCATAAGTGGGAGGAGATGGGTGATAGGAACGATGAGAAAAACTAATAGTAGTAGTAATGCAGCCTAGTGAATAGTTTGACAGTGGTGAGGGAATTATTTGTTTAGCAGAGTGATGGCGTTCGGGAAAAAACTGTTCTTGTGTCTAGTTGTCTTGGTGTGCAGTGCTCTATAGCGACGTTTTGAGGGTAGGAGTTGAAACAATTTATGTCCAGGATGCGAGGGGTCAGTAAATATTTTCACGGCCCTCTTTTTGACTCGTGCAGTATACAGGTCCTCAATGGAAGGCAGGTTGGCAGTAATTGTTTTTTCTGCAGTTCTGATTATCCTCTGAAGTCTGTGTCTGTCTTGTTGGGTTGCAGAACCAAACCAGACAGTTATAGAGGTGCAGATGACAGACTCAATGATTCCTCTGTAGAATTGTATCAGCAGCTCCTTGGGAAGTTTGAGCTTCCTGAGTTGGCGCAGAAAGAACATTCTTTGTTGTGCTTTTTTGATGATGTTTTTGATGTTAGATGACCATTTTAGGTCTTGAGATATGATGGAACCTAGAAATTTGAAGTATCGTCCTACATCTAGCCTGATGTATTATCCTGCATTTTACCAAATGAAGGATTGTTTTTTCCTTTCAAAATCTGTAAACTTGTTCACACTATTATAACATTGGAAACCTCAGCCATGCTTTGCAGCCCATGAGGCCAATTTGATTTATACTGAAGTCTTATCAAGGCTCTAGTCATACATGGGACTCATCAATCTTGCCTCACAATCAGGAGGTTGTGAGTTCAATCCTAGGTAGCGGCAGATGTAAGGGTCTCCTGCTTGGGCAGGGGGTTGGACTAGATGACCTGCAAGGTCCCTTCCGACTCTGTTAATCTATTTGCATCTTGTCCATGGAGGTTTCAATTTCCTGGTGCTTATGCTTCTTCAAACCTAATCTTCCTTCACACCCAGCTCACTGCTCACAAAGGATTCTCTAATGCAAATTTAGCATGTTACCAGGCCTATGCCATCATGTAACCATAACAGCAAAGTTTACAGGAGAAGGCCTTCTACTCGCAGGTTTCTTGCTATATCACTAAGAACATGGAGCTATTAAGAGCCTTTTTTTTACTAGCCCCGGTGGCACAGTGGTTAGAATGCAATATTGTAGGCTAATTCAGCTCACTGCCAGGAGTTTGATCCTGACCAGCTCATGGTTGACTCAGCCTTCCAACCTTCAGAGATCGGAAAAATGAGGACCCAGATTGTTGGGGGCAATATGCTGGCTCTATAAACTGCTTAGAGAGGGCTGTAAAGCACTATGAAGTGGTATATAAGTTTAAGTGCTATTGCTACTTTTTTTTTTTTTTGCAATTGAGCCTCTTTTCCCCTTAACTCTACTACACAGAAACCTTTCAGAAGTTGGATTTTGTTTTTGTTTTTGACAAGATACTGGATGAAGGTAGATAATGCACTCAGCCAGATATGTGGATTGTGGTAGGAACAGAATAAGTCCTTTTCTTTTGTGGAAGGTGAGAAGAATTGTGTTAATTCATAAACCACACAAGCGGGGGATGGAACCAGTGGGATGAGAACATAGGATATTTAACTGCTGACTTATCTTCAAGGCAGAATGAACACTAACTGTCTGATGTTCTCTACTTGCTTCAGGTTTTTTAAAAAATGCATATATGCTGGGATAATAGTGCTATGGATTTCAACATAAGACAGAAATATTTGGGCTGTTAGTGTGGAAAGCCTGTGAGAAAGTATTCCCCTATCAAATGGCATGGCAAAGCTATTTTACCCTCTTTTCTGGATCATGCGTGATGCCTGAATAGACGCAAGTATATTCTTGTAAACAATTGTGAATGAAACAGGGTGACTACACAATCAAACCCTTGTCTGGGTTTAATTCTCTCTTGTTTTTGGAGTTTAAATCCAGGATGTATCAGTTGAGGTTCTCTTTCCCTACAGGTCCATCCATCTTTTCTCCAGCCCAATGGAAAAAGTACTGGAAAAGAAACCGAATTGGTGTTCTCTTGATCCTCACTGGTATCTGTCTCCTCCTTAGTGTCATCCTCCTCCTCTCAAGTGAGTGATTACCAAAAACTAGTGAAGCAACCCTAAGGTGACCAGACGTCCCGCTTTTGGCGGGACAGTCCCGCTTTTTAATAATTTGTCCCGCGTCCCGCGGCATTTCAAAAAAGTCCCGCTTTTTTCGGCCAGGCCAGTCATTTGGCGTAGAGCCGATGGAACTGGCGGCGGTCGCAGCGCGGGGCTTCTCCCGCCCGCTTCCCCCGCCCGGCTGGACGCCGCCATTCGGGTTATTTTGCCCTCTGTGCATGCGCAGAACACTTTGCGCATGCACAGAGGACAAAATAACCCGAATGGCGGCGTCCAGCCGGGTGGGGGAAGCGGGCAGGAGAAGCCCCGTGCCGCAACCGCCGCCAGTTCCATCGGCTCTACGCCGAACGACTGGCCCGGCTGAACCGGCAGGATTTCACCCCTGGCTGCGGCGACGAACAGGTAAGCCTGCGCCAGTAGGAACCCACCCCTGGCTGCGATGAAGGAGGGGTGTTTGGGGGGGGTGCACAAAGCTGCAGGATAAGAGAGATGGACCCCTCCCATCTTGTTTCCCTAGAAACCCCCCCCCGGTCAATGGTGTCCCGCTTTACAAAAAATAAAATCTGGTCACCTTAAGCAACCCCCATGGACATGCCGGTTCCATGAGATGAAAGCAATGGGGGAGGGCAATGACATTCAGTGGAAAAGAAACATCGGTTGTGCTTAAACATATAAGGGATAGTATCGGCAAGCTGGGGAGGACTGAATATTAATGTATGGAATCAGTACCTACCAATGGCTTTCTCAGATTGCTCTTTTGCCAACTGGTTTTGATCTACAGCCCATTTCCAGCATAATTCCTGCCTTTCAAAACTAAATGGGAAATATTTCATAACCAATTCCATCAGCACAGTCTTAGTTAACACAGTGGAATCCGAGTGCCGAGACATGATTTGGGAAAAATAGTCATCATGCAAAAGCACCCAGATTACTTTCAATCACTAGACTCCTGCTTTGGGTCCTGCAGACACAGACGTATCCTCCAACTGCATGTAAGAATACAGTATAGTTCGTGAAATTACATTTCTTTCTTTTCCTTCCAGGTATTTCAATATTTTCAGAACCCAGATTGCTAAATTTGAGCTCCACAAAAGAGGTCTGTGATGCCTCCCCAGCACCATTCAATTTCACAGAACTAGAGACCAGTATTATAACCAAACTTAAAGGCTTAGAACAACAATTTGATGAGAAGAGAAAAGTCAGCCTGCAGAAAATGGAAGAGCAACTACTCAGAATAGAAAGAAAATTAGGTAGACTACAAAATTGCAGAGGTAAATATGAAAAACAAGTCAATATGACATCAGGAAAAGCAATAAGAGACCAGAATTCATAAACAAAAGCCTCCATTTAACATATGCTTGAAGAATAAAGTAGTAAGGAAGCTTTAGACTTAAGTTATAGCAAACCTAACATGTTTCCACAGAAGAATCTCTTTGACTGGGGTTCAGACAACCAACTAAGCCCAAACCAAACATATTACAATATAGTTTAGTGTAATGTGTGAACTCAACCAAAATCAGGTCACATTATATCTCTGAGAATTAAATACTTTTTACAGCCCGATGCAATATACAATATATAGTTATATATGTTTAGTTGTTTCAAGTAGCTTACATTGCTCTACAACTACATAGGGCAGGGGAATTGACATAATACTCTACTTTTCATTCACAAACACATTATCTCATTTTAAAAAAAGTATTAGTGATTTAGTTCAAAGACATTATGGGGTTTCCACTACCAGAATGTTCTCTGTGGGGCTCAGATTGCACCCTTGTTTCTTATTTTTGGAATGGCCTTCTCTCATGTTAACCAAAGCATTGATTGAAGCATCTAGTTTTGCATGCTCTATGACCCCAGCCATTAGAGCCTATTCACAAATAATTTTAAAGTGAATCAAGCCTTTGTAGAAGATATACAATAAACCCTCTTTCAATGAAGAGCCGAGGTGGCGCAGTGGTTAAAGTGCAGCACTGCAGTTCAGCAATTCAGCTGTTCAAATCTCACCGGCTCAAGGTTGACTCAGCCTTCCATCCTTCTGAGGTCGGTAAAATGAGGACCCAGATTGTTGGGGGCAATATGCTGAACTCTGTAAACCACTTAGAGAGGGCTGTAAAGCACTATGAAGCAGTATATAAGTCTAAGTGCTATTGCTATTGCTATAATGTGCTCACAAATTCCATGAGCATGAATTTATAGGATGAACTTTTCTGGACAATATCACAATAGACTTGGAAATATATACAGGTCTCATGTCAGAGGTCTGATCTTCAAAGAGAGACAAGGGAAGGGGGGGGGAACTGTAGGGGAATTGCATTTGATAGAGCAAATGAAGTTTGCGGTGCAGGATATCCAGATCTTTCCCCAATCTTTATTATGTCATCCACCTTTGGTCCAATCAACAAACCAGGAGTGGAAAGCAATAAAAGAATTAATGGTGAGAAGAGCTACAAATGTTAAATTTTCCTCTCTTTCACCCTGCCAGGCTGTAGCATCCAACACTGGAACACTCTGTTGGTGAAGTCCTACCATGTTTCCCAAAAATAAGAAAATAAGAAATATAAGACTTGTATTTTTTTTGAACCCTGAAATAAGCGCTTGGTCTTATTGCCATGCACTCAAAAGCCCGATTGGGCTTATTATCAGGGGATGTCTTATTTGGGGGGAAACAGGGTATTGAATTATCATTTTGCTTTATTTATTTATTTTTGTACGTAGATTAAAATGATTAGAATTTAAAGTATGTCTCTTTCAAGCACAGGAAGCTGACCAATGAAATCTAGCTGTAATAAGGGACCACTCAGAATTAAAAGGAAACTATTTGTAATCTGATTCAGCATCTTACATAGGTTACATAGAAGAAGATTATTTAATTTCTGTTTTAGCCTGGTTGAAGAGAGGCACACCTTCTATCATGTTGAAATATGCATGTGTTGTGAAGGAAGACTGCAGACTGCTGGCTGCAGACTCAAAGGGAAGAAATGAACTTATGTTGACTGGAAAACCACTGCTCTCCCCCCTAATTTTATCCTTGCTGTGCCTCTGGAACAAGGTGACTGTGGTGTCCTGAGTAGCTGGAAGGAATTCTGCCCTCAAAAATATACCCTGAAATGGGTTTCACATTTTGTTTTCTTTTTATATAAAATTTGGTATACTTCTGCCGAGATTGTTCTATCTCACAAGGAGGGCTCATTAGTCCCATATAATCCTAAGAATCTACTATATAACATTCAGCTAGAAGGTGGCATAATTGGAATTGTTCCATTTCTTACATTTTTATCTTTTAATTGCCAGAAATCAAATCAAATCAAACCTTTATTGTCAATGCACAACATGTGTACAATGAAATTGAATGAGCCTCCCTTGTGCAGCCCCCCCCTGAAACACAAAGCCAGAAAGATAAGCAAGGACGGGATTCCCTTGTCTCTATCCCACCCCAGGTGTGGAGTCCAGGTGAGGTACCTTCTGGAATGTAGGCAGTGAAACCATGAGTACTTTATTCCAAAAGAGGAGACACAACCAGAATATGAAGAAATTTTCAACATTCCACCCTCTGGACTCAGCAATCCACTATAGTGTTTGAGAAGAGAAACTGACTATTACTTCTTTTTTCCTCATGAATACATGTGAGCTGGGAATTAACCCCTTTTAATGTCAGACCTGCTTTGCCAAGAAAAATGGGAATAAAGTAAAGAAAACAAATGTCTTCCCACCTTCATTATAGCAAATATAAGGAATTTTAGTAATTTATCACTTTCTCTTCAAATATAACAAATGATATCTTCTTCATGTCCCATCCCTTACCTACAAACAAATCCTTAAAGCAGCATCATTTCAATCATAGTATCAGACATTAAGTGCATTAAAAGTTACTAGAAATAACGCCTATTTAACCTTGATCAAATAAACCAACTTTATATTCCTCCCTTTTACTTCTAACAAATTTAATCTTCAGTCCATTCAAACCATATCATAACATTTGATTTCTTTTCATTTCTTCTTTTTCCCTTCTCGTGAGATTATTCAAAACTTTAGCAAATCTGTTTTATAAATCCAATATAGAAAAATTATTCAGGTCATTCTCTTGGTTTATTATGGGTATATACTATATCCCTTTTAATTATTAAAATATCAGCCAGTTTCTTTTGTATGTCCAGGGTAACTTCCTTTTCTTTTTCCTGCCATTCTTGTAGCCAGTTGTAAATCCACTTTCAACTCAGTCTCCCTCTTCTCAGGTAAAACCTGTTCCTCTTTCAAAATATCTTTTAGACAAAGTTTATCCATAGAGGCAGATATCGCTGTTGACATTTTTAATATTAATTTTTGACTTTCCAGTGTTAGAATATTTTGTGCCATTTTGTAACTGTTAGTTCAGTTTATGTTCCTCTTTTTTAATTGAAATCTTTAATTCCTTCTAGTGTCCAATTTTTAAAAAAACATTTTTCAAAATTCAAAACAAACACACTTTCTCACAGGAAGGATTCTTTATAGTTAGTTCTATATTAATTCCAAAATCTTATTTCAAATTTATCTGGACCCTTAGTTTATTTGTAGCTTTTTAAAATCAAAGTTTTAATCAACCATTTTCTGTTTAGTAAAAAAAGTTCTTAAGCTGGTAGAAAATTTTCTTTCATCAAGGATTGAAGGCAGACTCATCCAGTATTTTCAGATTTGTCACTCCAAAAATTTCTAATAGATGAAAAGTAGTTAATAAGCAGTTTCCAAATGTCATTAGAAAAGGAAGGATACAAACTTAGTGCTCTTTTTAAAGTGATGACCAAGGTTTGAGTAACTTGATTATTTCCTCATCTCTCAGTGCTTAAAATCCTTTGCAAACTGCTGCCTTGCAATTTCCTTGCAAGGACCAACAGTTTGGAGTACTTGAGGGTTCTCTCTGGTCCTCTCCGTTTTTCAGACAGGTACGAAGAGCTGGTCTACTCACCAGCTCTTCATTCTTCTAATCTATCCTGTTGCCAGCTCTGTTTTTTATTGAACTGTCTTCAATCCATCATTTTTTTCTTCCCAGAGTCTCTGCCCCCATTTTTAAAACAATTCTTCTGTACAACTTTCCTGTTTCAGATATTTCATGGCGGAGGTTTCAGACAAATGTTTACTACTTCTCTGACACAGAAGAAAATTGGGAGATGGCAAGAGAAAAATGTGCTGATTGTTATTCTCACCTTGTCATTATTAATACCAAGCAAGAGCAGGTAAACTCTACATATTCCTGCAAGGAATAGCTTTATTTTTTTCTTGTACACCTTCTTTGTAGTACAACTTCCTCATCTTAACCTTTTCCCACTGCCTGCCTCCTGTGTAGAATCTGAAAAGGGAAACCAAGTATTAGCACCTTAGTTAATAGCACTTAGAAATAGCACTTAGACTTATATACCACTTCACATAGTAACTATTATTCAAAACTTGGCTTTGTGCTGTGCTCATATATAAATACGCACCAGTAAAAAATATTACTAATTGTGTTCATATAGACTCAATGAACCATAAACTAGCTAACTACATGTTAGCTTTGTGCATTGTGAAAATCAGTTTGGGTTGTTAATCTATATCTTGGATATTATATATATATATATATATATATATATATATATATATATATATATATATATATATATATATATATATATATATATATATATATATATATATATATATATATATATATATATATATATTGGATTTATTGAATCAACTGTGCTTTAGTTAATCATAGCTAAGTGCAACCACGATCTCTTCTTTCTCCACTTGTTCAAGCTTCTCTTTCCTGTTTCTGCTTCTTTTGCTGGACACTACATATACTGTTCTACAGGTAGTCTTCCACTTACAACCATTCATTTAGATATATCAAAGTTACAACAGTACTGAAAAAAATGATTTACCACCAGTCCTTGCAATTACAACCATTGCAGCATCCCCGGTCACATGATTACAAATTGGACATCTGGCATCCAGCATGTGTTTACGAAAGTTGCATTGTCCTGGGGGGGGTGTCACATGATCACCATTTGCAACTTTCCCAGGTGTCTTCCAACAAGCAAAGTCAGTGGAGGAAGTTGGATGTCCTTAAACACCATGTGATTCACTTAACTGCAGTGGTTCGCTTAACAACCATCTGGAAAAAGGTTGTAAAATTGGGCATGACTCACTTAACAACTGCCTTGCTTAGTAACAAAAATGCTACTCCCATGTTGTGGTCATAAGTGGAGGACTGCCTGATAGTATGTTCTGGTTTTTTGTGCCTCTGTTCATCTTGGCTACTACAGAAAAGTAATAATCTGGATCCAGGAGATAGTAAACACAGGTGGGGAAGTCACCAGCAGTTTTAAAAGAGATTGTGATGAACCTCCTCCTGAAGAGCCTGTTCCTGGATTCCAGGTTTTGGATAGCTATTGTCCAATCTCCAACCTGTCTTTTTAGGATAGTATGCCCATACTGGTCCTTTTGGGTTTCTCTGTGACTTTTAATATCATCAGCCATGATATCCTACCTGGACTATCACGTTAGAGATTGTTGGCACTAGCACTGCTGATGTTACCTATTTTGGGTAATGAAATATCTACAAGAAAAAAACCAAGCTCAGATGTCCAAGGAGATTCTCAGTCATCCAGGTCATGGTTGTCCCAAAGGTGCTTTTTCAAAAGGCAACTGGACTTTCTTTGTTTTTTCTTGAAGACGTTTTGCTTTTCATCCAACAAGCTTCTTCAGTTCTGTCGTTCTGCAGTTCTGAAGAAGCTTCTTGAATGAGAAGTGAAATATCTTCAAGGAAAGGAAGTCTAATTGCCTTCTGAAAAAGCATCTTGAAGACGTTTCTTGGATGGGAAGTGAAACGTCTTCAAGGAAAAACAAAGGAAGTCCAGTTGCCTTTTGAAAATACACCTTGAAAGGTGGTATAAGTGGTTAGAAAAGAGAGACAAAGGATAAGAAAATAAATTAAGAAAAAGGATAAAGGAGTTATCAGAAGGCATTAAATACAAATAAATAAAAGGGAAATAGAAAATATAGAAATAGAGTACAGAAAGATATGATGTATATAATGTATATAAATAGAAATATGAAATAAATGTATATAACAGAAATGAAAAATGAAAGAGGAAAACACTGTAAAATTTAAAATGCTTTAGCGACACGAAAATGTTGTAAATAAGGAAATTGTATAAATTTCCATGTCTGTTTTTAATGTAAAAAATGTTCAGTAAAAAAATGAAAATGCACCTTTGGATAAAGTTCAGAAAGTACCAAAGACCCCTTATTGCTGGCACCATTTGCAGCGGTTCCACCTTTTTCCTCACTGAGCAGTTTCAGACAGAGGTAGTAGGCAGTGGATGAGAACTCAACCCATTGGCCATAATAGATGGGTGTCACAGGGGCCAGTCCTTCCTCCCATGCTTTTTAATATGTATATGAAGCCACTGTATGAGTCTTCAGGAGCTTAGGGTTGATGATAATGGTATCATCAATGTGCTGGTGACACTCAGTTTTAGATCACCACCCTGGGTCAAGATATGTCAATGTGAGAGTTTGGATGGAAAAGACAGGTTGTATCTATGTAACATAGAACTGTTGTTTGCACATCAAGATTTGCTGTCAACTCCAATGTTGATCTGCTTGTAATGATTCATGCCTTCACCACCACCTACTTGGTGTACTGCAATGTATTTTATATCAGACTGATCCCAATCTATATAGAAACTGCCACTGATAACTGATCCAGAATGTGGCAGCTCACACACTTACTAGGTTCCAGTGATGGAAGCATGTAATACTGATTTTGTGGTCCTGCATTGGTTTCCAGTCTCTGGGGTCTACTATTTAAGTTGTTTCAGTTAGAGCCCAAGCTGAATAGGACCAGAGTTAGAAGGCACTTCATTTCTGTGGCAGCACCAAAGTTCTAGAATGGCCTCCCAATGGAAATCAGTCATCCCCTCCCTACAGGCTTTCAGAAAACTATTGAAAATGGAACTATCCCGGAAGCATTCTCTTAATTTAAGCATTGCACCGCTTTTATTTTATTTTATTATTATTTTATTCCTGCTTGCTTCTTGTTGGCACTGAGGCTTTCTCAATTTATTTGCTTTGAAATTGTACTATGATTTGTTAGTATATTCTTTGCTCTGTAAAACACCAAAAATGCTAGAATGGCATGGTACAAGAGAGAGGTAGACAGATGCAGGCAGGCAGGCTGCAGATTTCACTTGCATGGCATTTGAACAGAGATGTTTCCTCCTAGGATTTTGTGATTCAGATTTTAAAACACTCCATCTGGCTTGGCTTAAGTGATACAGAGAGAGAAGGAACTTGGCTTTGGGTTGATGGATCACCACTGAAAGAACGGTATGTATGTGTGTATGTGTGTATGTGTGTGACAGACAGACAGACACATACAGACATTTTAGGAGTCACACAGATTAGAAACTTGCTAACTGGGCTATCTGGAATCATATTTACTTTACCTCAGCAGTCCCCAACCTTTCTGGCTTAACGGCCCAGCAGGAGGGTGAGGGAGTAGTTCCTTGTGAGTGGCAGGCGGGTGCACACAGGTTCATTTGTATTAGCGATGGGCGGGTGCCCGCCGCTCACACAAACAGAGCTTCGCACACAAGCGCAAGTGGCCACGGCTCGCGTGAGGGGAGCTTTGTGTGGGAGGGCAAATGGGAGCTGCTCATGAGAGGCGAGCACTTGCCTGCTGCTTGCGCAGCCCAATTCCAAACAGGCCACGGCCTGGTAGTGGGCTGTGGCCCAGGGATTGGAGACCCCTGCTCTAGCTTGAGTTCTTTTGCAGACACTGAAGCAAAGAGTATTCATTCAATTATCTACTTTTCTCACACCCTGGGTGATTAACAATAAAAAAATCAATGCTAAATAATAAAAAGCATTGTAATTATTATACAAGCATATAAAAGAATCAACTAAAAGCTGAATACTGGAAGAAAAATGCCCCTTATCTTAACTACCAGCAGCCCCAAATTATTCACCTCAATATACCAAGAATTTCATGTCCAGTTTATGTTGTCACAAATGGATATGATAAATGGATGGATATGGAAAAGATGTAGACCTGGGTCAATGAAATCTGACTTATATCACAGATGAACAGTGGTTAATTCAGCAATGTCCAGGAAGACATTGTAGGAACCTTCTCATAATTGACAACACTAATTTGGAATTCTATTTTGTCTCATTATGGTGTAGTCTAACACCCTCTTGTGTTCCTTTTGGAGGATTTATCTTTTAGATCTTCATATTATGAAGATCATATCATCTTCATATTATGAATATTTATGAAATTATGTTATGGAAAAATGGATAGATGACTGGCAAAAACAAAAGGAAATACTCCTTCAACAAGTATTTAGTTTGCCAATACTATATACGGTAAGTGATCAATTATGTTTTTGTGTAATAAATACCATGTACTCAGGCAGTATAAAGATTCTAAATAAAGGAACATATGATTGCAATCAGCAGAATTTAAGAAAAGAATAATGAATTCTGTCCCATTTTCAGGAGCTGGAGAGACGGTGAACCCAATAATGGTGGGACAAATGAAGATTGTGCTGTCCTATATAAAGAGGGAAAGTGGAATGACATTCGCTGTGATTCAAAAGTTAAGTTTGTGTGTGAGAAGGAAGAGGACTCTGTGCAATGACTTTCCTTGTATGTGTCTCCTAATTCAAGAGGGTTTCTCTTTTCCAAATTTGGTAGAGAATTCTCAGTATAATGCTTATTTGTATGAATAATTGAGATCATTACACGTAGCCTTGGTTACCTAGATAATTCTGTCCAAGCAGGACTTTTAGTAATAGCTTATTTACACAATATACCTTTCATAAATTTTCTTCTCATAAAAATAGCCCTCTGCATGAAACAATCTTGTCACTTGTTCACTAAGACTGTTTTCAATATCATCATGTTATTGTTATTGTTAGTTGTGAAGTTGTGTCCGACCCATCGCGACCCCATGGACAACGTTCCTCCAGGACTTCCTGTTCTCTACCATCCTCTGGAGTCCATTTAAGCTCAATATCATCATAACTTTGCTGAAATGCAAGTAGATCAGCTTGATAGACGAACGTTTAAAGTAAAATGGAAATTGTACTTTAAAGTAAAATGGAAATATTCCCTAAAAAGTTATAAAATCTCTAATCTTTCCAGATTATTTTGCACTTTGCCACATTCCTCTCTAGGCTTTTTTTATTTCAGTTGACAGAGCCGTTTGGCAAAGCCATTTGGATTTTGTGTCTCCTACAGGTATCTTATTGTTCTGATCTAAGGAGCATTACCTGTAGATTCTGGTGGGATAATTGCACAAAAAATATTTTTTTTAAATGCCAACACCATTGACAATGCCCCATTGGAATGCTTCTCCATTTTTGATCCAAGATTAATACTTAATAATAGAGCCATGGTGGCACAGTGGTTAGAATGCAGTATTGCCGGCTAATTCTGCCAACTGCAGGAGTTTGATTCTAACTGGCTCAAGGTTGACTCAGACTTCCATCCTTCCAAGGTTGGTAAAATGAGAACCCAAATTGTTGGGGGCAATATGCTAATTCTGTAAACTGCTTAGAGTAGACCTCCGAAGCACTATGAAGTGATATGGGTACTCCTGGACTTATACAGCAGGATAGTCCTCAATTTACAATAGTTCATTTAGTGACCAGTTACAGCGCTGAAAAAAGTTATTTTTTCTGTTTTTTCACACTCATGACTGCTGTAGCATCCCCATGATCACATGATCAAAATTCAGATGCTTGACTGACTCATATTTATGACAATCAGTGTCCTGGGATCATCATCTGTAGCCTTCTGACAAGCAAAGTCAATGGGAAAGCCAGTAACACAGTTACTTACAGTTGTAACAACTGTGTTACTTACAACTGCAGTTATTCACTTAACTGTGGCAAGAAAGGTCGTAAAATGGGGCAAAATTCACTTAACAAATGCTTCACTTAGCAACACAAATTTTGGACTCAATTGTGGTCCTACGTCAAGGACCCCCTGTATAAGTCTAAATGCTATTACTATATTCCTCTGTTGGAAGTAATATTCTTCTGGGTTCAGTTCCAAGTGGGGGAAAAGAACACTGGATTCATGGAAGTTGCTTGGAAAGGTTTTAATGGAGAACAAAGGAACAGGAGCACATGGCATGAGTTCCTGAACAGAAAAGGTGGATCACGTTTTCAGGTGTTGGGTCCAGAGAAAAGAAGGGGCAAAATGCTGGGAGTTACTTGCTTTATACTCTCTCTTGGGCCCCACCTCTTAGTTTCCTGTTCTTGTGTATGTGATGCACTCCAATTGGTGGTCAGACCCCCAGGGGCATGCTGGGGCAATTCTTGTGGGCTGTCCTGAATCCCAGGGGCATGGTTGATGGAATTTTACCAGGTCCCATGTGGTCTAATGAAAAGGCTTTGGGATTCCTATTATGGTTCTTCCTGTAGGTGCTTGTTATGTAAAAGACTGTTCCAGGCTAGGTGGGGGGAATGAGCTGGGCTAGGCAATTCCTTAATGGCCCATTGGCAAGGGTGGGGGCAAGGAGCTGCAGGAAGCTGCTTTGTATTTAAAACATGTTCCTCCTTTCCTCATTCAGGGAAACATATTCTTTCCTTTTTCAATATTTCCTAGGATATTTCATTTTTCTAGAAGGGGGTGGGTGCTAACTTCCTACACCTCCAAACAGGCAACCTCTTGAACATCAGAAAAGCTGAAATGGAGGACCATCACTAATTAATAAGGCAGCCAGAAAGAAATTTCTGATGTTTTTGCAGTATTCTTTTCAAATTCAGACTTAAAATGTGTCAGTAAGCAGCAAGCAACTATACAAAATTGAATTTTAATTGTAAATGTTACAAGGCTATTTGCAAACTATTTTTCCTGCATAGGCTTTCAACAGGCAAAAGACACTTCCAACTCAATTTGGACCCTCGATGGGCAATGTATGAAAAAATTTTTCTCGGCGTTCTCCAACATTATAATCCATCCAAGGATTATAAACGGCATGTTCACCTTGATTTGTCTGGACAAATGAAAAGAAATAAATTATGCATTGGAAATTTTAAAAAAATGCACTGCGGTTCTGGATTCATTCCCCCCCCCCCCACTACCCCCACTCGGGTGAATTTGCAGGCGCCGAATGCGGCCGAAGCGAAAACCCCGCCTGCAGTTTTCTTTCTGTCGCGCGGCATTCGGGAATGCGGTTTCATCGGCAACCAACTGCTGAGAACTCCGAGCGTGACGCACCAAGGCCGCGAAGGAGTCCTCGGCGCTTCCAGAGTCGAGCGCTTTTAAGGCGGACTCCGCCCCCGCTTCCGGTTCCGGGGCAGAGAGGAAAAAAAGCAAACAACGGAAGCCAGCCGAAGCAGGGGGCAGAGTCCTTGGCGGCGATGGGGGCTCATTTAGCCCGCCGGTATTTGGGGGACTCGGAGGTGGAGCCCGACCCTTCCGCCATGCCCACCTTCGATCCCTTCTTTGGCCTTCCCGAGCGCAAGGAACGCGGTGAGCAGCGCCGGAGCGGGTCGCGAAGAAGGAAGGTCACCCCGCGCTGAGCTCCGCCCTTCTGGCTCCGAGAGTCCCGGGCTGGACGGCCGGCAGCTCTCCGGGGCTGCAAACGTTGATCGCGCAGATTTTGGCCCGTGGAAGCTGGGATCCAGAGGGTGCCAGGCTCTCCTGCCCCCCCCCCTTTTGGTAGCTCCGGCCGTGTCCTCCACCGACTTCCCTCTCGGAGTGATTCTGTCTCCCCCTCTCCATCGGCCACCCAGGGACACGGCGCGGAGCTTTTTCCCCAGGTTGCCTCTTTCTCAGCCGGATTGCCTACGGGAGGCGTAGTTTATGTGCCGCTGAGATGCATGGGTTTTTCTGGCTCTCTAGGAGAGTATCGCCCCTGAATCAATGCATTGAAAGGGACGCGATTTGATTCCACCAAAGGTGCTTTTTCAAGAGGCGACTGGACTTTCTCGTTTTTCTTCGAAGACGTTTCGCTTCTCATGCAAGAAGCTTCTTCAGCTCTGGATGAGAAGCGAAACGTCTTCAAAAAAAACCCACGAAGTCCAGTTGCCTCTTCAAAAAGCACCTTTGGGACAACCGGGACCTGGATGACTGAGAATCTCCATAGCCGATTCAGTCTGCAAATTTCTGTCCAAAATGAGAACTTTCTTCCTTTTGTATTATAAATACATTTAATACAATTATCCATTCCAATGGACTCTAGGTAGCTTGCAAAATATAATATTAGATCAAAATTATTTAAGCAAAACTTACAAGACAGGTTGGACCAAAAGCAACCATCCAGACAAACTACAAAGATCCCTCCCCAATACATTAACCTCAGGCCTGAGAGCAAAGGCAGGTTTTCAGGGCTGTTCAGAACCCCAGGAGAGAGGGTGCCCTCCATATCTGGAGGCGTGGTTCCAGAAGGTGGAAGGCTTTACAGAAAAGATGCACTTTCTAGATCACACAAGGTGACAATTTTTAATAGAAGGGACCTGGAATGCACCCATTCTAGAACATACCAGGCAAGCAGAAACAATGGAAGAAATTCCTGCCAGAATTGAATGTGAATCCTTTCTCACAGCCACACCTTACTTGCCAGTAGTTATGTTTACATCCTCACAAGTTTTTGAAATAATTTGGGTTGAAAGATAATGAGCTTCATTAGCTTTCAAGGTGGATAAAAATTGATGGGTTTTTTTTAAAAAAAATAAAAAATTGGATTTTTTTAAAATTTAAATTGGATTTTTTTTTTTTATCAAATTTATTTTAATAAAATGCTTTTGGAGTAAAAATCTATCTAAATATAATTTTCTATTTAAGATACATTAATAATTTAGTTTATTCAGCATGAAATGGAGCTTAGTTATGTAGCATAAGGCATTCTGCAATATTTACATTTTTGGTAAACTTAATGAATCCAAGCTCTGCAAGCTGAGATAACATGCACTGCATTGATGCATTCACACAATTTCACAGTAATCATGAGATAAATCATAAAACAAAGTTCAGGAATATTCCTTTATCCCATTGTTTTGCAAATCTATATACACTACAAACTCTATGATTGTTTGAAGAGAAATGCATCTACCACCAGGCTCTAAGTGTGAGGAGGAAGGGCAAGCAGTAAAAATGAAAGTGAAACCTTCTAAGCAGTTTATAAATATAATATTAAAGAGCACCTGTCATTTCAGATCCATCATGGCAGCACCTGTTAGCGGACATCCACTCACCTGCTGCCTGCCATGTCCCTCACCTTGTTGTGTCACTGCCGCGTCACCAGCCGTCCCATTGAAATGAATGGGACAGTGAGTCAAAAGCGGGTCGGAGGAGCCGCTGCAGGACAGAGATGACAGTTGATCTTTAAAAAATATGATTTAAATAGAGTTGATTTAAATCAAACTTTTTTACGAGTGATTTAAATCATGATTTAAATCGACTTGATTTAAATAATATCCACCCTGTTAGCTTTCATATGAATATTACTCATTGTACACAATGAAATTGATTACTAGCCTTGGTGCAGATTATTGTTCTTCTGTCAATAAAATTGGTTAGAAGCTTCTTGCAGAATTCATATATGCAGCCAGTAATAGAATTATGTTGCAAAATATCCTGGGTGCACGCAGGTTGTATATAGAGTAAGGCAGTGATATATCTGCCTGAAATATACTGATACATGATGCCTTTGATTTGACATCTGTTGATACATTTGGAGAATATATCTCTTCGTTAGCTGTCTTTTTTCCCCCTTCAAGATTATTCAGCTCCTTCCATTTCTCTTCATAGCACTTAATTTCTAGTCCCCCAATCATTACTACTGTTGCTGTTTTCTAAGCCTCTTCCAATATTTGTGGATTAAGTGTGATACATAAACTGAACATCATATTTGAGGTAGGGACTGATCTATGCAAAATAAACTGGAACAACTATTTCCTGTGATTTGGAAATTGTACTTTTGTCATTGGTGGTGGAGCCTGAAATTTCATTTGTCTTTTTTGTAATTGCTGGCTCTTGTTCAGTTTGCAACTGGCTACTATTCTAACCTTTTTACAAATACTCTTAGAAGTACTCTCCACCTATATCTGTTCATCTTTTTCATAATTGAAATTTTGCATTTGTCTTATTTTAAATTTCATCCTATTACTTTCAGCCATTTCTCTAATCCAATGATTCTCAAACTGTTTGTTTTTTAGTGGTCTGCAGGGTCCATTAGATAGTCCGTCCCCATATTAACCCCAGTCATTGGGTCAGAGCTTACTTGCTGCTTCTACCTTCACTCCTGTTCATCACCAGTTAGCTAGTTCATAATGATGCATCAGTGGCTGACAAAAAGTTTTTTGAAGGAAATGAGTGATAATATAATAATGTTAGCATTACAATTCAGAAATCTGATAATACTGAGTAGGTCTCAAGTGCAGTTGAAGTGCAAATGAACATTTTTATCAGCAAATATGTGCTAATACTGTTATGGAATAGAACACACGCACAAAATAACTCAAGTGGTAAACATTTTTTGTATAAAATCTAATTTTAAAAGGTTTTTAAAAATTCAGAGGATAGAAAGACATATTTAAATGCAATTATAATCAGTAGTTTATTTTCTCCAAAATATGCAACCTCCATGCTCCTAAAGTAAAAAATAAAGGGTAGGTGTATTGTTTACATACTTGGTCCTTGCTTCTTCTTAATTTCTATTTAGTAGCTCGCAGTTATAGAAAGTTTTGCAAAATGCTCAAATTCTTCAAGATTTTTAATTATGCTTTTGTTTCCTAGGATATTAGCTAACAATTTTATATAAGCTTTTTCATCCAAGTCAATAAAAAAGACTTTGACAAGTACATCTTGACAGACTAATGTAACCTTTTCTCATTGAGTAACTTCTTTAATAAATTGTGGGAGTGATAGACATGATACAGTAAAGCACTTAATAAATATCTTATGACATTCTTATTAATAAGCTGATTAAGCATGGGCTGAATGGCATAACTGAATGATTCCATAGCTGATTTCAAAATAATACTCAAAGAACACTCATCAATAATTTCTCATCAGATTGATGTGGTCTGTAAATTTTAATTGAACAAGTTCTCTAAATTAACTTGCTGAACATGCTTTCAAAAACAGCTTTTGCAGCATCTGCTAGAGCAGTGATGGCGAACCTATGGCACGCGTGCCACAGATGGCACACGGAGCCATATCTTCTGGCACGCGAGCCATTGCCCTAGCTCAGCTCCAGCATGCATGTGCGCGCCGGCCATATGATTTTTGGCTCATGCGGAGGCTCTGGGAGGGCATTTTAGGCTTCCGGAGGGCCTCCAGGGGAACAGGGGGGCGTTTTCGCCCTCCCCAGGCTCCAGGGAAGCCTCTGGAGCCTGGGGAGGGCAAAAAACGGGCCTACCGGGCCCACCGGGCCCACCGGAAGTCGGGAAACGGGCTGTTTCCGGCCTACAGAGGACCTCCGCGGGGCAGGGGAGGCAGTTTTCACCCTCCCCAGGCATTGAATTATGGGTGTGGGCACTCGCATATGCATGATAGCGCGCACGCTTTTGGCACCCAAGGGAAAAAAGGTTCGCCATCATTGTGCTAGAGAATTCCAAATGGTTGATCTTAAAGAAGAGCTTCCATTTAGATTTTAATCTCTCTTTCCATCTTTTCCTCCTCCTGTTTTCTACAGTGATGATAGCAACACATCAACAGATGAATGATGCCCAGATTCCTTACAAATTCCGGGATTATTGTGCCCATCATTACATAATGTGGATGAAGTGCAAACGTGACACATATCCTTTTTCAATCAATGGATGCAAACACGAGGAGCATGAGTGGAAGTACTGTGAGCATCTGGAGTAAGTCAAAGCTATGGCTTTAATCTGCTTTGTTGCTATATTTTGTCCTTTATTCTTCATTCTGTAAATTAACTATGTTTCAGGAATTAGAAACTACCCTGGATTAGAAGTACTGCCTCTAAATATCCCTGTAATTCCTTTATGAAATGTGTTCTGTTTCCACCATAAAAATTCAGCGAGTCTTCAAAAAAGTAGCATAATATATTGGGGTGGGATGGGAGACTGTAAACGCTACCATGATGTGAATAGGGAAGAGATCATGATAGTCAACCAAGTAGTTTTTCCTTAATGCTGATAAGCCTTGATTTAATTTTAAAGCACTTTGCCCTGATGGAAAAGGACCCTAATCACTGAATTCTCTAAGCAAAGTTATATGCATGAGGGTAAATCATAAATGAATAATTATTCCATTGTTCTCTAGCATGCATAGAGAACTTTAAGAAAAAAAGCACACTAAGACCTTGACTGTAGAAGATAAGTCTGGGGAGCAATCTGCCTCCGTAATAAAATGTCTGATACTTTAAATATGAAATAAAAATATGGCATTCAAGCCAATTAACACGCAGCAAGAAAAGGCTGGTTTAGTAAGGCCAAACAGATTTGAATTGACTTATACTTGTATCCTTTGTGTTAGCTATGTTATGCGCATGAAAGAATTTGAACGAGAACGGCGTTTGCTGGCTAGGAAGAAGCGCATCGAAGAAAAGGCGAAAATTGCCATAGAAACCTAATTAGCTTGGGGTGCTTCTCCTCCCTCCTCTTAAAAGAAACTTCTGGACTTGCTATATTGAAAACAATAAAAACATTATGTCACAGTTGGGTCTCAGATGTTCACTCCGATTCCTACAACGAAATGAATGAATGCACATCTTGGACGTACGGCTAATAAATATTCATAAATGCGAAGGATCTGTAAGTATCTTCTTGTTGGGAGTCTTTTTCTTGCATTACCAATCTTGCCAATGAGATGTGTCTGGTTAAGTTCAGATGGAACTGTACCATCTAGTTACTTTTATATTTTCTCTGTATTCAGCAACCTAAGCTTTCAGTTTCATTGTGGATGAAGGCAGCTGCTTCTGAATGTTACGTTTGTATACGTTCTGTGCATTTACACCTCTTCATACACAAAAAGTTCCTTTTACAAAAGTTGGAGCTTTTGGAAATGATGAGTGCTGGAGTCCAAAGGAGTCCAGTAGATTGTGCTAAACACCCAAGAATTGCTCTGCCTCATGTGAAGTAAGAAATAACAGTGGAGCATTTTGGGCTGCAGATCTGGGAATAGTCCATCCTGACTGAATTACGTTATTGTTTATCTAAAACATTTCTTTCTTTCCAGGAAGGAAACATTGAAATAGTTCTAGTAGAATCAGGACATAAATTACTGTAGTGAGGCTATCTCAGTCATAACTGATATACCAGCCTGAACTGATGAAGGTGCCACATGCCATTTGTGCTACAGAGGATAATTATGCCTGTAATGTCAAAGATGGATACAGAAGCATCTCTTATGAATTAGATCTTCCAGGTGAACGCTATGTCTTTTGTCTGGGCTGAGCATCTATTTTTTGGCCTCAGCTAATCCATTTCTATACCCAGGCACTGACTAGCAATTCCAATGCTTCACTTCAGTGACAAAGGAAATAAAATATGTGTCATCACTACTATGTGTCATCCACATACTGTATTGTACACCTTCATTAACTTGAGAAACACAATTTCTCTGAAAATAAGACCTATCCAAAAAAATAAAACCTGGCGTTTTTTACGTGTGTGCCTAATATAAGTCCTGCCCCCTAAAATAAGCCCTACTTAAGAGCCTGCACAACCGCCCATTCCGTCTGGTTGCTCGCGGTTTCACAGCCATGAGGCGAGGTGAGGTGGAGCTGCCCATGCGCCCCACACTGGCTTACCTCAGGGCCCCCGCAACCAGGCCATCCACGCCCAGATACCTGCCTCGCAGCATCAGCAGCCATGTGTAGCAGGAAACCATGTGGCCGTCAGTCCACTTCTTCTTGCTTGCAGCTGCAATGGAGCAGGAGGCCGAGCAGTGTGAATGCATAGCCATGAGGTGAGGCAAGTGTTGGGCATGGATGGTCTGGCTGTGGGGGCCCTGAGATAAGCCGATGTGGGGCACATGGGGCACCTCCACCTCCCCTGCCTCACCGCGAGCAAGCTAAAGTGGCCCTCCCTACTGTTTATTCCCCCCCCCCCCCAAAAAAAATAAGACCCGGTCTTTTTTTCAGGGAAACACGGATAGTACCTTGTGGAACCTCATATTAGCAACATGGAGTAAGCAGAAGTCCTCCAGCGATACTTTCTGGAGATGATCACCCATGAATAAGTGGAACCACTCTAAGGCTGTTCCACCTATATCAAGTTTAGACAACCTACCCCAGAAGAATACTATGATTGCTGGGGTCAGGAGCCACTGAGAGGTATGGCAGAATCAACATGGTACTATTCAGTCTTGGCAAAGCTCATCCAAAGAGCAACTGAAATAGTTTCAGAGCCAAAACTGAAGTCGAAGCCCCTATGAATTGACCTGGAAAATCTATATAATTTGTCTGACTATAAATCAGACACTACACACTTTTAATACTTTGATCAGAAAGAATTTGTCACTAGCCATTATTGGGTGTTTTTTTTTTTAAACGAATGGCATCTTTCTATGAAGGATCACTCCTTGTAATAAGAAATGTATCAACTGGACTCAGTTGAATACCCCTTTATGGTAGATGTTATAAACCATGAAGACAAGTGAAGTTTAGTTATTGGAATCCAATTCGATACCTTGTACAGATCTTCAACATTGGAATAACTGACCAGCTAGGGCCCTGGATTTTTCTACTGATTGAACTGCTAAGTTCATCTAAGTCATGATGATCTTGATAGGTTTTATTTTCAAATTTTTGGAGCCAACATGGGTTCTATCTACAGGTAGTCTTGGACTTGAAAGTTCATTTAGTGACCATTCAAAATTACAACGGCACTGAAAAAAGTGACCTGAACGTTTTTCAGAGTTACGACTTTGCAGCATGCCCATGATCATGTGATCAAACTCCAGGTGCTTGGCAATTGGTTCACATCTATGACCACTGCAGTGCCTTGGGGTCATGTGATCACCTTTTGAGACCTCCTGACAAGCAAAGTCAATGGGGTAGCCAGATTCGCTTAACAACTGGGTTAGTAACTTAACTGCAGTGATTCCCTTAACTGTGGCAAGAAAGGTCATAAAATGGGGCAAAACTCACTTAACAAATGTTTCACTTAACACAGAAATTTTGGGCTCAATTATGAAGTGAGAGACCATGAGTTCAAGGCCTACCTTAGCCATGAAAGCCAGCTGGGTGACGTTGGGCCGGTCACACACACTCAGTTCAACCTCTTGTGGGGAAAATAGGAGGAGGAAGATGTGTTGAATATGTTTGCCGCCTTGAGTTATTTATAAAATTAATAAAGATGGGAAACAAATAAATGCCTCTAGTTAGGCCAGGCCCCAAAAGCCAAGAATTATTGAGAAAAGCTCCACTGGATGACACTGAAAGGATGCAAAGTAGAGGGAAAGTCTCTTGATGTCTTCCACCAAAATATTCAGTAATGTACAGGGTTATTCAAAAAGAATGAACCGATTTCATGATGCATTGCTTCAGTTCTCAAGCATTGTCATGTAATGAGTCAGTGACCATTTGAAAGAGGAATTATCTAAGTTTTGAATGGCTGCCACAAGGGCGATGTAGTTGCGTCGTTCTTCTGGCAACGTTCAGTTGTTTACCCTCGGAATGGCGAGTCCTCAGGAAAAGGCGTTCTGCGTTGGGAGGCCCAAGACCTTGCTCTTTGTGCTTGGCCTGTGAGATCCCCAGACCTAACTGTGTGTGATTTTTTTCTTGTGGGGATAAGTAAAAGATCGCGTTTATGTTCCACTGCTACCCACTAACCTCAATGACCTTAAACATTGAATAACAACAGCGATCAACTCAGTGGATTTTGATATGCTGAAATGCACCTGGGAGGAATTCTCTTATCGCATTGATGTTGCCAGTGCTGCAGGTGGTGGCCACAATGAACACTTGTAAGACAGGAAATAAAAGTTGATTGTGAGTAGAATACTTGTGACTTGGCCGGAGTTTTGTATTACTTTTCCTTAATAAAATATTGCATCTTGAAATCGGTTCATTCTTTTTGAATAACCCTGTACTCTGGAATTTGATCAAATTTGAGAAGTTTCTCTTGATCTGCTTTTTAGCTATCTCGCAACCTGTTGCATAGCCTAGCTGCAATGTATAGTAGAGGGTGAAGAAGCTCTGCACCATGGTAGAGGATGCTCAGATTTTATCATTCAACAATCTGGCATTGGTAACAGTACCGTTAGGCCATAAAGAAAGCCAGTATGTTTACTCAGCTATCTGAGCAAGGACATAACCAGTAGTTGAGAAAGATATCTGCACTAGGCCAGACCGGGTCAAATATTCCACCTAGCCCCCTCCAAAGACCTCTGGGACTAATTGGAAGGAGCATCCAATTAGAGCATCAGGCTGAGCAGTAATACAGGCTACAGTTGACAGCAGAACCGAAACAAGGGGTATTGCTAATGGTGATCACAATGTTGCTGCTGTAAGTCAACAGTCATGTAACTATTGTGCTTATAGGTAGATTGCATGTGGCCTTGAAAGTTTCTTGTGTAATACATCCAAGCTGCATTTCTCATCTTGTGTAAACATTCACAATCATGCTTCTGCCAATTTGCTGTTTGATGAACTGCCTGTGATTTTTCAAAGGGAGAAGTCATGTGGGATGACACTTCTTTCAAGCGAGTCTTTCTCACATACAGTATATTTGAAGAATTCTTTTTTTCTATTCTGTCCTTCAGCTGGAGTAGGCTTCTGGGAATGGGGAATGCCATTCTATCCAATTTTACTTGAGATTAGTTCTGAAGGTAAAAGCTCATCTATAGCTGAGTAAAACATGAGGTGCAATCGTCCATAATATTTGAGCACCCAAAGGTATTTTGCTGGGCACTGTTGGCAGGTGATCATGAGAGAATACAAAGGAAAGGTGTTCAAAATATTCTTTGGAAATACAGCTCATTAGCAGTAAGTTTTTCCTTCAATGTATTTATATTTATAGTCAGTCCTACCCGATGTGTCATTTTTCACACGAAAGAGTAATATTCCTGTTCATCCTACTACCTGGTCTATACATCAAAGTGAGCGACCCTGAACTGGGGAGCCCAATTCCGTGGTCAACCTACAGGTGCAATTTGTAACATAAATTGCACAGGACTCTCAAATCCTAACTTTAAATTTTCCTAGCCAGTAAGCAGTTCCATTCTCCTTATGCAACAACGATTTGTTAGGAATCCAATGTCCGTTTGTGGTCCAATTAATTTCAAACGAAATGATATTATATCAAATATAACAGAGATGTCCATTCTTACCTGTAGTCTTCCCCAATGTGTGAAAAAAGTCCTTCAATGCATAATTCCATGGTTTAAAAAAAAAACAGTCTGAGACTGTAGAGTGGCTGGATTATTTTTTTATTGGTTAGTTTAAATAAAGTTCCACATGAAATGGATTATAGCAAAAAGTCAGTGGCTCATTTAACAGCAAGCAGTCTTGGAGCCTAGGTTTCAGATATCACTGCTCACATGCAGCATAATCTAAGACTATGACAAACATTCATCTTGATTGTGAACATATTTGTTTAGAATCAAGTTCCACTCTACTTCAAACGGGGCTTCTTCCAAATTAAATACACAAGTAGTCCTCATTTACTAGCCACTCATTCAGCAACCATTTAAAGTTGGAATGGCACTGACCAAGTGGAACCTCTGGCCTTCGCAGTGCTCCACAGTCATGCGATCATGATTCAGGGACTTGTCAACTGCTTGTATTACCGCAATTGCAGCATCCTGTCATTAGATTGTTGCCATTTACAACTTTCCCTACTGGCTTCCCAAAATCAATGGGGAAGCTAGCAAGGAAGGTTGCATGTTACTCTAGTAAGACCCCCAGCCTTCTTGCCACACTGTGTATCCCACAACCTTCTTATGCTCAAGTCTGTTGTCCCAGCCACTCCTCCCCACAAGCCTCCTCCAAATCACAGCCTGCACCAACCCTCCCAGCTCCCCCTCCTGGTCCTTACATAAAATTCCTACCACTTCCCACTTAACAACCTGCATATCTTGAGGTAATGACAGTAAGTGGGATTGCCAGGATTGCTGTCGTTAAGCGGTGCGGCCACCTGATGTTACACTTTGCAACCACATTGCTTAGCAATGGCAATCCCACTCCCAGTTGCCGTCATAAACCAAAGACTACCTGTATGCAGTATCACAACCTTGGTAACAATGACAAACAGAAAAATAAACAATCTCCTCTTAAGAAAACAGTCCAACCTAAGAGGCTTCAGTTCTGTAACACTGAATATTTTTATAGAAGGAATAATAGGCATTTCCTTATCTCTTAAGTGCTAGAAATAGTTACAAATTTCAAAGCAGGATTCCCCCCCCCCATTTCTCAGTGCACTTGTAAACATATTATACAAATTGAGTAAGTCACACAGATGCAATTTGTAACATTTACCTAATACCAATACCTACATTGATATTGATCACTCTTCCATTTAATGGACAACTGGAAGAAACACCTCCTTTTTTTATCATCTGATCCATTAAATTAAAGTTTCACTTGTATATCTCATAATTGCCCTGTCTACTCATCTTTCAGTGGGCCTGTGTTACAGAAAGTTACACAATTATTGCTAATTAGGCCCAAGACTGTATTTGCTAGACTTGCATTTCAAGAACCTCTTAACTACAGAAGGCCTACTCTACCATCACACAAAATTGAGTCACTTCAGGCATACATTTCTACTTGGAATTGATGTTCACTGCTCATAAGATTCTACTAGGTAGGAAAAGGAAAAGCATTTATGTGGATGACAAGTGGCCAATTTGTATGGTGGACAGGACTGAAACAACCTATGTTAACACCAAAGCTACTACTGGATCATAACTAATTTGTTTCCTTTGCTTCACAGCAGGGAATTTGCTATATCATAATTTAGCTTATAACTGGGATGATTAAATAATGTGTTCTGCCCTTATAAAATTACTTGTAATGTCATTCAATTCAGCCATTTTCAATTTTGGTTTCAAGCACAAATGCCTACTAGATGAACAAGGGTTAAAAAGGGACACAAGACCATCTTATAAAAGAGATGAAGTTAGATTGTAACTTATCTTAGTCAGTTTATTTCCCTCCAGAAAAAAAATAGAATTTTTTTTAGTACCAAGCATCACTCCACAATAAAAATAATAATAATATTTACTACTAGGAGAATGCCCGCAACTGAATTAATAGGCTGGGCTGTGCTTTGAATGCAAATGCAAAACAGTGTATCGTACCACACAGGGCCATGATGACTGCATCAGTCTGCAACTCCTTAAAGCAGCCATGCCTTTTCCTGGGTCTTTCCATCCCAGGAAAAACCCATTTGGTTTAGGAATGGCACCATGCGTTCCAAGGCACTTTTATGCTTTCATATCCAAAGTGCTGCACAAACGCAGTGGACAACTTTTCTAAAATTATTAATAAGGACTAGAGTTAAGATTGCTATTCTACCACCTCACTTTTGGCCAAAGACCAGCTGCCTAGCTCCATTTATGGTATCTGCTCTTACAAATATAATGCCTAGCAGCTGTTCACACCCCCCCACACACACCCCCCCGGTAAAATTGGATTGTTCCCTCTGTTCTTGTTGCAGTGTTTGGCTTCATGGTAACTGTAGGGAAGTGTTATTCTAAGTCAAATGTGGTTTTGGAATAGGGACAAAGGACAAAGATGGCGGAGGAAAGGGCAATTAACTTAAAAAAGGAAGGAATTCCAAAAACCTCCCCCTCAAAACACATTGTGGACAGTGAAACACCCCCCCCCCTTTAGACTCCAATAACAGCTGCTCAAGAAGATAAAAAAATGAAGCTACCAGCCCAGTTTGATATATTAGTGCAGGAGGTGGCTTAGAGCAGAAAAGGGATGATAGGCGAACGGAGGGGTGGGTAATCTCGGAACTCCTTCAGGTAACTTCGGTGTTTTCCCTTTGCCCAAATGGTCATTTGAATAAATCCAACCAAGGAAAACAGAGCCACTGTTGACAAACAAAAAAAAATGTGTAACGTTATTAGGCATTCAGAAAAGTATCCTCCCTCTTGGCAGAAAGGCAGTAAAAAGAATAAAACATTTAACATTGACTCCTTTTCCAAATGTATTACAGGTAGTCCTTGACTTACAACAGTTCCTTTAGTGACCATGGCACTGAAAAAAAGTGACTTGTGACCGTTTTTCACACTTACAACCATTGCAGTATCCTCATGGTCACATGATCAAAATTAAGACATTTGGCAACTAGTTCACATTTATGATGGTTGCAGTGTCCTGGGGTAATGTGATCCCCTTTTGTGACCTTCTGACAAACAAAGTCAATGGGGAAGCCAGATTCACTTAACTATGGTGGTGCTAACTTAACACCTGCAGTGATTCACTTAACAACCGGGACAAGAAAGGTCATCAAGTAGGACAAAAACATTTAACTGTCTCCCTTAGCAACAGAAATTTTGGGCTCAATTGTGGTCATAAGTCGAGGACTACCTGTACATCTTTTAAGGAATAGACTACAGAAATAGAAAATACTACCAAGGATCTTATATTACATTGGATACTTGTCTTGGGGAATACTATCTAATTGTGCCCATTGTTTAATATAGATACTCAGAGCTAAAGCATCCCTAACAAATGGAAAATGGATTTTGTAAAATAGGAGGTATCCCTCAGGATTGCTATCCCAGGAAGAGGCAGCATCTTTCATTATTTCCTATACTACTTAATGAATGAGAACATATTCAACTCCTATGTGCCTTGGTAAAATAGTAAAGGCAATGAAGAGACCAAGCAGAAGAGTGCATAGCTGCTAGCATCCCTTTTAGTAAAGGTATGAAGCTTACTGTGAAGCAGAAGCTGTAATTTACTGAGCTCTTGTAATCTTATGCTGGTACTTTCTTCGCTGAAAGGGGCAAGATATTGCTCCTGTTTTAAATTCATAGACCCTAATATACTTTAATAAAGAACAGTTCTGATAGAAAAATTGGGAAGGGCCAGAAAGAATAAAAATACATAACCGTATTTCATAAACATTGCTTAATAAAATTCTTATTAAAAGTGACTCCAGCAAAGATCTAACCAGTGGTTCCCAACCTGTGGTACGTGTACCACTAGTGGTACGCGAGGGCCTTCCAGGTGGTACGCAAACACTTTCGGGGTCATGAACGATTTTTAGTTAGTTATTTTTTACTTCACAAAAATGTTTACTGCCTAACACAAGATAATCTGGCAACGATTTGCAACTGTTGCCACAAGCCACCCACCTGGTCCCAGAGGCCCGAGAATCCAGTTGCTGGATGTGCGGGGCCAAAAAAGGAATGGTACAATTATGGAAATAAAGTGATATCTGATCGAATTTAGTTTCTCTGGAACCAGGTGGTACGCGGCGACTGTACGGGACCTCCAAGTGGTACTCAATCACAAAAAGGTTGGGAACCACTGATCTAACCTATTACCAGGACTTACCTGGAAGGCACTGAGTCATTATGGCAAAGCCAATCCAAGACCCTACCTGGAAAAGAAAGCATCAAGACTACGTCAAGGAAAATATTAAGACTTTCTAGGCTTGAGCATTGTGTTTTTCAGCTACAGTAAACATACAGCACAGTCCTACTTTGAAGGATGAAGACCCAACTCATGCACAAATCCCGAATGTGTTTCTGTACTTGCACTGAAAACTTTCCAATAAACTTTCTAGCCCAATTACAGGGCTGATTAGTGTGTAAGTAGAAGGAAGTACCTATCCTACTCTCAATTCAAAAGGCAAATAGCAATGTTCACATGAGTACGACCATCAGTGTCAAAACAGGTCTGAAGATTTTGTAGTACACATTCTACATTCTTAGCTCAGGCATAGGTACTATTCTTAGCACCCATGAAACCAAAGTGTTTTCCTCTGCAAAACCAGAGTGAGAAAAATGTAGAAGAAATGGGAGTTTGCCAGGGGAGTTTAACAAGAAGTTCCAAGGTCATTTTTAGTATATGAACCTAATTTTAAATATTATTTTACAGTTATTGTTTTGAGATTATTGTAAGGAACCTTGAGTCTGCTAATTTAGTGGGGTATGTTATTAAATATCTAAATAAATTCAGCATCTAAGTAAAGAATATCGAGAACAAAACAATGCACACACAAATAATACAAATAAAATATACGCCTTGTACTGATGGAATGAAAATGAATTGACTGCTGTAGTAATCTATAATGTTTGTGACATGGTGGTACTGTATTCCTGCTTGAAGATCAAAGAAAAAGGCAGAGACAAGAACAGTCATGTAGTTGGTGACCGACTATTGTGAGAAATTGAAATTGAAACAAATGTTTGCCAACCAAACACACTGACTTGTGAAGTGTGATCAATGCCATCATGTACAGTAATAGTGTGTTGAGTGAACCGAGATGTGGGACAGAATACCTTCCAATCACTGTCAAGTCCATTGACAGTTATCTCTTCCTCCTAATACATGTGAGCACAAATGGTAGAAACAAATCCTAATGAAAATCAAAAATGCTCAAGACCCTGTGGCCATGATAGTGTTCTCATTCATGCCGATAGGAGAGATTTTCTTTCAAGACCCATGGGCTGAATTGTCTGGGTGACTGACTGTTGATATGATATGGACTGTATCACAAGGGCTGGTAAAAATACATTTGGTTGAAACAAAGCAAAATTCATCAGTATAGATTTAAATGAATCCTATGGGTGTTAGAAATGAAAGCCTAAGATAAAAATGTACACACTGTAGAGAGTGTAAAATATTGATGTAATTTATTTTCTTCCATCCAATTGTGTCCTGTCCTCAGAGACTGCCGGTTTTCTTGGCAATGTTTTTAAGAAATGTTTGGCCACTGCCTCTTTTCTAGGGCTGAGAGAAAGGGATTACCCACTGGCTTGATGCTTTAACTACGACATCAAACTGGAATGATAAATCAGATTCACACCAGAAACAATGCCTCATAGCTTTCAATACCTATGCTCTATTGCATAGAAGTGTAGAAAATGAACCATGTGAGCCATAGTACTAGAACAGTGATGGCGAACCTTTTTTTCCTCGGGTGCCGAAATAGTGCGCGTGTGCGCTATTGCACGCGCGTGCGTGCCCACACCCATAATTCAAAGCCCCCCACTCACCCCACCCCCCTGCACATGCGTGCATGACCCCCCCCCACTCACCCATTTCCTGACTTCCAGTGGGCCCTGTAGGCCCATTTTTTGCCCTCCCCAGGCTCTAGAGGCTTTCTTGGAGCTTGGGGAGGGCAAAAACGCTCCCCCGGTTACCCTGGAGGCTCTCCGGAGGCCAAAATCGCCCTCCTAGAGCCTCCGCATGAGCCAAAAATCAGTTGGCGGGCACACACATGCGCGCTGCAGCTGAGCTAGGGCAATGGCTTGCGTGCCAGCAGGTATGGCTCCGCGTGCCACCTGTGGCACCCGTGCCATAGGTTCGCCATCACTGTACTAGAACAAAAATATGATTAAATAAATATAACACAGACTTACTGGCATCAGTCACATATTAGACTATAGCAAACTGAAGGGACTGTTCAAAATCAAAAACAACAAAGAGGAAAGAGACACTGGAGAACAAAATCACCTTTTTGGTGAAAATAGCAAAAAGCCAACAATTACTCAGCTCCTATTTTGTCTCTTTTTCCAAGAAAAAAGGTTATGTGTATTCCACTGGTAAATGTAAAGACAAATGGACAAAGAGGACTGAAGCTTGAGGCTGACAAATATATTGTCAGTATCTATTCATTTCAAATTAGTACACCTTTCATATTTCCTAAAATGCAACGCATTTGGATCAGTGGTGGGTTGCTGCCGGTTTGGACCGGTTCTTTAGAACCGGAAGCGGAAATTTACCGCTGCTCGCCGAACCGGCAGCGATGACTGGTGTTCCACGCTCCCGAACTGTCCTCCGGTTGCCGCAGCTTGCAAAAAAAACCTCTGCGCATGCGCAAAGGCTTCTGCGCATGCGCAGTCATTTCTGGGTGTTTTGCGCGACGTGACGGGCAAAACGCGCACTTCCGTCGCGATGTGAACCGGTAGGGAAGGTAAGTGGAACCCACCCTTGATTTGGATGTGAAAAATGTTGCTGATGGACAGGCTGAACTCTGAGAAATTCTAGAGAACAGATGGCATATGACTCAATGAGCTCAGATGTGTTCCTATTTCAGGAATGGGGAAAGGATCCAGGGGATTACACACTAGTCTAATAGGTGGGAAGATTTGAGAGCTGATCTTAAAGAGATTAATCCCAAAATATATTGCAAAGAAGGTAATTAAAAGACAGTAGCATGAATTTGGTAAGAACAAGTTTCATCATGCTAACATCATCTCATTCTTTTATTGAGTAATTTTCTTAGCTAATCTGGGAATGCTATAGATTTAATGTATCTTGACTTCAGCAAGCTCTTTCACAGAGTATCCCATGACATTCTGATTAACAAGATAGTTAAGTGTGAATGGGATGACATGTCAAGTGGATACACAGCTTCTCAAAAAACAACTTCAAAGAACCATCTATGGTTTCTCTTTGAACCAGAATGATACATTTAATAGGGTCCAAAATGGGCTCTCTTTACTCTTCTATTTTTTAAAATTACTTGGGTAACTTAATAAATTTCAAACAATCTTGATAGGTTGCAGAAATGAATAGTTTCTGCTCATAAATGAGTATGAAGTGAGTGCAAAATGGACAAAATCAATTTTATGGCCCCATCAAAGAAATACAGTTTGAGATGATGAGAGATAATTGCTCTACTTCACTTAGTTTGACCCCACTATATCCAATTTATAAAATACAGAATCATAAGGAAGGAAGGGGATCCTTGGAGGTGGTCTAGCCCAAACCCCTTCCCAAGGACAAATGGTCGTCCAATCTTTTCTTGAATACCTCCAGTATTCAACTCTGGGAGGCAAACTGTTCCACTGATTCTCACTGTCACGAAATTCCTCCTTATTTTCAGGTTGGATTTCCCTCTGATAAACTTTCATCCTTTGCTTCTTGTCCTGCCCTCAGGTACCATGGAGAATAAATTAATGCCCTCTTTCAACTGACAGCCCTTCAAGTATTGGGAGACTGTTACCATGTCACGCCTAAGCCTTCTCTTTGTTAGGCTAAACATACCAAGCTCCCTTAGCTGTTCTTTATACAATTTAGCCTCCCACTTATCATCTCTGTTGCTCTTCTCTTTTTTCTCCTTATCATCTCTGTTGCTCTTCTTTCTAGGGTCTCAGTATTTTTTGTGTGTCCTGGCGATCAGAACTGGACATAGTATTCCAAATGTGGCCTCACTAGTGCAGTAGGGAGTGGCACTCTCTCTTCCCACGATCTTGATGCAATCCCTCTGTTGATGCAGCTTCGGACGACGTAGCTTCCCTCCACATAGATGTATTTCCATTGAGGACCACCCGCTGAGTGTGGTTGGTCAGCCAACTGCAAATCCATCTGGTGGTGGTGCTGTCTATCCCACATTGTTCTATCTTACCAAGAAGTAGGCTGTGTCTACTGTATCAAATGTCTTACTTAAGTTGATTCTGGGTGCTATACCTCACAAAGCATTCAGAGAAACTATAACAGGTTCAAAGAAATGTAAGAAGCATGATCAAGGGACTAAAACAAAGTTATATAATAAGGATTTGAAGTAATTGAGAATTTTTAACTTTGAGAGAAGACAAGTATACTATCATATCTCCCCTCAAATAACTGAAGGGTTATCATATACAAGATCACAACCTACTCTCTATCATTCTAGGATGCAAAATAATGATTTTAAATTACAAGAATGAATGGATGTTCTCTCTCTTTTTTTTAAGGGCTATTCTGAAAGAATAAGTCAACAGTGGAACTAATTACTGAGAGAAGAAACAAGGTCCACTTTGCTGGATGATTCAAGATTAAACTAGATTTCCATCTGTCATGAAATTTCAATTTAATTCAAGGGTGGAGGAAGCTTCTGAGCAACAAGAATTAATCATTCAATTAAAAGACAGATAAAAGTAATGATTTTCAGACTATTTGCCTAGATACTGTCACTATGCCTATATGTTTCCTATGAAGCAGAATTCATTAATAAAATACAGATTTTAGCGTTCAGAATTTGTTTCAAAGTTAAAGCACAGCCATACCTCATAAGTATAATTGGGACAAGAGATCAGCAAGAAAAGCCATGTAAATGGGTTCTTCGTGGGGAATGGGATCTTCCTGGCCTTTGAACCTGGAAGAAATCATAAGAATGTTTATTGCGACAAAGAACCAATTTGCAAGCAACAAAAAACAACCTATCACCTAACAACACACACAAGAGTTACAGTAAAGCATTAGACTTGTAAAAGTCTCCCTTCTGTTTATCAAAGGTGACAAAAAGAAAGTCTGTATACTTCAGAGTTAAAAAAAGATACAGTACATACCAAAGATTCTAACATGGTTTTAGCCAATAACAAAATAATTTCTCATTTTGCCTGATGTAGCTTCAGCCCACCTCCAAAAAACTGCAAAACTCTTCCTACTCAAACTTGACAGCACTCTCTTGTTTTCCTTGTTTGGCTTTCAGAAGTCAGGTGATTATCTCTTGGCACCTAAGGCTGGCTTGTTATTTAAAGGGTCAGCTGTTCCCACTACAGAGCAGAGGGTGTTTTTAATACAGACATCTGCGCTTCCATTTGGCCTTTTCTCTGTACTCACCAGCTGGGCGAAGATTTCGCAGAGCAATATGAATAGAAAAGTTTCCCAGCTGACAGAACTGCAAGAGGAAACAAAACCAGTGTTAGCAGGGAAGGGGCAAGAATTTTTGTTTTTTAAAGTTTACTATCACCACTAGAAGCAAGATAGTGGCACAGAAACCTCCCAGAGCTCACCCCATCTGTGATTCAAATAATTTTCTAGAAATGTTAGGAATTTGCTTGGAGGAAAAGACAAAACTTTTAATGTGCCAATACAACAAGGGATTTTTATCATTCATGTCTTCTGATCCCTTGTTCTCATCAGTCCAAAACAATTTAACAGCTCTGGCACTAATAAGATGTTCTACAATTGTGCAAAAGTAAGTTCTGTTTCGAAGACAAGAAACTCAAAACCCAGTATTTTCCAGTACCATAACTAAATAAACTTCAAAAAAGCATTGTTGCCTTTTTTCTTTCTCCTGCCTTTCCCCCCCTTTTGTAGTTTCCCTTGAATTTCTTTGGTGTAGGTGTCTTCTCATTCTTTATAATGCACCACATACATACAATCAATCAATAAGATTGCACAGCATGAATACAGCATTTTTCTGCAATTCTTGAAAACAGTCAATTTGTTTCCTGCGATCACAGAACTGCCTAGTGCAGGAATCAGATCAGTCCAAGAAAAAAGACAGCTGCCTTCAAAACTTGGAGTAAAGTGCTATATTCACATTTCTGTGTGTTAAAGCACCTTTCTTGAACTGAATTTGAACCACTGCAGAGTCCTACTAACATAATAGTCTTAAGACATGAGCACATGTGTAAGGGGGGAAAAAGTTTCTCTCCAGGCAATAGTACCAGATCCACGATCCATTCCCAAACCAGACTGCTTCATGGTCTTTCCATGCACCAAGAAAGAGAGGTATATTTCTACATTTTTACTATACATAATTCGAATTCCATTCTCCTAGATTTCTTCCCATTGCTACAAATTGCTTATTTGAGGGAACTATGGTTTGTAAAAAAAATTCCAATATTATCTTATCAATCTGCATAAAACTTGTTTGTCTGCCACAAACAGATAGTCATAACTTTTATTTCTAGATACACAATTTCTTGATTTTTAACACTTGACTTTGCATGGGGAAACCTCCCACCTTAACCCGGCCTAGGCTCTGTCTAAAACATCTGCCTATTTTTTTATTACATATACAACATTTTTCAGGTAAAGGGCTATTCTTCAAAAATCTACAAATTGTTACCAGGAATATGATAAGCGCCAATTTCACTTGTTCGTGTCCATATGCTGGAAAAAAAACAGAAAAAGAAACAAAAACACTCTTAGAGTAACTACAACAACTGGAGCGCCTAGAACATTCCTAGAAGAAAAAAGATTCCCCAATGAAAGATCTGAAGATTTTCCAACTGAATGAAAGAGAATCTCATGACAGCAACTATACAGTTATATGTGTGATAGCATATTAATACTCATAAGGAAGGGAAAAAACAAGGATAAACTAGAGGCATTTAGTTAATCCCTTCAGAATTTTCTTTTTCCTTTCATCATTCACTAAGTAATTATATGATAAATCAAACCAACAAATGAAACAAAGAAGTTGATTCACCTAGACATTTTTGAAGATATCAAAAAGCATGTTGCCAGGTTAATGCAAGAATGGGACGTTTGAGCTGGAAGGCAGTCCTGACACGTCCTCCCTCAGCGCCGATTATCCCTCCCTCTAGGTGTGATAGTTGGGGGGGGGCGTACGATCTCCCCAGGCCAGAGCCGTAAGCCCAATTTTTGAGGGGACAAAACCACGAAACTGCTTCAGTAATGGCGGGCAGATCAATCAGAACAGGGTCCAGGCCCTGGAATGCTCGATCCTGTGGTTAACTGCAGCGTGGATAGAGCCGAAGCTCTGTGATCCTCTCGGTTCTCCAGCTGACAATTGAGAGCCGCAGAAAGCTCACGCTTGGAAGATCTTCAATATTTTTGGAATAATTCTGTCACGAAGGCTGTAAACTGCCAACTATCCTGGATGATAGTTCCACCCACTATGGAGAATGTATACATGGATTTTCATAAAGCCTTTGACAAAGGTTCCTCACCAAAGGCTCATAATAAGATGTACAGATGTATGTTTTTTCTTCCTTTCTCATTACATTGGAACCCTTTAATGTAAGGAGATTTAGGACCAGAAGAGGAAAACAAATTTTCATATACAACTATGTTAAAAAGAATGTTTATTGCTTATTACTTTATTTAAAATATAAAAATAGCACATTTAAAAGTATAGGAGCTACAATATGAACTATACAAAGGAAACAAGAATATGTATAAAAATAACTTCAAATATGAAATAACTTTTGATATGAAATATCTTGATCGGGTAGCATATATGTTTTAATTAAGACTTGAAATAATTTGCACCAAACTATATCCTGTGTTCTCTGCACAGAATTTTATATGGCACATACAGTATGCTGCCTTTTCCCCCCATGCTTTTCATCTTCATAACTTGTGAGATTTGTATAGCTGACTTATACCAAACAGACCCAAAATAATGACTTTAATGTCCAAGAGAATATTTGAATGAGATCTCCCTAGACCTAGACTGAAACTTGAACTGTTTAAAAAGGAGTCAAGTCCAGAGCAGTAACTCATAAAGAAAGCATCTCTAAGGGAAAGTATGTCAACTGTAATTCTAAAACAGAGGAGAATGTGTGAGGCTACCCTTGTGATAGAAGTCAATTTAAAGAAAATAAAGTTAGAGAAATTAGATTACATGAAATTACTTGATCTGAGGAATCCTCAGGTGGAAAGACAGGGAAAAAATTATAAACCTGTCTCTCAACTAAAGAATACACTTACGTATTTTTCCATTCAAGAAATTACTTGGGGCACTAGGAACTTGCTATTTACTGTTGCCTCTGATCTGAATAATTTTACCAGACATTAGTTGTATGTTTTTAAGCTAGAATTTTAAATTAAAGGGCCTAGAAACTTTTATTTAAAAAAAGAAAGCTGGAATTCTGCTCAATTATGTATTTATTCCATTTCTTAAGGCAAGAAATCTGTACAGCTCCAATGACCATTATGTAAATCTATTAGCACTCAGTGAGAAGCATATTAACTAGGCAGAACCCATTCTTATGCAAGCCCAGTATGAGATTCCCCACCCCCCACCCCTGTCCCAGTACACACTTCTGGTTAATTACAAGGAAAGAAACATAAACTTCATTTAATATTCATTTAATTCTTCATTTAATTCTTAGAAATCAAATGGACTTCTTTAATCAACCGATATGATTCTTTTCCTAGCTTACCAGGTGGTGTATACAACGGGTGATTGATGTAATATGCCATCCAGGCTGCAAAGCCCCAATAGTAAGTGCAATTCTGAGGAAGGAATTAAAAATTTCACATTAAAAAATGTAATCGATTAGTAGCAGTATATCAAAAAAAGGACTTGCTAACTGCCTCAGTTTCATTGCTCCATGAAGAGACCCAGCAAAAAAGTAGGGCAGTTTTGCAGGGGTGAAATCCAGCAGGTTCTGACAGGTTCTGGAGAACCAGTAGCGGAAATTTTGAGTAGTTTTGAGAACCGGCAAATACCACCTCTGGCTGGCCCCTGAGTGGGGTGGGAATGGAGATTTTGCAATATCCTTCCCCCAGGAGTGGGGAGGGAATGGAGATTTTGCAGTATCCTTACCCTGCCGCCCACCAAGCCACGCCCACAGAACCGCTAGTAAAAAAAAAAATCAGATTTCACCACTGGTTTTTAGTCTATAGCTATGTTGCTTGAAAATGTCATTACCTTGAAGATGTTACGTAAAGGCATTGTTCCATGGGAGAATCTGTGGACAAAAAGGGTCTCGAGGAGGCGCTTGACATAATGGAAAGAGTGACAAATGCAAGCCAGGCTAGAAAGGAAAGGAAAACAGATATGGCTGACAATAGAATCACAACCTTACCAAAAAAAATACAGATACTATTCCACTGTATTTGATTATTATCAGCCAAAGGATAAGGTATATCCATGTTTCCAATGTTAATCTATTTATTATTTAAATTTATATGGCCACCCATCTCAAATTATTGACTCTGAGTGGCTAACAGCAGTTAAAAGTACTACATAACTATATATAACAACAAAAATACGTAATTATTTTTTAAAAATAATCAGCGGTTGAGGGGGAAAAAACCTAAATAACCAATCAACAAACAAACCAGCACAAGCACTGCATACACTTTGGAACAAATCCAGCTTCCCAATGGTGACCCAACCATGTCTTTAAGGCAGGCTGGACAATTAATTTTCCCAAGAGGTCACATGAGAAACTGGAACTGTTGTGGGGGGCCGCTGCAGACTCCCGCCATTGCTTCCCTGCCCACCTATCACTGCCCTACCCCCACCTCCGCCACTGCCCCACTCCCACCACCTTGCTTCTGCTGCTGCTGTCCCACCCGATGCCACTGCTGTGTGCTGAACTGGGACTGCCTGCGGGCCGTGAAATGCCCAGGTCTGCTTTAAGACCTTACATAAGGCTAGCTGGATTGGGGCAAATGTATATCTCTGGGGGATGGTGTTCTAAAGGGGCAGAAAAGGTCCTCTTCCTGGGCCCTGCCAAATGACATTCCCTAATAGACAGGATCTGTAGCATCTTTCTCCTGCTGGATATGATGGGATGGATAGATATAACTGGAGAGAGATGATCTCTCAAATACTTGCTCTATGCCGTGAAGGCTTTTATTGTTTCCGCCATGTCATGGGAACAATGGGAACTGACCGGGAAAGGCAATTTTCAAGTAACTGAACTGGAGAAGCTAAGAGAGACAGGGAGAGGCCTTCAAGAGTGATGGTGCATCTCATCCCAACCATGGTTCCTCGTTAATTACAGAAAAATAAAACTCTTTTAGGGTAGGAGGCACTCCACCCATGGAAGAGGAAAGAAAGTTTAAGAATGAATCCACTCTTTGTGACTGAACACATATATTGCCTCATGGAGGATGTTTCTAGTAGTGAAGAACATTATTATTAGGAATTCTTATTATTCTATTATTAATTATTCTATTCTATTATCGAGCTATCCTATTATTATATTTCTATCATCCTTAGACAAATAGAAGTAGAACAGGCTTGTCAACCATATGTTGACTTGTCTTCCCACTGTGAAGATGCAGACATCAAGTGTTATCTAGATAAGCTTGATAGGTAATGCAGTAAATGGGATGCAAGTCAGTATTAACAATGTGAAGAAAAGTAAGCAGGCAGGCCTGGAAACCAAATTTAGGTTGCTGGGCAAGATGTTGAAATGGAAGACTGCTGAAATCACTCTCTTGGAAAGTTATCTGTTCCATGCAGAGTGCCAAATAGGCAAATGTCTATGGAGATTCTCAATCATTCAGGTTGTCCCAAAGGTGCTTTTTCAAGGGGCAACTGGACTTTCTTGTTTTTCTTTGAAGATGTTTCACTTCTCATCCAAAAAGCTTCTTCAGCTCTGACTGGATGGTGGGGAACTCCTTGCAGACAGATGGTCATTTGAATTCTTTTAGAGAGTCACTGAAGCCACCTGGAGGTTTATCTGTGTCCTTAGGGTCACCTGAGTGCTGCAAATGGGTGTGGAGCCTTCGTGAAACTGTTCAAAGGACTGGGTAGTACAACTGGAGATAGATGATGTTGTATCCCTCCCACTCTGTTCTATTTTGACATAGATGACCTCTTTGACCTCTCTTTCAAACCAGTGGTCCTCTGTCCAAAATGTGGACTTTGCTGCCTTCAAAAGAGTGGCCTTTGTCTTTTAAATGCAGATGGACTGCTGAATCTTGACATGGTGGGTTTGTTCTCCTATGTTGCGCCATGAGTATCAATGATTACCAATATAGATAGCATCTTACTACCTCCTGAATCATAGCAGTGTGCTTTAAATACGGATTACTGGAATATGTAAATAGAAGGTGGCAGTTACTCCCACCTAAATTTGTGAGCTTTCAAATGCATCCAGCTGGCTATTTTATTACACAAAATGTACCTTGGAGCAAAACTTTATGTCCTTATGTGACACTTCAATAATACCCAATTGCAAAAAGGAATTCAATATTCAGACCAATTCTTTTCTGCCAACTCTAGAAATATCAGTTGGAATACAGGAAAATTTTCCTTTACAAGAGTAAGATATATGAAGGGAAATGTCTAGTCTAGTTTGGGGCTGCCCTTATCTTGGAGAAGATCTTAGCTCACTTAGTGGAAAACATTCCAGTTTAAATTAAATGTAAGCAGTAAAATGTTTATTGTGGCCTGTAAATACTCACTGAACAACAGAGTACTTGCTGGAGGTGAAGTCATATCTTGAGCCATAAATGAAAGGAACCCGGAAATAAAACATCAGGTAAATGAGGAGGGGCCCAGCATACTCTGTGAGGAATACCTGACAGAATAGAATAGAATAGAGCAGAATTCTTTATTGGCCAAGTGTGACTGGACACATAAGGAATTTGTCTTTGGTGCATATGCTCTCAGTGTACATAAAAGAAAAGATACATTTGTCAAGAATCATGAGGTACAACACTTAATAATTGTCATAGGGTACAAATAAGCAATCAGGAAGCAATCAATATTAATATAAATCATAAGGATACAAACAAGTTACAGTCATACAGTCATAAGTGGGAGGAGATGGGCGATAGGAACGATGAGAAGACTAATAGTAATAGTAATGCAGCCTTAGTGAATAGTTTGACAGTGGTGAGGGAATTATTTGTTTAGCAGAGTGATGGCGTTCGGGGAAAAACTGTTCTTGTGTCTAGTTGTCTTGGTGTGCAGTGCTCTATAGCGTTGTTTTGAGGGTAGGAGTTGAAACAATTTATGTCCAGGATGCGAGGGGTCTGTAAATATTTTTTTACAGAATGTAGAACAAAAACAGAATGTAGAAAGGCAAAAGGAATTCACAGGGAAGTGCTTTCTTGAGGGGAATTGAAATACCACTCACAGTCACCCAGCTGATCTGTGCGCCTAAGTCCCGAAAATACAATGTTGCTGTTGTACCAACTGGCAAATTCTGAAGGATATCTTCATCCTTCAAAGACTTTCCCTCTAGAAGAAAGAGAAATCACACTGAAACTCTGGGGGACTCAGAATCTTGATGTGAATATCAGACACAACAGTTGCTTGTTTGGCTATACAACAGAGGAGAAATTGTTAGCCTTTCATTCTAAAGGACAAACATATGCAAAGTAACCCAAGATGAAAGATGCTTAATTATCTTCTTTATTCATGAATCAAATCATTAGCAATTTAACTATTGGTAGGTAAAGATTTCTTTCAAAGAGGCACTTCTTGTGACTTCCCAAACCACAGAATGTTCACACCAATGTTATTCTCTAATACAATCTCATTCAAGCAAGTACCAGCCTTTGTTTTGTTCTTTCCAAAATCTTTTACCAAAAACTTTATCCTAAAGAGAGGAAGCCAAGTATTAGGAGATATTTTAGCACAGCAACTTACTGGGATCTAGTCGCAGGCACTGCCGGGCTGGATACCATTGAGGGTCTGAGAAAAGAAAAATATAAGTTTTCTTATAATGAGTCAGAACCATTAGCCCCATCAGTTGGCAGCACTCCAGAGCAATCTAGAGATATGAAGGTAGACAAAAAATTATTTGCCCCAGAGTTTTCATGAGAAAGAGAATTTAAAAATTAGAGAAAAGTTACTCATTCTGGGTCAATATATAAAATTTCCAAACAGTGTCTTATACTGGTAGTGCAATCTATACACACAACTAATAGGACTTATTTAAAAGTAGTCGGGTATATGACTAAACTCATAGCTATTACCATTTCTTTAAAGGTTTTATACAAGTTTAGACAGATAACCTACATGGCCATATGGCAGCTGAAGCCCAAAAGATCTGGAGAGCACTAGAAAATTGATGAAAACACAAACAAATCTTAGATCTCTCGTCTGCTTCAGAGTGCTTTACCTTCCTGATCAAGAAACAAACCAGCATAAGGGGGAAAATGCTCTTAATCTACACATTTTTCTTTCTCAACTCTAAAGCAGGGGTGTCAAACTCGCGGGCCGGATGCTGGCCACACCCATGCCCACGTGGACACTGGCCACACCCACCCATTTTAGCGAAGGGGGAAAAAGTCACGATACGTCACATGATGACGTGATGATGTGAGTTTGACACCTCTGCCGTAAAGGGGACAAAAGGGACAAAAAAAGATAAATTCATAAGCTGAAGCTACTGATCTTTGATTCTAATCAAAGAAAAATAATTGTATTTTCAAAAATGTACCATTTAAGTGATGTAGTAAACATTTTCAATAGCTAATTTTATTAATAAATTAAGGTGCTCTTTGCTTTCAACATTGAAATCCTTCACAAAGATATGATAAACAACAAAGGTGGTATTTTTCTATACATACGAGACTTGGTAAAGAGATTCTTGATTTCAGTTATGGTAGCATTGGGCTCTACCTGAAAGGAAACACAGAAGAGGAATCAGAAAACCAAAGGACACTATTCTGTATAATCAAGTAAGACCACTTTGATTTAACTACTTTCTAGCCCAACAAACAGGCAACAACAATAAAAATGCCTCAGACATAACAAGTGCATATTCAAATTATGTGTATTAAGCAAAATAATACTAGATGAATCAATTAGAAACACTACCAGAGATAACAAGTTAGAAATGTGCTTCTGTCACACACTTCTATACTCTTATCAGCCTAGTGGCTTGCGGGCAAGCACCTATTACATCTAGTAGGGTGTTGCAAGTTTGGATTCAATCCAGATGAAGTCTTTGGAATATCGAAAAGCATATATACAACAGTTGTCTGTACACTTGCAACTTTTTCCATGGTTACATGGCTGCCACAGAAGTTTCTCCACTACAGCCATGCAATCCTAGGGGGAAAATCCTTTAATGAGTTACAAACATCTGGCACATTCATGTTCACACATAATTTCAAAGAAAATCCAAAGCAGTGTATACGCCTAGCTTCTGGTCAATAGGAATCTGTTGGCAGCGTATTAATCCCTTTATGTTGTTCACAATCACTTTTGTTAGAACACTTTTATAAGAACCATCAAGAATGTGGTTAGATGTTTTGCTCTCCCTTTCTTAGTAATCTTTGTTGCTTTATTTGTATGATCACTGCATCATCTCTATTTTAATCCTTTTACAGTAAGAAGTGAATGTAAACTGGTTCGCTTCCACCTTGGAAAGCTATTTCTGTGGTCCAGAATAGGTTTGGACGAAATGAATCAATAGTCAAAGGATACTGAAACTGAATTCTTAAATCAACACTGATGTCACCAATACTGACTGCCTAATGTAACTTGAAGGCTAGTTAGTTCTTTATAATGTAGTGTCACACACATAAAATTTATAAAGCAACGAAGCAACTTTACTGCAACTAAAAGTCTTCTCATGGAATAAAAACACTTAGCATGAATATGTTAATTATATTTTCATCGTGCCTTTAATATATATAAAAGTTTTGGTCAACTACAGGTGGTGAACATATCTAATACTCCTACCTCCTATTTTTTCCAAAGTATATATAGCCATATTAATATACTAATACATAATGCATTAATTAATGCCAGTATATACTGTATTTTTCAGAGTATAAGACGCACCGGAGTATAAGACGCACCTTAGTTTTGGGGGAGGAAAACAAGGGGGGAAAATGTGCCTCTGCCTCCCAGCAATTTGCCTCCCAGTAAACAGCAAACAGCACAGATGATATACACCATTTGCTGTGTATTTCTGTGCATGTGTGCCTGACCCATAGAGATAGCAAAGAATTAGAGAAATGTATATTATGGCAGTATATTAATGCCAGAAAGTTTTCTTAAATGTAGTCACACTATCTCCTCCCAATTATTTAAATAGATCTACTCCAAACATGACTAAGTCAGGGTTTAATTCAGTTGCCTTATCTTAATACTAAACAGGACACTGTTACATTTCAGACTATACTTGTACAGATGTTGTTAAAATTGATGTGGCTTTCTTGAAGTATACATTATTCTCTGCTATTTAAAAGAAGATACAATAGCACTGGGCCTCTTCAGATCAAGCATTTATTTTAAAAAGCTTCTTCATTAGACTTCTTCAAAGTCTAATAATTTGAACATTCTATAGACATTTATAGTTATTGACTTACCTCCTTGCATCCAGTTTCAGCAACTGATTAGCGCAAGAAATTAAAATTCTGCCTCTGTCTCTCCCTCCCAGAAATTTGCCTCCTTGCAGTTTTAGTTTCACTTTCATTTTAGCACATGGGGCGGCCTGCAACCTCTATCAGCAGCTGGTCGGGAGGCCAATAATCAGTTGCTTGTGCTAATCAGGCTCTGCGCTGTTTGTTGCAAGGAGGTAAATTGCTGGGAGGCAGAGGGTGGGGCTACATTCGGTGTATAAGACGCACCCAAGTTTTCACACTATTTTTGGGGGTAAAAAGGTGCGTCTTATACTCCGAAAAATACGGTAATTATAACAGTACCATCAGTTCAAAGAAGACACAAAAAGTTCTCAAAACAGTAAATGGTTCCTACTGTATATGAATTTTTCTTTGATGAAAAAAATACAAGAAGATATAAGAAAAGTGTCAAGGTGGGGCTAGCTAAACTTCAAAAAACTGATCAATTCTTGCTAGGAGATAAACATGTCTGGGAACTTTAGTTCTTGGAACTCATAACATGGAATGAGTATTTCCTGCTTGATTCTTAAAGAATTCAAATCTAGTCCTACCAGGAAAGATATGCATGTGGATGTGAAGATATCAATGGTGTTTTCATTCAGAAAATGAACTACAAAAGTTGTAAATCTGCATTTGTTTCTGTAGTGCAACATAAAGATCAAAGACTAAGCATTAAAACAAATTAAAAAGTGAATATATCCATGGTTAACAGAGGCTGGGAAAACCTCTGCAAATCTCGGCACTCTTTCAAAAAATCTGAAAAAACAATCAAAAAGTAATATAAAGTAAAGAAAGAAAAGGAAAAAGAAAAAGACAAAAGTGCAACAAAGATAAAAATAAATAGAAATAAGAGACTTAATTTTCTTTGTAGCAAATACAAGTACAGGTAATCCTCAACATACAAACATTCATTTAATGACCATTTAAAGTTACAACAGCACTGAAAAAAGTGACTTATAATCACTTTTCATACTTATGACTATTGCAGCATCCCAATGGGCATGTGCTCAAATTTGGACGCTTGGCAACGGGCATGTGTTTATGATGGTTGCAATGTCCCGGGATCATGTGATCCCCTTTTGAAAACCTTCTGACAAGCAAAGGCAATGGGGGAGCCAGATTCACTTAACAATTTTGTTACTAACTTAACTGCAGTGATTCACTTAACAACTATGGCAAGAAAGGTCATAAAATGTAGCAAAACCTGCTTAACAACTGTCTTGCTTGTAACATAAATTTTGGGCTTAACTGCGGTTGTAAGCCAAGGACTACCTGTATGATTACAAAATTGCCTCTCTATGTTTACAAAATAACAGTTTCCTTTTCTATTATCTAATGGTTTCTAATCATCAATACCATAGATCAGAAGTTCATATTTTTCTGTTACATGCAAAAAGTCTATAGGGTGTTTCCACTCAGCAACATATATAGATGTTGTCTTTTCTCTAATCAAAGAAGTCAATTTAGCCATTTCTGCAAGTTCTATTATATTTCCCAACTATTATCTTTCTCCATTGTGGGTGGTACTGAACCTTTCCATTTTTGAGCACATTAATAATCTCACTTTTTAAAACTTCCTTTTTTTTATGACCCTGTAGAGACCCTATTCGGGGTAGAGTTGGGGCAACTGGATGGAGCTGAGGAGTTCACTTTTTTTTTCTTTGTGCGTGCCCTAGGAGAGAAACATTTCCTGCTACCTGTTCCATATAATCTCACTATCCGCTAGTTCGGATATCCGCCTGGCCGACGTAATAGCCACGAGAAAAGCCACCTTACAAGAGAGGTGTCTCAAGGTGGCCGTACGGAGAATCTCATAAGGGGCACCAGTGAGAGAATTCAGTACTTTTGGTAGATCCCACGTAGGGTACCGATGAATAACAGATGGACATATGTTGGAAGCCCCCCAAAGAAAGCGCCGAATCGTACGGTGAAGCGCCAACGACCGCATGACAGAACGGAAGACAAGATTCAACAGATCCGCAAACCATGGCTTGCGTGGCCAATATGGGGCTACCAGAACAACCTCCGCTTTCTCTGATAGGATCTTCTGTACGACCTGAGGGAGAAGCGGGAGTGGCGGAAACGCATACATCAGGCCCCTGAGCCAAGGGGAACGAAGAGCGTTGGTGGCTTCCGCCCCTGGAGTCGCAAATCTGGTAAAGTAGCGTTGAACCTGGGCATTGTGCGGGGTGGCGAATAGGTCTACGTCCAGGAGACCAAAGATGGTTGTCATTTCTCGGAATAAGTCCGGGTGCAGGCTCCACTCGGCATGATCCACGGAGGCTCGGCTGAGCCAGTCCACGTGCACGTTCGTCACCCTCAAAATATGCTCTGCTCAAATGGAGAGCAAATGCTGTTCTGCCCAGATGCCCAGCCTCCTCCATGAGAGACCTGGACCGCGTGCCGCCCTGGCGGTTGATATGTGCCTTATTCCTTCTCGGCTGGCTAGTCCTTCGTCTGCTGAGAGGGAGGCCATCTAACAAGAGAGAGGTAGCAGCCCCCAAATCCAAATGTGGTAGGAGAGAAGCAATTAAATCCGCAGCTGTTACTGACAGCTCAGAACACTGTATTTCATATTTTATAGGTATATCTAACATCAGTGGATGGAGTGCATGCTTTGTTTGTGTTGTGTGGATACTATTTTGGAAATTGCACTGATGGCATTTCCTAACCGCCCAGCTCCCTCATAGAAGGGCTCTCGGCAGTTGGGAATTGATGACATACTGACTTGAGATGTGTATGGATGCTGCTTATTCTTGTTTTGCTGTTATTATTGAATTGAAACAATTTTGAAAATATATGTTCGTCTTTTTTTCTGTGGCTGATTTATTGCTAATCCCTTTTGTAAGCTATTTATATTTGCTTGATTAAAGTGACTTAAAATGCTTGTAATAAACTAATAATAAAATGGGTGTAGGAATGTTGTGCTGGAATTCCGAGCTGCATTTTTATATTTTTAGTAATTAAGTCTACATACGTAGCAGCCATACATTCACAGACAGAAAAAAAAGTTATCTTATTGATTTGTGCTGCCATACTACAAAATAGTAAAATAATGTCAATGCATGGCTATGGAAGACAGTAGCACTTTAGTAAAGAAATAAGTTACTGGGACATAAGACTAGGGTCCAAATGTCATACATGGCATACAACAATGTGGAAGAAACTGGGATTATGCTTTGCTGACCACTACCGCTATTTGGATGTTACTTTAGTCTCATCTCTATATTTAGTCTCTTTGCTTGCTCAACAGTCAATGCAGGAGTCTCATTTGTCTGAAAGGATTAACAATACCCATAGGAATCAAATGAAAAAGGGAAAGATGCTACTGCCACTCAGTGCTGACACAAAACTGAACTGCCATGGTTAGTAAATCTTTGGGACAAAAAAAAATAAAAAAAAGAATAAGGGAATTTCCCTCTTGGGTGCTCTTCTGTTTTTCCTTTCCTTTCCCATAAAACATGTTTTCTACCTTCCAAGTTTATCTTATCCAAAAGAACATGCATCTCAAAAAGAATATCTCTCTGATCTACTTTGTGCAGAAAAGTAGATCAGAGAGCCATTTGTAACTAAGGTGTCACCATATTAAGGGTTCAAAATCCTCCCCTTAATCAGATTGGCTAGCACTTTTGGATGGGATTTGTCATTCTTTGCAATGACAAATTCCACCCAGTAGACTTGTGTCTGAAAAGTTTACCTATCTTATAGATACTTTTGGTACTATGTCTTTGAGTAAGTTCCTGAGCCAAAACACACTAATAGCTATTCTATACAAAGTCCTTGCAGTCCTGAATCTTTAAAGATTGAAAAATTGGCCAGTAGGAAATTTTCTGTGGATTGTACTTTTCGAAACAAATCTGAAGTCCACTCATTTGTGTTTCCTCAAGCCAACCAGATATGCGTGTAAACAATTATACAATTTCATTTCATTATCTAAACTAAACCAAAACAACTTCCATCTTTTGGGGGTTCAAATATATTCAAAATCTGAAGGTGTGTCTAGTTAGAGTGGTAGACGTGCAGATCCCGAAGAATTATTTTTTCTGGGAAATTAACCATTAACTCAGTGATAGTGCAATTATTATGTAAGCATGAAAGTGGGATTGAAGATAACAAACTGTTCCAAATGATTTAAAGTTCTGTTTTCCATTTATAATATAAATCTATCTCCATGGAGTTAAGGTTCATGCCTTTGTCCTTTACTTAGGATCTACATAGGGAGGTATCACACCAGCATTAAAAAAAAAACCAAAACCTTTACTGGTGGCCATATCACATGCTTATTGTACTCATAATTCCAGAGCTGTCCTAAAAGGTCTTGGTATCAAACACAGCCTAAAAGATGATTAACACATTCAGATCAGAGATAGGTGGTCATGATTATAGAACAACTTGGAGTTAAACGGTGTGTCACACAACTGCAAAACAAAAATATTTCTTATAGTTTTGCAATATGCGTGTTTGCCTTTTGATAGCAAATATTGATATATTTTGCAATTGGCTGTAACTTCCTGTGCATGAATATCTCACATTGCTAACTACAAGTCCTGCACATGTAGATCTCACTTGCTAACTGAAGTTCCAACTTCACGAATATTTCATTCAAGCTTTGATTTAGTTTTTTAGTAAATCATTCACTTTTTCAGTATAAAAGTGCAATACTATGTTTTTTTATTAAGACTAAAGCAATTCTAAAGCTCTGCAATGACAAAAAGTCAACTTCAGCTTCAAATCCTCCTTCCAAGATAAAAACACTTACCTTATCCAGGAAGCACAGCTTTTCCCGGGTCTTGGCATCCAGGATCTCCACCTCAAAAAAAAGAACACCCCTTTTAGATTTCTTAATAGGATGATGTGGCGTTAAATCATTGATGTTTCTTTGAAGAGGTGGACACCCCTCTACGGGCAGCAAATTCCCATCCATGCCTCTTCACCAAGCAGCAAATCCCAAAGAGTATGTTCAGTCAACAGGCTTGTTCACAATAAGCTTCCTTCGCTATGATCAAAATTTAAGCATGGATCATTTCTGATCTGTGTGAAAATTTGAATCTGAAAGGAAAAAAGTTCCCTCTGAGATTAAGACTCAAAGTTCAGCCTTTCAAGCAATTCAGCTCAGCAAATAAAGGGGCTTCCCTTTTGGTCTGTTCTGTAGGTTGTGTTCCAAGGAGTAAGTCGATAGCATGGTAGCTGAACCACTACCCTTCTCAGCTAAATATAAAACTGAGCCCAGCAAAAAACTTCTTGCAAGAGACTCTTGGCCAGTTAAGTCATATCAGGAAATTTTAAAGCCTTTTATTTTTATTATGAAATTTATTTGCCACCCATCTTGTTTCAAAGTTAATCTTTCATTCAAAGAGACCATGCTAACCCATTCATGTCCAGATTTCATAAGCCATCTTTTGGGGTGGAAAAGGTACTCAGAAATTTCTCCCTTCGACTGCACATTAATACAGGAGGCTGCTTGGCAAAACTAACAAATTTCTAGGATCTTATCCAGCTCCTTATTGATATTAGAGCCTAGAATTTTTCTCTGCCCAGGGGACCAGGAGTTCCTTGTTACAGTAACACAAGAATCCAAACAACAACAATTCCGAAGTATTTTTTGGGGTGGGAGTATCATGCTAGGACAAATTACCTAATGCTTGCTGTGGCACATGGAGCTGCCTTTGAATATAATTGGATAATAATAATAATAATAATTTCAACAGGTACAAAAGATGGCTACTAAGATGTAGTCAGAAACAAGGTGTGTATATTGTGTGACATAAGTCCACAGTGGCTTTATGTATTAGTGATCTGTTTCTGGGCTCACAGAAACACAGTTTATGTATAGACACTGTCTCAAATGCCCTTAATAATATAAGGCATTTAAAAGAAATTTACCACAGATTATTTCTCCACAACAAAACAGTCAAATTCTTCATAATTCTCTATTGCAATTTGATGTATCAAACATCCAGAAAAAATAGATATCCTTTTTGCCAACCAACTAACAAACACACTACTATAGTAACAGGGGACTTCAATTACCCTGATATCAATTGGAAAACTAATTCTGCACCAAGTGAGAAATCAAATAGGTTCCTAACCAACCTAGCTGACAACTTTGTTGTCCAAAAGGTAGAGGAGGGAACTAGAGGGACAGCCATACTGGACTTAATATTTACAAACAGAGAAGAAGTGATAGAGGGAGTTGAAACTGCAGGAACCCTGGGTGAGAGTGACCATGTCATATTAGAATTCAGCATAACGCAAACACAAACAATACAACACAATGATACCAAAATCTTAGATTTTAAAAGAGCTGATTTTAATAAATTCAGAGAGAATTTGGGAAAGATTCCTTGGATGAAAATCCTAAAGGGAAAAACAACTCAAGAATCTTGGGAAACTCTGAAAAATATGATCATAAAAGCCCAGACCAGCACAATAACGCTGAGAAAGAAAAACAAGAAATCCAAGAAGAAACCAGCATGGCTGCACAAAGAACTTTCTGACAAATTGAAAGACAAAAAGGACAAGTACAAAAAATAGAAAGAGGGACACATAACTAAGGCAGGATACCAGCAGATAGCCAGAATCGGCAAAGACAAAGTCAGGAAAGCAAAGGCCAAGAATGAACAAAGACTTGCAACAAAAGTCAAAGATAACAAAAAAAGTTTCTTCCAACATATAAATAACAAGAAAAAAATCAAGAAAATAGTTGGTCCACTAAAGAGAGAAGATGGCAAGGAAATAACAGGCAACAGAGAGAAAGCAGAGCTGCTTAACTCATTCTTTGCATCGGTCTTCACACAAAAAGAAACTATAGCCCAACCTACCAGAAATATAACTGCAAAAAACAGACTGGAAACAAATGTTAAAATAAGCAAAAAAAACCAGTAAGAGAACACCTGTCTGAACTTGATGAATACAAATCACCAGGACCGGACGGATTACATCCCAGAGTTCTAAAGGAGCTGGAAGATGTCATCACAGTGTCAGCTCCAGCTTCTCGGGGCTGCCATTCGGACAGGGGAAGCCTACCGTTGCTGCCATTCGGGAAGGGGAACCTCACGACGTTCACTCCTACCAGAACCATGAACAATGATCACAATGTCAGCAAAGGCAGGAGACACCGACTTGCTGATGGCGTAGCCTGGAGATGCCGACTAGCAGATGGTATAGCGACGCCCAGCTGGCTAGCAGGCATCGTCAGGCGCATGTGCAGAGCGCTAGGAAGCAGAGCTATTATGGTTTACTCTGAGCAACGCCGTGAGGGGGTGGAGTTGCGGGGTGGGGCGCGCACTACAGTTTAAAATGGTGGCGGGAGCACCGGGTGTTTGCTGCTGACAAAGTTTTCGTTCTGAGAATGATTGTTGGTGAGTGCCAGGGGTCTGGAAATTAAAGGACTTTGTGTACAAGTCGTTGTGTTCGAGCCTTTGTTCTATCGACTTCCTGGAACCTGACACACAGAACCACTGCACCACATCTTTCAAAAATCCTGGAACACCAGGGAACTACCAGAGGACTGGAAAAGAGCTGATGAGGTTCCCATCTTCAAAAAAAGGGAAAAAAACAGACCTAGAAAACTACAGACCAATCAGCCCAACATCAATACCTGAGAAAATACTGGAAAAGATAATTTTAAAAAACAGCCAACACCTAGAAACGAGTAAAGTAATAACTAGCAGCCAGGACGGGTTTGTTAAAAATAGATCATGCCAAACCAATCTCATTTCATTCTTCAACCCAGTGACTAAATTAGTAGACCAGCGAAATACTGTGGACATAACATACTTAGACTTCAGCCCAAGGCATTCGACAATGTAGACCACAACCTACTTCTTCGTAAGCTAGAAAAAAATGGGATAGACAGCTTCAACACCAGATGGATTCACAACTGGCTGACAAACCATACTCAACGAGTAGTCCTTAACGGGTTGAAGTCCACATGGAGAGAAGTAAACAGTGGGGTACCACAAGGTTCCGTCTTAGGCCCAGTACTCTTCAATATCTTCATAAATGACTTAGATGAGGGAATAGAAGGGGAACTTATCAAATTTGCAGATGATACTAAGCTGGCAGGAATAGCTAATACCCTAGAAGATAGGCTCAAGATACAGATGGGCCTTATCTAACAAAATGAAATTCAATATAGAGAAAAGTAAAGTCCTACAGTAGATAAGAAAAACCAAAAGTATATATATAAACTGGGTGAAACCAGACTTAATAGCAGTGACTGTGAGAGGGATCTTGGAGTCCTAGTGGACAACCAGCTAAACATGAGCCAGCAGTGTGCAGCAGCAGCCAAAAAAGCCAATGCAACCCTAAATTGCATTAACAGAGGGATACAATCTAGATCTAGTGAAGTACTAATACCATTTTATAAAGCCTTAGTTAGACCACACCTGGAGTAGTGCATCCAGTTTTGGTCACCACACTATAAAAAAGATGTTGAGACTCTAGAAAAAGTGCAGAGGAGAGCAACCAGGATGATTAGGGTAGTGGAAACTAAAACATATGAAGAACAATTACAGGAATTGGACATGGCTAATCTAGTGAAGAGAAGGACCAGGGGAGACATGATAGCAGTGTTCCAATATTTGAGGGGTTGCCACAGAGAGGAGGGGGTCAAACTATTTTCCAAAGCACCTGAAGACCAGACAGGAATAATGGATGGAAACTGATCAAGGAGAGATTCAACCTGGAAAAAAGGAGGAACTTTCTGACAGTGAGAACGATCAACCAGTGGAACAGCTTGCCTTTGGAAGTTGTGGGAGCTTCAACACTTGAGACTTTCAAGAAGAGATTGGACTGCCATTTCTTGGAAATGGTGTAGGGCCGTGATGGCGAACCTATGGCACGGGTGCCACAAGTGGCACGCGGAGCCATATTGGTGGGCACGCGAGCTCAGGTCCGGCGTGCATGTGTGCACCAGCCGGCTGATTTTCGGGCCTTCTGGGCCCACTGGGAGTCGGGAAACAGGCTGTTTCCAGCCTCCGGAGGGGGTGGGGAAGGCCGTTTTTGCCCTCCCCAGGCTCCTAGGAAGGCTCTGGAGCCTGGGGAGAGCGAAAAATGGGCGTGCCATTGCATGCTGGGAGCAGGGGGGTTATGTGTGCATGTGCGGGGGTGCATGGAATTATGAGTGTGGGCACGCACACACGTGATCCCCCACATTCCCCCCCCCTTTTGGCACGCGAACCAAAAAAGGTTCGCCATCACTGGTGTAGGGTCTCCTGCTTGAGTGGGGGGGTTGGACTAGATGACCTACAAGGTCCCTTCCAACTCTGTTAAACAAATCCACATAACTTGGATTATTTTTAGCTCAGAAAATGTACATAAAAACCCACATTGACTGGAACTTGTTTATAATAACTACAGATTGCTTGCTTTTTTAAAAAATAATTAAGACAACCCATTCCCCGTTGTATCATTGTTTCAGAGATATTTCCTTACCAGATTCCTCAATGCCTTCAACAATGGTAGAGCTATTAATGTAATTGAAAAGTTATTAAAAATTAAGGGAGGTATTCAGAAATGCATCTGCATTGAAAGTAGCCCATATTGCACTGTATAGCACAATCAAACGTCAACAATTGACCTCAGAAAATATTTTATGACATTTGGTATTATGTTATAAAATGCTTTATTATGATTTTTATGTCATAAAATATTTTATAAAATTTGCCAAATTTCAATTGTACAGGAGTCATGGGTCCAGGATTTTGGACACATTCCATAAGTTAGCTCATTTGAGGTACCGTGGTTCAAAAGGTTTTCTCTATGATGCATTGTTTCACCCAGTTAAAAGTTACAGACACAAGAGTTTTAGTAGTATATGAATAGATTTGTAGAGTGATTGACAGAATAAGCTCAAATATGACTTAAACCAGTTCACACTAGTTATATACGACCTAATAACATAACATTATTTACTTAGTTTTAATAACACTGTTTCAGTATTTCTACTCAAGTTCTGAAATCAGATTTTTTTTGTCAATTTTAAGATTGCATAATAGTCTATCTAGAAAAGTGTGTCAAACTCCTTTGTAATATGCTTTTAATCATGCTTGGAGAATATTTTATTTCAGGAAATTTTTCAATATTTATTTTGTACTTTGCCAGTGTTTTTATCACTATCTTCATAAACTGCTGTGAGAATGAGAACACCAAGTAGATTTAAAAATGATAGAACTAAAAGTCCACATTCTTATTTCTTTGCATAAATACAGTGCATCAGACAGAATTATAGACCCTTCTCAATTTTTTTGCAAATTATAGGGTGACCAATTCTTAATATGAGAGTATGTATGTGTTCATACAGAATGCCAAGTCATAATTATTAAAATATACTGTATTTGCTCATTCTTTTCAGCAAATAGTTAGGTTGTAAGCAAAATTTAGTCTACCAGCCTGAACAGACTAGTCCTCACTTACCAACTGTAACTGGGATCAGCGAATCTGTCACTAAGTGATGTGGTCATAAAGTGAAATATCATGTAAGCACAACCAGCTTACATTAGAATCCTGTGCAGTTGTTCTGTGCAATGTCATATGACCAGGACTTGTGATTTCTTGCCAGATTTGCCACTGACATGGTTTGTTGGAAGCCAGCTGTGAAAATCACAAATCGCAATCGTGTCTGTGGGACACTGCCACCATCATAAATGCTGGTTAGTCACCAAGTACCCATCATGTGATCGTGATCACATGACTGCAAGGATGCTGCAACCACCACAATCTCAAGGATTAGTTGTACATCTTTTTTTCTCAGCGCTATAACTTCAAGCAGTTGATGATGTAGCAGTTGGTAAGCAAGGACCACCTATAGTTTAACCGAGTAAATTAAAAATCCACAGTGGAATTCTTTTCTATATTGTTATGATTTATATCCTTAGCCACTTTAATTATGTGAAACCTCCATGTTCAGAATCTACATAATTCTTAATGTGCAAAGAAAAGGACACAATATTAGGGGAGTGATGGTATCTGTTCAATGTTATAGATTACAGGTATGGCAAACTGCTGTTATGAACTGGGCTGATCTTTAACTTAATCGTTCAGAACTCTGCTACTTCTACCGGATCCTATATACTGGGTCCCAAAAGACATAGAATCGCTCTGATATAATGGCTCAATTTTTCAACATTCATAGATATTCCAACTATTGTCATCATTGTCAACTATATAAAAAGCCACTGAGACATCCTGGAGGACAAAAATGCTTCAAGTCCTAAGTCACCTATGAGAATCAGTAGTGTTGTCTACCATAACTAGGTCACTCAATCCTTTTCCTGGTCACTTTAACCAGCCATTTCCACAACTGGCATAGGTAAATTATCAGGTCCTTAAAATTAAATTATCAATTAATCCAAAGGAAGAACAATTATAATACTCCAAAAGGTTTTTTAGAAACAAGGAACCTAGTTCCAAAATAAATAAATTGAAGATTGTAAAAGCTACCTCCCTCCCTGTCTATAAGCATGCATGATCATATGTCGAAAATGTCCAAGATTGCTGACATGATCTCTGGAAACTTGATGTGATTGATAGCTGAGGCCATGAGGGATTTAAACTTTTTATAGCAAGTTCATTAGGTCAGATTATGTTTCTTCTAAAAGTGAAAAAGTTCTAATAAAATACTGAAAATTTTTAAAAGGGGAGTCTGCAGTTTAATATTAAAATAAGTCTAACATGAGCCTTACTATCATTCCCCATTAAAAAAATGGATATTCTTTTTAATTACAAAATACTACCGGTACATTCCAATACCTCATACAGATTTCCTCCTAGTTTTTTTATTTTATTTCAGGCCCTAGTTTATTCCTGGGAATAAACCAACAGGATTAAAATAAATCATCTTCTACTCTGATACATTAAAATACCTAAAAAGAGGACAAGCAAAAGTGAAAGCATGTACCGTAGGAGCTATTATTTTGACACAGTTTTAGCCCAATGCGTGACAAGTCCTTTGCAAACCAGCTGTAATTATCTTGCTGTTCATCAAATTAGAAGTGCAATACACACAGTCCTCAATTTACAACCATTCATTTAGTGACTGTTCAAAGTTACAACAGCACTGAAAAAAGTAACTTATGACTGTTTTTCATATGACCATTGCCGCATCCCAATAGTCCTGTCATCAAAATTTGGATGCTTGGCAACTGACATGTATTTATGACAGTTGCAGTTGTCTGTGGTCATGTGATCACCTTCTGAAAAGCAAAGCCAATGGGGAAGGCACTTAACAACTGTGGCAAAAACATTGTAAAATGGGGCAAGATTAACTTAACCACTACAGTGATTCACTTAACAACTGTCTTGCTTACCAACTGAAATTTTTGGCTCAGTTTTGGTAAGTCAAGGATGACCTGTAATTAGGCTTGAAAGGTTGCTAATGTTTGTCCCTTGATATTCTATGTTTTCAGAATAAGGTTATTCGTAATGACAGGATCTTGAACCAGATTAATTATACTATTTTACTCAACTTTACAAAGCTTTTCTTATATTAAATAAATGCAATCATCACTCTTTCAAAAAGACAGAAACATAATCTCCTTCTTCTCTTATTTATATAAGAGCTTAGCTCTTTGAAATCAAGAGCTGCCTTGAGTGGGACAAAAATTTGGAGTCTGTTCAGTATGTCCAACAGATACCAAGGAACAGCTCCAAACAGGGGTATTAATAGAAATGTGCCTCAGACAGGAATGGTCACTCTCATGCCTGAGCTTCTAGAACAAAGAATTTATTCCAGTGAAAAGCAACACATAGATCACACTGACCAAATTAAGCTACTGTAAACTACAATCAGTTGCGCAGCAAGAATTGAAGATCATGCGATTTACTAAGGGAGAGAGTAAAGCCCCAGAAAAACAACTTGATGCTAGAGAAATGCAAGAAAATTAGAATATTTTGAAAATAAAGCAGCCTCCAATTGAAGCCTCTGAATAAGTCTGTGGGAATTTTTTTTTAATCACCATGAAAATAAGAACTACTACTAACCCAGACAGAAGCAACCTGATACAAAAAAAAGCAAGAAGCCCTGGTAAGTAAGTGTTGTTGGTGTGAGGGGTGAGGGGAGATAGTGGAAAGCACCGTTTTCCCATTATGTGGCCTCAACTAAAATTGATGTCACTTACAATTCAACATTGAAAACTTTCTAGAAGTCTATTCATAATGCCACATTTGAATGTAACATTCCTTTCATAGAGGAACTGAATTTGCAGTGTCCAATTTGCCAAGTTTGATCATGGAGATTATAAGGATTAAATAAACGTGTACCTCAGCGCACAGAAATTCTCTCATAGACAAAATGTTCCTAATTGGCATAACAAAGGCACATCCAATCTATACTCAAAATGTTAAAATAAATTTAGATAGTTAAATTTGTATCCGCTTACAAAATTCAAGCACAGAAATATTAATTCTAATTTCATATAAGCATTAATAACTCTCTACATCTCTTTAGGGAGATCTGACTCATAGGCTCATAGGCATGACATTTCAAGGCTTGTCTCTTCCTATATATCCCCATATGATCACTAAAATTATCAGAACCTTTCTTTCAAATTCTCTATAATAATGCTGTTCAGTGGGATAAATTTAAACTTTCCAAAGAATAGCTTGCTATATATTTATAGTATAGCATTTATAGTATATAGTATCTAAAAATTTTGTGCATTTTGTGTCTAGTCTGTTATCTTTTTCAGTTCCCAGGGTTTTTAATTTCTGAGATTTCTTTGTCAAGCTGCATTTAAGTTAGTTATGTGCTATTTCTACTACCGCTATTTCAATTGTTGCGCTAATTAACTGCAGCTTCTGTCTAAATCTGATGGGCTTTATCTACAAAAGGACAAATATACTGCAGAAGTAAATAAATCTGTTGCACTTAGTGTAGGCTTGTGCTGGTAGATAACTAGAAAATTATTAAATGTGTATAATCTACCATGGCTGTCCCTGGGACAGATTAAACCTATGCATGACAAAGTGGCCACTGGACATTGCACGCTCAATCTACCGGAAGATGAAAAAAACTGCATATAAAGTTTCCTGGAAAATCAAAAACTGGATCCAGTTCCGTAGTCCTATGGCTAGTACTTTTTTTTAATAATTCAAGATGAAATTGGACAAGCAGACATAAGCAGCAGGCGTACCCAGAACTTTTGTGCCTGTTAGTAGTATAGCTATATGAATCATCCACTCTGATTTGTTCTGGGGTCTTTATTTGAATATAGCACAGGAGCAGCAGCTAGAGATGTGGGGTGGGGGTGGGGTGGAGAAAGCATATGCTTGGCTGGCTATGACTACTACAGGTGCATGTGCAGTTGCCTAAACTCAGTATGAAGAGTATGAGGAAATTATGCTTTTGCTCCCCCCTCCCTCACTTGCTCTCAGATGCAACCAAAGACAGTGCAAGAATGTGGTAACAGTATCTCTTAAGTCCCCACTGATTGAAAATATTAACAACTCAGACTTGTTGTGTCAGACTGATTCCCTGCTGTTTCTATCCATCTAACACATTCACAAGGATATAACCGTTAAGAAGTTTATGCCCCAAAATAAAATTTCATTACTTATTACTGTTTCATTCCATAATTGACATCAGTTCTTTAAGATACACAATCTACAGTCAGTAGCTAAATCACAAACTTAGGTCTCCTAACAAAAATTCCTTGCGCAGTTTTACTTTGGAAACCAAAGTAGCTAAAAAAATAAACCTCAAATTACATTCATCAATGTAAAAAAATAAAAAGCAATGTGCATTTTATCATAGCTCTAGCATTCTTGAAATAGTTAGGAAAAGATAGTTGACAGAAGTTTGGATAATTTCAACACCCTTCAGTAAGAGTGAAGATGTGAAAATAAGTTAGACTTGACTTTTCAATTTATAAAAGGGACAGCAGTGGGCCAGGTGCCAAGAGGCTCTTCGAAAAACATTTGATACCTTTCTGATTAGCGCAATGAAGCATCTTTGAGATGTAGCAAGATAGTAATTGCCATTCAGTCATTATAGTGACAGCAAAGATAAGTAACCTATAAGCTGAATACAGAAATGTGGTAACAGATGGCTCAATATGGTTTAACGTATTGTTATTAGGGTTGGTTGCACAACCAGCAAGATGTTTAGGCTAGATTTGCCGTTTTAATCCACTTATCAAGTCCTTCCCAAGGATCTGGGCTAGGCAGAAGCTGCTGTTTAATGATGTAAAGGTATTGTCACAGAATGTAAGCTATTCCAGGTAAAGTTGCCTTTTGCAATTGACAGGTGGGTGATGATTTTGTCAATGCCAATGCCATTCAGATGGTGCTCTAGGTGTTTTTGTATTGTACCAAGGACAGCTATTACTATCTTTGCTTTGGGGTCAGTTCCAGTCAATGTTGATAGGTGGAGACAGATCCAGCCCAGGGGTCCCACTTTGTGGAATGCCTCAGGATTTTATTCTCTCTCCCCTTCTATTTAACATTTACATGAAGCCACTGGGTGAGGTGATTTGTTGGTTTGGGATCAGAGATCATCAATATAGAATAGAATAACAGAGTTGCAAGGGACCTTGGAGGTCTTCTAGTCCAAACCCCTGCTTAGGCAGGAAACCCTATACCATTTCATAACACCCAGTTTTATAGCTCTACTCCACACCCCTAGAGTGATGCCATGGATGCGAAACGGGCTCCAACTCAATCCTAGCAAGATTGGGTTATAGCCATGGATATTTGGATATTCCAGAAACAAGGTTCTTCCATTTCTGAATGTGGCTGCACTATCCCAGACAGACCTGATACACAATTTAGGGGTCTTCCTAGACACATGACTCCTATTCAAAGAGCAATTGGCAAACATGGCTGGAGACCCCTTGCCCATCTTTGGATGCTGGGCCAATTGCATCCATTCTTGGACCAGGAGAGTCTTCTCACCATCATCATGCCCTTGTAACCTCTCGTTTAGATTATTGCAACAAGCTCCAGATGGGGCTGCCCCTGAAGAGCATTCAGAAATTTCAACTGGTGCAGAATGCGGCTATGCAAGTGGTAAATGGTGCCAAATATACAGCACACAACACCACTATTGCATGAGCTGCACTGGTTACCGATATCCTTCCAGGTGCAATTCAAGGTTGTCACCATTAAAGCCCTATATGGCTTGGACTGAGTTAATTGAAGGACTGCTTTTTTTCCAAGAGTCTCTATCCATCCAATTCGATCTAGCAGATTGGACATGCTCCAGATCCTGTCAACTAGAGTGTCGCTGGGCCTTTTATGCAGTAGCCCATGCTCTGTGGAATAACCTCCCCTCGGAGAACGGCCCCAACCTAATTGGCTTCTTGTAAGGCTTTAAAAGCCTGACTTTGTTCCCAAGCCTGAGGTGCTGACTGTGTTAATGGCCTTGTTTCCCAGCTTTATGGCTAACTAGTCAAATATATTGGCTGCTGTGTATATTTATTTTGGATGTTTTTTTATTGTTTTTAAAATGTTTTTGCTTTAATTGTTGTATACTTTGGAAACTGTAGGATGCCCTGGGTCATTAAGAATGGTGGCTATGGAAGTTGTATGAATGAATGCATCGCAATATCTTGGCTGTATATACATTATACAGCCAATATATATTTTAAATAAAATATATATTTTATTTTTTCTTTATGTACACTGAGAGCATATGCACCAAAGACAAATTCCTTGTGTGTCCACTCACACTTGGCCAATAAAGAATTCCTATTCTATTCTATTCTATTCTATTCTATTCTATTCTATTCTATTCTATTCTATTCTATTCTATTCTATACAATGTCTATGGAATGTTGAACAGTGATTTTGGCACAGCTATTGAAACAATTCAAAGAAATACTATAAGAATGCAACCTGGATAAAGGAGGTGGATAAGATTTTTTTTTTAATGAAAGAAATCAGAAATGGTTCAGAACAGGGCAAGGAAGATCAAGAATTGTTCAGCTCTAAGGGAAGATGATCTGCATGGTTTTTGGTTGAAACATCTGACTCGCCTGTACCCACTAATTTTGCCAAGCAGTTTAACAATATATTCAAGGAGGTCAAATTGAAGATCGGTTAACATTTGGCAAAACATATTAATAACGAAAGATCCAGCAAAAGGGGAAACATTAGGAAACTACAGGCCAATTACTTGTTTACCAACAACATTCAAATTGCTAACTGGTGTAGTAGTTGATGCAGTCCAACATCATTGAATTGAAAACAAGTTTTTTCCACCTGAGCAGAAAGAAAAACTGCCCAAACAGCAAAGAAACAAAAGATTAGTTCCTAATTGACAAGATGATTTTGAAAAACTGCAAGAGAAGGAAAACCAACTTGAATGTAGCTTGGATTGATTACAAGAAGGGATTCAACTTCCTGCCACATGATTGGATATACAGCCAAGTGCCTAGAAATAACAAGAGTCAGTAGAAAAATCAGAAGGTTTGTGCAAAGATCAATGGCACAGTGGAAAACACTGTTGCTGGTCAGTGGGGATAGATTAGGAGAGGTTAATATCAAGAGAAGAATCTTTCAAAGAGATACTTTGCCCCCACTACTGTTTGTCATTGCATTGATTCCTCTGTCAATAGTACAAAACTATGGCTATCAAACATCAAAAATGTCTGCCAGGGTAGCTGATCTTTTTTACATGAATGATTTATAGCTGTATGGAAAAACACCATATGAAATAGAACTACACTCTTCTCCTTTGCCAGGTATTGACTGGTTTGTTGCAATCCCTCCACTGATGTAGTAGTAGAAATGTTTTTTATTTGATTGAAACTGGAGATTCTGTCTATAGTGTGCAATTTGAGCTTCCTATCTGTTGAGCTTCTTGACTGTAGCTGTTACTTGCTGCTTTATTATTTCCAGTGGTTTCTTGATCTTCCTTGTTTCTAGATGACATTTCTTTATCAGGTATTCGTTGGTCTTCTTGTTCTTCAGCTTCTTTTCTTCATCTATTCTAACTTTGTCACATCCAGGGTATTCAGTTATAACTACAGTCATGCTGGACATTAGTCAGTTTGTTTCTTACAGTGAGCTTTTGCTTACATTTGGTATCACAATATTGTCAACTTTTAATACTTTAGCTGTTTCTTTGGAACAAACTTCAATGCAAACAACGTTATTCTGGTGTTTTTGTGCTGTTCTAGATGCTCAAGCATTCTTTGTTTCAATTCCTCTGGTTTTTTTGGTTAAAAGCGCACTGGTCTTTTCTGAGGCAAAAGCAAAGATGCCTGGTTTGGGAATGAAAACAATTCAACACTTATGCCAGGACCTTACCTGGTTTGCTTCTACCGTCTGAGCTACTTCTGACAACTTTCATTTATTTTCCCTGGGTAGACCTTGGCAGTTCTTCCAATTCTGCTTCTACTTTTATTTCACATTATAAATTGATGTTGATATGCTAGTTTCTGTTATTTCTGATTCTAGATGCTGTTCTTTCCAGAATTGGTACATTCTTTTCTCTTTTTTATTTTTCTCTCGCTCCCTGCCTGCCTTTAATATTTTTACAATAGCTCAAGGTAATGAACATCATCTTCTCATTGGATTGGATTTGTAATAGTAGGTTTTTTTCCCCAGTCTTTGTATATTTGTGATAGGTAAACAACCTTTCTTCCAATAGTCTCGCAGCTGCGAATTCTGGTTGCTCAGCTAACAGTCCTCAGTCCTGTAGCTCATTTGTCACTATATGTCCAGGAACTCCAATATCTAGTATGGTTCTTGTCATGGGTGATTAAAAAATGTCATGGCTGCCATTCGGCTAAGCTACGCATCGCAAGCTGACAGCCTTATATCAGTAACGGGTGGAGGGAGCAGAGGGGGGTGTTTTGGAGAACATGGGGATATAGAGCCGAGGTGGCGCAGCAGTTAGAGGTAGGTACTGCAGGCCACTTTAGCTGACACTGATCCGCAGGTCAGCGGTTCAAATCTCACCGGCTCAAGGTTGACTCAGCCTTCCATCCTTCCGAGGTAGGTAAAATGAGGACCCAGATTGTTGGGGGCAATATAAATATACATTGCTTACTGGTGTAAACCGCTTAGAGAGTGCTTGAACTGTGAGGCGGTATATAAATCTCACTAAATAAATAAATAAATAAATAAATAAATAAATAAATAAATAAATAAATAAATAAATAAATAAATAAATAAATAAATAAATAAATAGATAGATAGATAAATAGATAAATAAATAAATAAATAAATAAATATCCATGTAACACCTATCGGCAAGTCATTAAAACAACTGCATTATTTCTTGAGATCACAAAGCTGCCTTTCACGAGCAGTGAAAAGATGTACTTGGTTTAAGGACTTGCAGAAGATGCTGCATGAACATTCAAGCAAGTCTGGAATGCCCTTTTGTCTTTGAATCCAAGTGTTGCAAAATCCAACTGTTGGATTCTTGTATTATTCTGAATGTTATAACAGTTATTGGAATAAGCCACAATATCTAGGTTCATATAACAGACTAAGTCAAAATCCAACAAGCCACATTATAGCTTAATAAACAACAAATACATCATAACACAGGGAAGTCTGTATTTTAACACATGGAAATCCACATTATAGAACCTAAAATAGGGCAGACTACAGCATAACACTAGTTCCTATTTATAAAATGTTGCCCATGTAAAATGATGTTTATATAAGAGATAAAGGGCAAATGCACCCGGGGTACAAATTTCAAGCCTTTCTCCATTTGTCCTTTATCTCTTATATAAACATTATTTTACATGGGCAACATTTGCTTATTGGGTCCACAAAGTGAGATAAACTTAGGTCACCCTTAGCTGTATTGGAACAGTATTAGTGTTTCTGTCCTTAAGCTACAGATCACAAGTTGCAAGACATCTTTCACTGCCCATTCCATCATGAGTGATAAAAATTAAGTACTTGTTATCCATTTTAAGCCAATATGGACAATTCTCCCTCCAACTCCTAGCTCATGTCTTCTACTTCTGTTTTGTTTTTTTCTCAGATTATAAACATTTCAGAAGCATGGAAGACATTTTTTCAACCTGCATAGAGATGGCGCTTACATGCACATACAATCATCGGTGAATGAACACAAATGCTGATTTCCCCTAGTTCTGAAAAACCGAAGAGGGAGCTCTAGTGTTCCTGGGCAGCGGTGCAAGCAAACATTATACAGCATCAATCCTATGCTAGGCTTTTGTAGGTAGCAAGGTTTTTTTTTAATGCAAATGCTACCGTAACATGCACTGGTGCTTGCTGCAACCTCCTCCCAAAAAGATCAAGCAGGGAAAAGCTCCCTTTTCACTTCCCAGTGCTTAGTCTTTAACAAGGGGAAGGGTACAGAAGTGCACAGTTGCTACTCCCACCTAATTTCTGGATCACTTTACTAATTTGGATATGTTTTCTACCAGTTAATAACATTAGGAGGAGGAAAGGAAAGCTAAGATAGAAGAATTAACCATTTTCATTAACGCGCTTGCAGGTGGATAGTCAGGATACCAATACTGATGAGTGAAGCAAAACAGATCCAATAGATTTAGATTATAGATATCGATTTAGATTATAGATTATAGATAGGCAATGGAGGCAAAACTATCCTGGAATAGTTTTCTACTGATCCATGGATTAATTGTTCAGCAATAGGAATAGATCCTATGTCAGGCTGCAATGGGGTATTGGTTTTTCTGTTAAATATCAGTTCATATTTAGGGGAGGGAAAAAACCAGGAAAACACTGGAGATCTTCTCCAAAATTAAGCTAACAGCACCCTCTGGTGGACAACAAAACTTCAACAACTAAAAGGCCTACAGTTGCTCCCCAAAGCAAGTCTCACTTGGCTTATAAGTGAGATGTTCTGTTTGCTGAAAAAAGCACACCACTGTAGTAATTATCTCTTTTACTTAAATTATTCAAACCAGGGAAACTCAACAGAACTATATTAAACACTCAGTAGATGAAGGGTTTGAAGAAAATAGAGAAATATATATACCCTTATCAAAATAAATTAAAAGTTCTTTCTCCATTTAGCTCATAAAAGGCAATCTTAGCCTTCCAATGTACCTTACCAAACATTTCTTGCATTTTGAGTTTGATTTTTATTTTACCCTGAATTTCTTATGTCATGCCTATGGAAACAATGCCGCAAGTTGTACAAATTGACAGCATGTACTAGCGAACAATTTCCAAAGAAACATTTATAAATGTGAAACAGTTAAGTGACAAGTGTAAATCAGTCTTATAATATTGTTGTCTTATTCCCAGATAATTGCAGGCTAAATGAAGTTTCTTAATTTCAATTTGTAATTTTGCTATTTGAAAAAAATTATTTTCTAATATTGTAATGCAGCTAAAATTAATCTTGCAGTAGAGATGCGGGGGGGAGGGGTTTCTTATAGTCAGCAACATATAATAAAATATAAAAAGGCCAAGATTTCAACACATAGCCATTGTACGTAGAACATAGCATACAATTTTAAAACTATCCAAACTTAACCTTAATCAAAACTATCGCATTTATCTTTAATTAAGACCACAGAGTGGGTCTCCTCCAGGTCCCGTCAGCCAAACACTGCCGACTGGCGGGGCCTAGGGGGAGGGCCTTCTCTGTAGGGGCCTGCTCTCTGGAACCAACTTCCCCCAGAGATCCGGAACCATCCCCACCTTGCTGGCCTTCCGAAAAGCCATTAAAACATGGCTCTTCCGGCAGGCGGGTTTTTGAGATGATTTTATATCTGATGTCTCCCCCACGTATGTATGTTGTTTATATGTTTCTTAAATTGTTTTTAAACTGTCTTTTTAATGATTTGTTTGGAGTTTTTATAAAATGTTGTACGCCGCCCTGAGTCCTGAGGGAGTAGGGCGGCATAGAAAAACTACCAAATAAAATAAAATAATAAATAAATAGTAGTAGTTATAAGAAGAAACACATTATGCAATAGTAAGGGGAAGAAAACATAGGTTTAAATGAACTTGCAATGAAGGGATAGAAATAGTGGCCTCTGTTAAGTATCTAGCTAGGGCCAATATTTTCTAAAATCAACATGACATAGAATTGCTATAGGACTCCCATATCTTCTAATCACTTTTGGAAATTGCTTGTCAACTGCTTTTCAGCCATTAGAAACTATGAATTGACAAATATAAAAACACAGGGTGAGTTTCCTGTGTAAATACAAATTTAAGGATTTAATTTTTTTAAATAAACCTCAAAAGGCTGATTAGAACTTTGATTTTGGACATACACAGGGTGTAGATGGATCTGAAATAAGATTCTGGAATTAATTATAAAAATCCTTCCTGTGGGAAATTGTTTTTGTTTTGAATTCTTTTTTTTTAAATGATAGAATAAGACTTTAACGATTGGACACTAGGCCTACCTCTCTGCTTGTCTGCGTGGGAGGCCCGAAAGCGCCTGGTCCAGGCACGCACCTGGAAACCTCTTTTGTGTTCCTTCTCTCAAGAAGCTTGGTCAATTTGAGTCAAGGAAAACGAAGACGGAAAGACTGACGGTGGCTTGCTGACATTGGTGGGAAAGTCGGTCCCATATTCCAGAGCTGTGGTAGTCACAGGACTGGCCCTTTGGTCATCCCGGAGCAGCTCCTCCACCCGGGTGCATTGGTCTGCAGGGGCCCCGGCAGGCCAGTGCACCTGGGTGGAGGAGCTGCTCCGGGATGACCAAAGGGCCAATCCTGTGACTACCACAGCTCTGGAATATGGGACCGGCCAGTGGTGGGGCTGCAAATCTCAGCCATAGGGGGTGCAATGTGGAACTTCACAGGTGGTGCAACGTGCAAAAAGGAGCGCAGCCCTCGCTGGCTGGAACGAGATAATGGTGCTGTTGCGGAGGGGGAGGGGCGGCCCAAGCGGGCCAAATTGGCGGTGACGATGGCTGGAAGGTGCGGGAGCGAAGCACTACTTGCATTTGCACGGCATCAGCATTCCGCCTTCGCCGCGGTATATTTGCACCAGCTGGTGGCACCAAGGCAGCCCTCGTCTCCTGCCGCTTGGGGCTTGGAGCGGTAAACCGCGTACAGCTTTTTTCCATTTTATCATTTCTTCTCTACAGTACACTGTTCATAACTGTCCTATTTTAAATTTAATCAGCATCAACCTAGAATCCTAACTGGTGCACCATTATAATTTTTTGCACAACATAATCAAGACAATGCAACAAAGAAAGCAAAGCTAACAAATCTCAGTTCCTCTGCTTCATACTAAATTTCTTTTAAGAATTTATACTCATTCCCATTTTAAATGCATAGGCATATTCGTGCCTGGGATTTATCCACCAATCCAATACAAAGAGAAGTTTTTAAATCCCAGTGTTTCTAAATGTTTGTTTTTAGATCACACAGGAAAAAAAAAGCAGGTTGGAAGCAAATGGAGGACTTGGGAAAGTAATGGTTGAGGAAAAAAGTCAATGAGAAAAATGGAGATGTCCGGAAAGGGACAGCCGATGTAAATAATAATAATTTTTAAAAATCATAATCAAAGGGGATTTGGGCAGCTAGCGCTGGAAAAGCGAGCTTTGGAAAGCGCCAGCTGGGTACAAAAAGTGGAAGGGGTCTTTTTTTTTTCAGAAAGAGCAGGAAAAGAAGGGGAAAGAGCCAGGCGGGAGACAAGCCTTTGTGCGGAAAAGTTGGGCAAAGATACCCTATCAGGTTTCCCCCTCCTCCTCCTGGAACCGCTGCTGCTCTTCTTCCTTTTCTCCATGGCCGTAGCCACCCAGCCTCCGAAGATCCAGTATTTCCACCTCATCCAAAAGGCTGGCTGGGGGCAGAAGGATGGAAGGGGCGGCTAGGGCTTTGTGGGGTCCCCCGATAGGGGATGGCTTGAAGTAGGCGAAGGGCTCAGCTTGGCATATGAGAGCCGGCGCTGGGCTCGACCTGCCGGCTGGAGGGGAGCTGCTGTGGGGGACTGATGAGGCAGCGCTTGGGCTTGGAGCGGTAAACTGCATCCAGGAAGCACTACAGCAGAGAGAAACAGTTGGAGTCGACCCCAGCTTTGCTGCCCATTGCAGACACTAGAACGGCCCCCTGCAAACTCTTGTCTCTCGAGGAGCCAGGCCCAAGTTTCCTGTGCCGCTTCAGCCAGCGCTCCTCGAGAGACAAGAGTTTGAAGGGGGGCAATCTAGCATCTGCAATGGACAGCAAAGCTAAGGTTGACTCCAGCTCCTACTCTCCGCTAACAGGCAATCAAGCTAACTGCCTGAAGGACCCCATCCTGTCCCTGGGAGTCAAAGCGCTAAAGCATGAGTGGCACGGGAAACTTCAGCTGGACTCCTCGAGAGAAATGCAAAGATTTCTCTGCGGACCACCAAAATTTTCTCACGGACCACCAGTGATCCGTGGACCACCAGTTGGTGACCACTGCTCTAGATGGCCTATTTCTTTGATCTTTGTCTTCTTAGCAAATATCTGCGGTGGCGCAGTGGTTAGAGTGCAGTACTGCAGGCTACTTCTCCTGATCACCGGCTGCCAGCAGTTGGCAGTTTGAGTGTCACTGGCTCAAGGTTGACTCAGCCTTCCATCCTTCCGAGGTGGGTAAAATGAGGACCCAGATTGTTGTGGGCAATATGCTGACTCTGTAAACCGCTTAGAGAGGGCTGTAAAAGCACTGTGAAGCGGTATAGAAGTCTAAGTGCTATTGCTATTGCTAGTTATGACTGGAGAAATAATATTCTTCAAGGATAATTTTCCCCAACTGAATGCCCTCCAGATTTGTATGTCATTAAAGGTCCCACATGGCTGTTTGGAGAGCATGTGGCTGTAAGAGCCTGATTTGGGCATATCTTTGCTATTAATAATGAAGGTTAAAATCAGGAAATTAATGAAAGAATAAACTACAAGCTGTCAGCAAATAACCAATATTACCAATTGATTCTGGGAAAAGTTATTATTCTCTACCAACTCAAGGTATCGTGGAAGAGATATTAAATACTCAACTGCTCAGTATTCAAACAGGGCCATTTGAAAAACTGCTGAGCTGAGCAGGCAATGCAAAGAGCCAATCTTAGTACCATTGCACTGCTAAGCATATATCCATTTACAAGACAGGTGCAAAGGCTGCTCTGACCTCAGGGCTGGAAAAATATACTGAGCTGTTCAGATCACCTCCAGATTGTAAGGCAAATGTGCAAAAGTTGCATTACAAACATTTAAAAGTTACAAAGTGTTCTTGGAAAAAGAAAAGCATTGAAGCAACCCATACAAGGATCTTTTGTTCTTTAAAAACATTCCAAATAACTAAACAAATTTTAAACCATGCAACTGTGTCCAGGGCAGAACCCGCCTAGACAGGAACTGTGACTAGTGGTCATAGTATTAAAACAATGTAGACAACCATTGAACGCGAATGTTATCATTCAGACTTACTCTGCAGTCTATACCAATATTTTCTTAGATAAGTAGTATTTAATTTCTACATACATCTGTCTTTTGGAGGACTATACAACACAGAGAGGACACTAGGGAATGCAGTATGGGATATATTCAGCTGGGATATAAAGTGAATTGCTAAAGATCCAACAAGGATATCAGTTACAGTTATTACATACCTAGTAATCAGATTTAGCACAAGAACCTAAGTCTATTATATCAAATAAGAGAAGACCATCAATGAAATACAAACACCTTTTGGAAGGCTCCCCTACTCTACTTCCATAAATAGAATAGAATAGAATAGAATAGAATAGAATAGAATAGAATAGAATAGAATAGAATAGAATAGAATAGAATAGAATAGAATAGAATAGAATAGAATAGAATAGAATAGAATAGGTTTATTGGCCAAGTGTGATTGGACACACAAGGAATTTGTCTTTGGTGCATATGTCCAGTAAATGGAAAATTTAGAATTTGTTTAGCAGAATCTACCAGAAAAAATATATAAATCTGCTCTGAGGAAAAATTAATCTAGATTGAAGAAAGAAAGCTGTGTTGATTTAAAGTTCCTATAAGGGTCCTGTGGCAGTCAGGAGATAATAATCTTACTAATACAAAAGTGCTGGTTATGTTTTTAAGATGTATATCTGTTTCTTTTTCGGACTTGGAAGCTGACTGCAAAAAAATGAAGGTTCTGTATCATAGTCTTCAAGTACCCTATCATGCATCAATTTTCAAGATAAAAGAGCAATCCTGAACTAAAATGTAGCAATCAATAGCTACGCTGTAACATTCTATTTCCTCACCTTTAATTATTAGGAATTGGGTCACAGAGGCCATGTCTTAAGCTTATAATAAATATAACACAGTTGCTTGTCTTTAAAAAAGACAGGATAATTTATGTACTTATGGTACTTTCTCTCCCTCAGTCCTTTTGCCCTCTCAAATTCTATATGGTCTTGCTTGGATCAGTTATTAATGTACTAGCAACAGTTGTAAACCATGCTAAGTGTGTTAGTTTAAAATTTTGTTAGTTTGGGGGTTTTTTGGTGGCTTACTATGCTATGGTATGTAAACACAGGCCATTTGTTTAGCTTGTGATTCAAAGTACTATATTGTGCAAACCCAGAAAATAAATTCATTAAACCACTAAGCATCTTGTCTGAACGTAGCAGGTGACACTAATTTGTATTATTAAATAAAATGCCCTTCTGTTCCATATTACTTTTACTTTTAAGGAATCCAATCAATTGACATCCACTATTCTAAGTATCTGTATTTCCATTCAGTGACTAGTCATATGAAAAAAGACATAAAAAGTTATAAAAACTAAAAATTAAGACAATACTTTCCTGCATAAAGTAATCAAAACTATGAGAAATTCTGCAAATCTTCGGGAAATGTTAATTTGGTGCAATATTTCATGTTAAGATCCTCATCCTTCTTTGTGTGTGTGTGTCCCTCACCGTTTCTTTTATCATTCTAAAAAATTTATACACTTACATGATGGGTTTTGACAGTGCTTGAATTGTTCAGTGATAAACTAAAAAAAGGATTAAGTTTAATGTTCAATAACATAAAGCAATGTAACACATAATTAACTTTGTACAAAGAGGAATTAATAGTAAGGTATGCAGTACCTGTTTAACTGAACAAGCCAAACATTAACATATCAAAGCTGCCTTGCACAATGACTTTTAGGTTCTCTTGAGAAATCAGAATCATGGCAAAAGCAACAGAAAAGACAAGAAGTCTGTTAAAGAAACAGCAGAAAGATTTGGAGATTTTAAAAAAACCAGATATACTGAAAGTATAGTATGTATACTTTACACGTATAGTCATATGTGTATGAAACATACACATACAAAATAATTGTAAATTATTTTAAAATTAAGATGTCTAAAGATGGGTATGTTGGAAAAGATTGAAGGCAAAAGGAGAAGGTGATGGCAGAGGATGAGATGGATAATGTAATTGATGCAATAAATTCCAGGAAACAGTGGAGGGGCAGGGGGGCCTGTCATGGTATGGTCTATTTTATGTTATGTCATGTTATGGTGTTGTGAAGAGTTGGACATGACTTAGCGACTGAACAACAAATGTGGCTACTCAATTTGACACTTCACTACTACCACTCATTGAACATCACCATCCAGATACATCAGATATGATCATTTTTATGTTTTTGGAAAATGGAAAGACACATCAAAGAATATATGCAGAAAGGCACGGTTTCCATGTCAATCTGACAGCAATACAGACTAGGTTTTTCAAACTGATCTGCAAGAACTTGATGGGGTTCCAAGACAGCCTGAGGCAAAAAAAACCCATCAAAAACCCATTCACTTGGACATAGCCAAATTTTTTATCGAATGAAGCTTTGCCTCTTGGTCAAAGGTCTTTATTTTTTCTTGAACTAACAGGTGCCACCGTCTGAAGAAGTCTGAAAACCTTCGATCTGGATCACTTCTCTTCCCCAAAGAAAATTCAGAATACGGAAACAAGCAAAATCAGACACGGCTTCTACGTAGCCGATAAGAAAAAGACGAGAGCTGCAATCAGTACAAGGAAAGATGAAGTTATCGCATAAAGAGAAGAGAGAACAGGAGGGAGATATCAGAGCTAAATACTCCAAAAGACACAAAAAGTGTGCAGGGTTTTCGGAGCGCTCCTTCACAAAGCAGCAGAAGCAGCCTGCGGAGGCTGAAATGGACCACTACTTCACTACACGCCAACGAAACAGAGAAGGGCTACCCCACACTTCAAACTCCATCTAAAGCCCATCCTTGTTCCCTCAAACTACCAGCGCGTGCTTGTTCAAGATACTGCACATGCGTACTTTCCCTCTCGCGCTTTCTACAAAGCGGAATCCCACGCGTGCGTGGTACCCACCACCTCACATAGGTCAGAGAGCGAGGACCTGGCTCTCTTCCCCTCCGGCCGTTGACCGGCAGCCGCTGCCGCACGACCTCCCCTCTCCCCGTCGGCCCACGCGATGCCCTCGGACTCCAACTGCTCCCCCTCACCTCGTAGTACTTCATAGCTCCGCGCTCGTTTTCGCTCCCGCGGCGTAAAAGCACCCTTTCCCCTCACGTGACACGCTCTAACTTCGTTGAAGGGGGGCGCGGCGCGAAGAATTATAAGGCGAATCACGGGGGACTCTTATCTCGGACGATCGGCCAATTAGACGCAAGCAAACTATCCCTTCCCGCCCAAGTGCCCACCTCCAAACGTCACCATGGCAACTTGTAGCGCGTGACCACGCCTGACCCAATCCAGTGGCCAAAGGGTAGAAGTGGCAACCCGTCGAAGCAATCATCACATCCGAGAACGTCGGCTTGATCCAATCGCAAAGCTGCAAACCAATATAGATGACCTTCCAAAGGTTGCCGCAGGTGATGCGGTGGGAGCTGAAAAAAGATTGCGAGGGCAAAGGTCCCCTTGCGCGCTTGCTTACCTGAGAGCGGGCGCTGTTAAAGAGTTCGTTGGAAGTTCCTTCAGAGTCGGCCGCAAGCGAGGTCAAATGATCGGGATGAGAACGGTTAGTTCCGTTCCTGTCGGTCGAAAGAGTGGTTGCTGTGTAGAGTTGTTCTACATCACTTTTACACTGGAGTAAGTCTCAATAGAATGAACAATGTCTATGTTCCAGCTCAGTAACTATTACATTACTTCGATGCCAGTCGGTCTGGCTCGATTCCTGGCGGTTCCGTGTACAAATATCACTACCTTGGCCTCATTTTGGTAACAAGTCGCTCTTCTAGGAGTTCCAATAACCTATTTTTTATTTTATTTTATTTATTTATTTGTCAAAACATGTACAAGATAGCAGGTATTGGTATAAACATAAACAAAAGCAAAGTAGGTACAGGTAAATTTGGACAATAGGACAGTAAGACAGGGACGGTAGGCACAATGGTGCGCTTATGCATGCCGTCTCACCCAAACCCATAATTCAAAGGGATCCAATTTTTTTTCTCAGTAAAATCTGTTTTCAGAGTCCACCTTTCACAGTCCTGTGTTGCCACTGGACTATTAATTTAACCATTCTGACCTACCTTGTTGTAAATATAGGCTGATCCTTAGGCTGATCCTAACTTTGTGTTTGTCACTGCTTTCCTTTCAAGAATTTGTTCCCTCTTCGCTTTATCAGTTCTTTAACCCAAATAAGCAAAATTATTTCCCACCTTAATTTCTGCATTAAGTTTACATTCAGAAAGAGTGGAGGTTGGCATTAGTTTTGTCGTCTTGATGTTTATCATTAACTTAGATTTTTCCTTCCCTCTCTTTATTTTCATAATGAACTGTGCTGAATACTTCCAACTTCTAAATTGTGTTGTCAGATTATTTTAAAAATTTTGGATACCCATGTTTGATTCTGTCATCTCTTTGAGTTCTGCCATTCTTAAATTATATTCATTTTGTAAGTCCAATATGTAACAGAGTACTGCAGTGCATTCTACGTGGGGCTGCTCTTGAAGAGCATCTGCAAGTCTCTACTGGTACAGAATGCAGCTGCACTAGTAGTAAAGGGTGTCAGATATCCAACATATATAACATCATTTTTTGTGAACTGTATTTTCCCAGGTACAATTCAAGGAGCTGGTTATCATCTTCAAAGCCCTCCAAGGCTTGAAGGTGAGTTACTTTAGGGTCACAAATGTGTTAATGGACTTGTTTCCTGGATGTATTACCATCCATAGTAACAGTTTTACATAGTGTTGTATATATTTACTTTGTAATTGCTTTAAATTCATTTTATGTTTTATAATATTCACCCCCCCAATGTCTTCTGTTGAAAGGGTGGCTATAGCAATCATATAGCAATATGTATCCGTATCTTACCTTTTTCTTGTTCTGCACTGCTGCATTTTTTTAGTTCAGTTCTTACTCTTCCATTTCCATATTTTAAACTTTTAGAAGAAAATCCATTGCTTTGACAGCCATTAGTCTTAATGTATTTCAGGGTCTAGAATGATCTACATAGACAAAGGTTTTGCTATAAATTGTTAAAGGTAAATGCTGTATTCTCATTATCTCTTTATTATTCATTTTATGATAACTCTTTAATTTCATGTCCCTCTGCCTTTTCTGAAAAATGTCCATTTGTTTGATATTTCTCTATTTATGTACATTTCTATTTGTAAGGTTTTGAACCAATTTTGTCTTGCATAGAGAATTAGTGCAATGATTTGATAACTCCATTCCATAAGATTATCTTATATTCTGTTTTCCGGGTGATATCTTGCTGATATCTTATTAAAAGGTTAAAGGGGAAAATACCTAAATGTTAATTAATGGATTTCCCAATGATTCTATTGTCTTGTCATTACATGGAGTCATATGGTGATGAAATCGTTTAAAATGATGCCTGGGAAAATCCTGTGAGCTAAGAATATGGGCAAGCAGGAACTAGTACAAAAATCCACCTGGTGATTCATACACACCCAGAGCTGGGAATGGCCCAATAGTATTTTGTGTGCCACTCCCATCTATTTTCGTAATTTAGTTAGCATCAGAAAGCTGACATAATTGTCAGAGAAAATAATACTAGTTTTTCACTTATTGAAAGTTGATGTTATTACACTATTTTATTAATTGCTAATTTACTTGCATGTCCTCTCCAATGATGTCCAACTCTGAATAGCTTATAGATTTCCAAATAATAATATTAAAACTAAACATTGTAACAGTGTAAACCTAAAAGCTAATAATCATGTGATAAATACCTTACCACATGACAACAAGCAATCAATCATAAGACCACTGTCATCTGCAGAGAGTAAAATGGTTCCCTCAGCTCCAAAGGACCATCAAAATAGCTAAGTCTTGGCACTGCAAAAAACTAACAGGGTCATAGCCTGACTATATCAGGGAGAACACTGTTCCAGAAAAGAGACACATTCTGGTGAGAGAGAAGTTCCCTGAGGATGGACTCCAGCAAGAGTCTGAAAGCTTGGAAGACTAAACCTCTGGTCCTGGTGACAACCCAGATTGAATCCTGTAAGAGACATAGTGACTGAGAGGCCTAACTAACCCAAGATTCTACAAATGACATGTACAAACAGGACATGGAAAGATCCTTTTCTTTCAGTTGCTGATGCATGTGGAGAGGCCTTTGCAGAAGACAGTCTTACAAATACTGCCCCAGTTCTTTCACAAGAGCAATCACTGTAGATTTACCGTATTTTTCGGACTATAAAACTATAACACACAAATTTAGAGGAGGAAAACAAGGGGAAAAAATCTGCCTCCACAGCCCGTTTGCTGCAGCTCATTTGTCACCGATCCCCACTGCCTGGAACAGCTGATCAGTGCTGCACCAACCCCCCTGCCCCCCCGCCACAATATTCGCTCTATAAGACACACAGACATTTCCACCCACTTTTTGGGGGGAAGAGAAGTGCGTCTTATAGTCCGAAAAATACCATAGCTCCATGCCTGTGTTCAGCCTGAACTCTGACTGAAAAAAGTCCAGAGAATCCATTTCCTTCAGAGCCCCCTGCAACTGCAACTCTCAACTTTCTCTGAAAAAAGAAAGTTGGATTGTGATAGTTTCTTAGAGAGTAGCTCAAGGGGAAACAAAGGAAGTCATACACAGATGAGCTGACACCATTAGCAACTAGTAGGAGATTGCAAACAAGATTTCATTGTCAGACAAGAATACAATACTGAATTGTCAAGATAATCCACTAATTATGACCTGCTACAAGGGGAGAATACAAGTCAATTGATTTTATTCACTTCAACTGGATGAATCTACAATGTACAAAAAACCTTTTAAATATCATCACTTTTGTAATATAGGAATTCAGAGAGAAATACATAAGGATTTCCTCTTTTGTATTTCAGGAATGACCAAGAAAGAATTTGGCTTGTTGACTATAATAGTCTTTAACTAATATAAGATGACAGGAAGCAAGATCAAGAAGAAGACTTAATTCTATTTTGTAAAACAGCTGCAGCCCCCAATTTGCCCCCCCCCAATGTATAGAGCAGCATAGGAAATGAGGGAAAGGATCAGGAAATGGGTGCAGAGCAATCATTTGATGGCTTGCAGAAGGAGGAGCAGCCTCTCATTAATTTTAGCTCCTTTCCTTAATCCTTTTTCCTTAACAAATGCCCTTCATGCATACTGAAATCAGAAGGCTATTTCAAGCACACATAGTATAGATTCTAGAAACAGGTGAAGGACTGATGAAGAAAAATAATATAAAATGCCAAAACTGTGTCTTCTAGAATTCTTGTTTAATTCTCCCCATCCCAAAACTGCAAAAAGCAAAACAAAACAAAAATCTAAGAAAACACTCTTTTAAATTAGGAATTAGAATCTCTTTCATATGAAAGAGCTACTGTTGCTTAAGATCAATATAATAAATAGGTTTATAATGAATAGGTTTCCAGTGATTGTGTATGTGTGAGGGGGGGAGAGAGATAATGAGTTTGCACATCATTCTGAACCATACTTGTTTGTTCACAAACAAACCAATTTGAATGAACTCCCAATTTGCTGGCGTCACAGAACACAGCAACCTATAATATGTTTGCTTAGTTTTAGCTTAGTGTATTGTATGAACCCATTGTCTCCTTATATCACTCCAATTCACCAAAAGAAATCTTACCTTTGTTGCAAAGAAAATATCTCTACATCTTGTAGATTAATTACTAGACAACCCGTGCCCCTCTGCATCATCTTTTCAGAGATATTTCCTTACCAGATCCATCAATGTCTTCAACAATGACAGAGCTTCTAATGAAAAACTGGGAATATATTCAGAGATGTATCTGCCTTGAAAATAGCCCATATTGAATTATATAGCACAGTCAAACAACATAGGAAATGTTTTATGATAATATTTATGTCATTAAATGTTTTATAAAATTTGCCAAATTTCAGTTCTACAGGAGTCCCGGATTTTGGATGCATTCTATAAGTTAGCCCATTTGAGGACTTGGTTTAAAAAGTTTTGTTCTGTTGCTTTGCCCAGTTAAAGGTTACAGGAACCAAAGTTTTAGAAGTGTATAAATTTCCCAGTGTGATTAAGAAATTAGGATGGCAGGGCTATATAGGTTATACCACAGTTGTGATTTGTATATGAAATCCCAGGATTTTCGGCTGCTTAATTCCCAAGACAACTGCAAAAACATCTGTGTCATGAGGAGCCACCATCCAGAGTACAAGTGGATTATCTGACAATCTCTCTTTGATCCAGAGAGATTTTGCAGGCAAGCATCTCTAGTGTCTCTCTATATCTTCAGAGATGTCATTCTGTCATAATTCCTCAGCTCCTTGACTGAACACATCCATCCTTTTTCAGTCAATTTTGGAAATTGCTTGTTAACTGCTTTTCAACTATTAGGAACCTTTCATCAACAAGTATGAAAGCATAATCTAAGTTTCCTTCAATCCTTAGTAAAATATACTTTAAATAGAAGTACAATAACTTAAAAAAAGGGAAGGTTGAAATAAACAGCAAAATAATGTTTAGAACTTGAAAAATTATAAACAGGCTAAGGGACCAGATGGATTTGAAATAAGATTTTGGAATTAATTATAAAAATCCATTTGATGAAAAAATGCTTTTCTTTTGAATTCCTTTTTTTTAATGATAGAATGGGAATTTGAAGGTTGAACACTGAGGGAGCTGGAAGGAACTGTAGATTGCAATTAAATGAGATACTAATACAAAATGGAGTAAAATATTTTAACACTGGAAAATACTGGGGAATATTTTGAACAATGGACCTGAAATTACTTTTCAGAGTGTCTGCCTCATATTTTAAAAATGTCACTGAAAAGGTACAGTTTTTACTGTGTGAAAATGGATTTTAAAATGACAGGCTACAAGAATTATATGGAAAAAGAGACTACACTGAACATACAAAAGAACCAGCTGCATTCTTAATAATGAAAAGGGATATGCAGATAACAAACCATGAGAGTAATTTGGACAATTTTCCCATAATGGATTTACTAAAGATGCTTGTTAAAACTGAAAAGTTTTGCAAGATGGGAAAAAGAAAAAAAAACGAAAAGAAATCATGTTCTAGGACATTACTTGAATTAACTAAAGATTTAAGCAAAAGAAAGGAATATAAAATTGTTTTGGTTGATCAAGATTAAAATATATATTATCTCTGATATTAGTGGGGATGGATGACAAATTGATAATGATACTGTATAATTATTTGTTAAATTACAAAATGGAAGAAGAACAAGTTAAAGAGACTATTATTTTTGGATATAATATAGATTTGGATAAATGGCAAAAGCTTTGGGAGAGAAATCAGAAACTGACAATGGCCACATCATGTAAGGAAAATCTCTATAAAATGTTTTATATATGGCATCTGCCCCCGGCAAGGTTGGCCAAAATATTTAACAATATGTCCCCAAACTGTTGGAAATGCAAACAAATACCTGGCACATATTATCACATGTGGTGGACTTGTATAAAGGCAAGGAAATTTTGGATACAAATTCACATATGGTTAGAAAAAATGATTGGACAACATACAGAGTTTAAGCCTGAACTATTCTTATTAGGCATTATATCAGATGGTTATGACAAAGGGACAATATACCGTATTTTTCGGAGTATAGGACGCACCGGAATATAGGACGCACCTTAATTTTGGGGGAGCAAAACAAGAAAAAAACAATTCTGCCATACCTAGCATTCAATACTTTAGCAAGTGACTGTGGTATGCCCCCCTCCTCTCTCTCTCCCCTTCCCCTCCCTCTCCCTCTCCCTCCCCCCCTCTCCCTCTCTTTGAAATAAATCTGCTGGCTTTGGTGGGGTTTCTATGGACACAAGGCTTTTTAGAAAAATTTGTTACACAATGTTTTATTTCACATTACCCATTAGCTGTAATGTGGCAGTTGAATCCATCATAATAGGGTTATTTTTTTTTAAAAAAAAAAGATGAATGTCTTTTTCCTTGAGTGCCCTGCTCCCTCCCCGATTCCAAAATTGGAGGAAGGACTTTTTGCACGCTGGTCAGGGCATTGCATTGCAGCCCCTGCTGCCGCAGGCGTCTCTGCCTGAGAAGGACCCTCGATCAGCCATCTCCAGGGAGCCACCCGCGTCCTCAGGAGGCAGCAGCCCCTTTAAGAATGAAGGAGCTTTTTTATTTTTTATTTCCCTCCTTCCAGCCTGAGCCGGCCGATCGTGAGCCCGCCGGCAGTGACAGCATACCGCAGACATTCGCGGAGGGAAGGGGGGAGGTGATCGCTTGCCGCCGCCGCGCAGGTATGCGAGTCGCCCAGGGGTCAGCCGCAGCTCGGGTTGGCGGGTTGGAGGGTCCTTCTCCTGCTGCTGCCCCAAGGAAACTGCGGAGCTGAAGAAGCCTCCACCCACCTGCCAGCTCGCCACTCAACCTTTTGGAATCGGGGAGGGGATCGCAGCGCTGCTGCCTGAAAACGCTTTCCTCCCCAGGCAGAGTGTTATATGGAATAGATTTTATCAATGGTTAGAAACACAAGGTGGAAGTTGGAATATGTATTAGAATGTAGGTATTAGAATGATAGATAAGTTTATACTTTAGAATATGATGTTTAAAAATAATTGTATAAGGCTAGCACTGTTTAAAATAGTATATATTTGTTTTCACCTTTGTTTTATGGCAAGTGGAATACCATGACAATTACACTGTATTCAATATATTTATATGCAAAGAATAAATATATTTTTTTAAAAAAAATAAAAGTTGTATTGGATTTTGAGATAGTTCTATTTAATCAGATATTATTAGCAGTTAATTTTTACTCCTCAAGATATGTATTTTTTAAAAGCAGTTTACAGGGGACATCAGCAAAAATAAATAGCATAACAGGAAGCAATATTGGAGACAATTTTAGCACTCTTTGTGCTTGCAGATTTGGCAGCTACACCAGCAGAGTTGGAGAAGAGGCAGAATCTATCCATTTACAAAAAAATGTTTGCCAATCCCTACACAATATGCTAAAAACCACTGAAACCCCAGTAAATTGCTCCTGGGAGATCATTCTGATTCTGTTGAAGCAGTGATTTGAGTCAGTGATTCATATGTCATATGCCATCATGGTTTGGATGGTTTTGGCTTAGCGCGTTTGTGAATCCTGCTATAGATCTGGCTCGGCATATGTTGAAATCTTTGCAACTTGCAGCTTATCCAGTAAGCCATGGTTAAACAACCCGCAATTTAGTACACTGAATAAACCTAATCACTGTTAACCATATTAATCATATGTACTTTTGAATCAATATGCATATGATTGTATTCTAAAATTAATGGCTGGGTATCCATAGGGAAAGGTCAAAAAAGTAGAGCTGTGGCTGTGATCATGCAGTTTGAAGCCTTGATGCTTTCAATATGTGCCATACACATCACAGGTATTTTTAAAAAGCCATGAGAGTCCAAGTGCACAATCACATCTATCCCTTTGACTTTTTATGATAGTCCCCTACATTCACACTTTTGTGTAATCCTGCTGATTTTTCATACTTATTTTTCATAGTGATACACATACACCTACTAGATTTCAGTCTTGTTCATCTAGTTTGTTGAAGCATCATAAGCAACTTTCTATTTTAAATGAATACCTCAGCAAGTGTTTTTTTTCCTACTTCACCTTTAGATTCACAGGAATAGCACAATAACTTCTTCCATGTGGGAGAATTCCTATTCTTTATTTTGCTTTGTAAGATTTGCTCTTTTGCTTATTTCAAATCTCTGTTGTGCAATACATTCTGGTGCCTGTTTGTCTGAACAAGTGGAATATCTGGAGATATTGCAGAGAAAAGACAGTCTTACAAAACCATCATTTAAAGAGTTTGCACTGAGCAAACTCAGTGATTGGTGATTACAAAGGTGTTTTTAGTGGAACTTAGACATCTAAATTAATGTACACATCTACAAAAATACAAATAGCTGATGTTCAATTATATCATTCTAATGCTTGATTTCCAGTGTAATTAGGAACTTGATCAAATAACTTGAAAAATCTGTACATTAACAATGGCAAGTAGTCATTGTAGGTTCTGTGATAATACCAGATAATTAGTTGTAAGGGAAACTGTATGTAGAATGTGGATCTTTTGTGTATGTATCTTTAATATTTATTATTTACTTTAATATTAAAGTATCTTTAATATTTTCCTAATCAGTTCTTCCATTTCCTTTCCCACAGAATGATTCATTGCTCATATTTTTTTAGGGAGATTGTACAACATATCCAAGTATTATTGTAACTTCTCTATGTCTAAAATACAATCCTTGTTACCACAACATAGAGATAATATGCATAATTGGTGGCCCCTCCCTGGCCATAAAGGCTAGAATTGTTCAAAGGTGTGCTGTAGTTCAACAAGATCTGAGATACTACAGATTCCCCCAGTAAATGAAGTTAGTCCTTTCACTCAGAACAGCTACTTGACAATAAAGCAGCATGAACTTCATTATAATTATTAGCAGCCCTATAAAATTTTCACTTTACATTAATTATACAAGTTGCATCTCTTGTTATTATTTTTTAAAAACTGTACATTAGTAAATTATAATGAAAATTGTTACGTCTTAGCATCACCCACTGTGCTTTAGGAGCATGCTCTAATTTTGCACCCATTGTGAATCCAACATTCAGCTATTCCAAAACCGGTGGTGTTGAGGAATTGGCACTGGCCTACATGGTAACAATGTTATTAAATCTTCCTTGCTTTTGAAAATCATCCTATAGAACAGCAGTCTGCAACTTTTCTGGCTTGGTGGCCCGGTGGTCGAAGAGGGAATGGTTTTGTATGAGTTGCACAAGTGCCCACCATGCATGCAAATGGAGCTTCACATGCAAGCGCCTGCCGCTCACACAAGTGGAGCTGCGTGCGTGTGCTCACCCACCAGTTGTGCACCCAGTTCCAAATGGGCCATGGCCTGGTAGTCAGCCACGGTCCAGGGGTTGGGGACCTCTGCTATAGGAGACAGTCATCTCTTTGGGAAATTTTTATTTTACATGTAAAATAATATCCTGGATACTATAATACCGTGTTTCCCCGAAAATAAGACATGTCCCGAAACTAAGCCCCACAGGGCTTTTTCGGGACATGCCTTGAAATAAGCCCCCCCCCGAAAATAAGCCCCCCCACTACTTCCGGGGGAAAGGGGGGGGACATGCCGGGAGCCGCTCTTTTTGCGGCAGCACTCTTTTAGCCCGGAAAGAGAGAGAAGTTTCCCAGACCTGAGAAAGAGAAGCGGCGAACTGCCAGATGCTGGTAAGATGAGCGTCTGGCAGCCTGGCCCTCCCCCTCCCCTGCCTCACCTACCACCCCCAAATTGTACCCAAACGTTACCAGCGTCTGGAAGTTCGCCGCTTCTCTTTTTGGGCAGGTCTTTGCAGGGAGAGGGGAGGAAGGGGGGAGGCCTCTTTCTGACCGGTTTATCAGCGCCTTCCCGTGATTTTTCCGCCTCGAGACCAGGCTGGTTAGAAAGAGCGTCGCTTTTTCTATAAAAAGAGCCTGGTCCCGACTTTCTCCCCTGGAAGATTGTCCGACAAAAGGATTGAAATGGAAAAGGCGAGTGCCGGTGGCTTTGTTAAAGCCGCTCGCATTGCCTTTGGAAAAGCCATTCTAGCGAATGGGGCTCTGACGGGGCGAAAGGGAAGCGCTCCGCTCTCGCTCTCTCCCAGCCTTAGCAAAGCCGGATTGCCTGTGCAGGGGACAAGGAACCCAGATGAGGGTCTCAGCTCGGGACCCCCAGGACCCCCCGAGCCCCGCTGGACCCCCAGAACTCTCCAAGGGTGGATTTCAGAGGCAGTTTCTTTCATCAAGAAACGTTTCACGTGTGCGGGTTTTGCAGGGGGAGAAAAGGGGATTCTTCCGGAGGGGAGGGTGCCTAATCTGCAATGTGTGTGTGTGTGTGTGTGTGTGTGTGTGTGTGTGTGTGTGTGTGTGTGTGTGTGTGTGTGAAAACATGCCTGGGTGCCTTGAGATCTCTTATCTCCCACCCACACCCCCCCAACCACCCAGACCTATGGAGCATGGATTTTCCGCTGCTCCAGGAGCGGAACATGGGGTTTGGCGCAGCAGCGGCTGCTAAAGCCCACATGGGTAGGAATGGTCCGTCCTTTTTAAAGCATCTGACGGGGGGATATCCCAGGCAGTCTTGGGCAGAGCGAAATACCCTCCTCATTTCCCTTGTCGCCTTGGGTTTTTTGTTGTTTTTTCTCAGCTGCCTCGCTTCGGATTACCCCCAAAGCTATCGTTTCGCCTCGCCTTTTCTCCCCCTGCAAATCCCGCACACGTGAAACATTTCTTCATGAAAGAAACTGCCTCTGAAATCCACCCTTGGATTTCAAGAAACGTTTCAGAGCAGGCAGTGAGCAGGTTTTGAAAATGCGTTCGCTTCCACGGAAGCCAAAACAGGCTCGTTTCTCATCTTCTGGCTGTTGAGGCGAGCCGTCCTTAGATCAAGAGCACCAATGGTGCCCTGCTCTTTTTCTGAACCCCACCAGGTTCATTTGGGAGAGTAGGGGGGGGTCCAAGTAAGTGGACACTTTTAGCCAGGGCAGCGAAGCAGATTGGGAAGCGGGGTGGTGAGGTGGAGGGAGGATGAAGTACGGAGAAGCGGCGTTGGAGTCCGCGGCAGCTCACAAGTAGTTTTTTTTTACCCGACTGGGAGAAGAATGATTCACTCTATACGGTACGAACGAAAGAAAAGTGATGCTTCCCTCGCCAGCCCCCCTCCTCCTCCTTCTCCTGTTTATCCTCCTGCATTTAAAAGCCACCTCTTGCCAATCACCCTTTGGCATGGCTGGCGCACAGAGATCCTCCCAACTAAGCTAACCGCAGCACCTCCTTCCTTTTGGCGAGAAGGATTTCGAGCGGGGGAGAAGTGGAAGTTCATTCTTCAAGAACTGGGGAGAAGAGGAGAAGGAGGAGAAGGAGGAGAAGGTTGTGGGGGGGCAATCATCGCTGCTGCTGCTGCGCGGCAAGGACACATCTTCCTTTCTTGCCGTTTGCCCTCCGATGAGTTGATTTGATCCAGCTTTGGAGTGTTTTGCTGAGCGCCACCCACCCCCACCCCGCCTCCCCATCCCCACCCCCGCCTGTGTCCAGGTTGACACACCGTCCCGCTAGGAATGGACGGCGGGAACTGTGCCATGCGCGTCTCCGGAGGAGACTGGCTAGAAAGAGGGCTGGCTCATCCATACCGTCAGAGCTGTTTTTTTCCTCCACCCTGTGGTGGCTAGATCTCCCTCCCTCCTGCTACCCAAGCGAGGTGCTCGATGCCCCTCTTTTGCCTCAAACTTGCTGCCATCAATCATTCATCGGCTCCCAGCAGTAGCGGCGGTGGCGAGCAAGAGAGCAGCAGCCGCAGCAGCTTCAATAAGAGCGGGAGGCAGCAGGGCGGGGAGGAAAAAGCTGGTTTGTGAGCCGTGCTTGCCGACTGCCTGCAGAGAGGAGGCAACGGCGGTGGCGCATTCGGAACTCTCCCTTCTCGCCACCGCCATCCCCAGCATTGTTCCCGCAACGCGTGGTGGCCGCCTCCCCAGCAAGGGCCACCGACGCTGAGGAGGATACAGGAGGATGAGGACAGAAGGGAGGAGGAGGAGGCAAGGCAGAGAGGAGGAGGCGCAGGCGGCGGAGGAGACACGGAGGATGGAGTGTCCAGGGAGCCTGCGCCGCGCTCTCCAGCTACCTCCTGCTCGCCTGCGCGCTGAGCGCCGCTGCGGTGGGCCTCAAGTGCTTTTCGCTGGGCTCCGAACTCAAGGGGGAGCCGTTCCGCCTGGGCACCACAGCCGGCGCTTTCTACTCGGGGCTCCTGCAGACCGCTGGGATCTCGTTCTTGGGCTCTGCGCTCTTCTGCTGCCCCTTCCGCTCTGCCTTCCGCCGCTATATCGGTCGATCGGTCACCACCCCGCCCCATCCTTCACCCCAAAGCTCCAAACTCCGCCCAACCGCGAAACGCACCACTTACTGGAGTTTGACAGCTCTGGGGTTTCCCTCGGCTAGGGGAAAAAATCTTGCATAGTGCAGAAACTCTTCTCGCTTCGAGAACTTGCTAATTCTCGCGAGAAGAGTTTCTGCACTATGCAAGATTTTTTTCCCCCTAAACAGACTAGCCGAGAGACCACGGAGCTGCCGAACTTCAGTAAGTGGTGCGTCGGGCCTGCCTGCACCCCAAAAATAATAAGCCACCCCCCGAAAATAAGGCCAGGGGCATTTTTGGGGGGTCAAAAAAATATAAGCCCCTGTCTTATTTTCGGGGAAACACGGTATTATTTTAATATACTCTATTAAATACTCTATTCTATACTATAATATAGTTGTAATTTTCTGAATACTATAATCACTTGCTATTTTTGCTCTGTTTTTGTATAGTGAGTAGCATAAGAGAGCCCTGTTCTTATAGGTGCTGATTTGTCTATTTGAGTTCTTGAGGGCTGTTCTGAAGGAGCCATTAACAATTACAGTATGTGAGGTTTGCCGTTTCCTAGAGTCTTTGTAGTCACTGAATCAGTGCTCAGATTATTGGCTTGTTTGTGAACTTCTAAGAACGTGTTTGAAACATTCCTGACTAGTCCATTTATAAACATTTGAACTTCGCTACGTTATGCTAAGTGGTTATGCTTGGTCGCATTGTGAAAGATACGTACTTCTCAGCTTGTTCCTAACCATTGGACAAACAGGATCAGCAACCTTTTTCCGATCATATCTCATGACATTGTTTTCATCCTTATTCTAACTCCATATCTCAAGCACTTTCAAATTGTCCTTAGCTGTGGCAGCTGTAAAGTAGTATTTTCTATTTAACCAGAGAAAATTGGGATTGGGAGAGGAGTGTAAAGTGAAGTGGCAGGAGGTTTTACCACTGTACCAAGCAACCACCTGCCTGCCTATCAATTGTTAGTTGGCCTATTTTTAAAGATGGGTGACCTCTAAGCATTCGTCTGAAAAAATGGTAAATATGGATTTTCTAAAAGAGCCTGAAAAATAATTGACAAGTGCTGGGGATTGTGAGGCAGGATCTCTCCTATTTGACCACATAACACCGTGAACCCTCAATGCTTTGGGGTTTTCCTGACATATGCTGGTAAAGCCAAGGGTCAGCTCCTCCCTTCCCTTGTTACCTCTTCTAGCTCCTGTCATCCCAAGGCCCTTAACTTTTGCAAAGCCTGCAGTGAATACTGACAGAAGGTACTGATCTCATCATCTGTCAAAATTCACATGTTTCTCAACCCCATCCCACTTAAGCACAACAACTGATGAATATGTTATGATGCTAGTCTAGGATGGTTATTTGGTTGTTTGGAGGGAGGGGAACAATATTGGGGGATTCCACCAATCTCTTTCCTTAACTTGCCCACTTCATCGTAAATGAAGACTCCACTGTTTGATGGCATTCTTGGCAGGATAGGGATCAACAGCATAGGCAGCATGCTTTATACTTCTGTAGTTTTCTGTTAGCTGAAGTATTGATAAGTCAAAGTTCACCTGACCCACTGGAGGTACCTCATGAGTCAGATTTCCATCATCCTTGGCTATATTGTGTTAAAATAGTATTTATTCCTTTACTCTGACACTTCTATGGGTAATCTCAAATTATGTAAAATTTGTTTGGTCACAGATTAGTTGGCGGGAAATCAGATAATTGCAGTGATTTAAAACCTAGGCAGTTCAGCCATGATAGGGATTCAGCAACGAAGATAACAAATTTATTTATTTGTTTGTAAAATTTATTGACCTTAGCACAGGTGGCTTACAATCTTAAAAAGATAAAAGCTATACAAAAGCCAAAAGACATATATTTATATTGCAAGTACAATGTTCTGCTGAATTTAAAGTGAGTAGAAGGCAATGGAGCCCTCTAATGGAAAAGGGCTCTGAGCTTGCTTTTGATTCTTTAGTAGGAGGCATATTTCCTCATATTTAAAAAAAAAACCTTTGTTAATCTAATTTGTATTTGTCCAAAAATTTAAATAGAGTCATTTGTTTTGTTAGTAGATGGCAAGGTTTTGGTTGCATACAAAATCAAAGAATTAAAGAATCATTTGTCCCGTTTAAAGCGCTCCATCTACTGTTCATCTAAAATTCTACTAATCCAGGGCAGCATTAGATTAATACTGTGCTTAATACTTTAGAAGAACTGCTGCTAGGACATGTTATACCACATGAATGAATTCTAAAATATTAACATTAGCAAGTTTGAACATTGCAAGCATGAACATGCAATACCATCTTGCTTTTTCAGTTAAACTACTAACCTAGTGAGTTGCCCAATGGCTGTTTTCTCGGTTACTTCCAGCACCACACCTTGCTGATTCAGTTCTACTAATATGTTTCTAAGGCTAGAATTCTCCACTCAGGTGTCTACCGTATAAAGTTCTCAACTCAGGTTCACCTATGAGTCACATAGGTAGAAAATCTGATGCACAGACAAGGGAACTTATAAAAATGGAGTGAGATTCAGAGAGCTTAGCTCATTACTTTCTATACTCACAGTGTGAATTAGAAGTGAGCCCCAAATCTTGCTTTCTTTAATTAAATTCAACCCTGTAAGTTCAATATTTGCTTTTTAGAAACTACACTTCCAAAAATATTCAGAACAAAAATGGTTTGCTGCTCTCCAGTGCTTATTCCAATTTATGCAATCCAGATATGACAACCCTATATTTAAAACAATATAGCAATATGAGAAGCTAATGCATGTCAAAGTATGCTTTATCAAATTCTCTAGGTTTTTCACACAAAGAACAACAACTGTGGTACCAATATTTAACTGAGTATTAAAGATGTAGGATATTGTATGTGTGTATGCATATCTGTTTGTCAGTACACTGTATAAACTTTGTAATTGGTGGTACTGTATATAGGCAATGGTATGGTGGCTTGTAAGATACTCTATCTATATCGTACAGAGCCTATATTTCAGGAAGTTAGCACAAGCATAATTCATTCAAAACTCCTTTGTTGTGCTTGTGGTTTATTAAATATCTTTTATAACTATGAGATACAGTATATGAGAATGTAATAGATCAGGATGAAGATGGGTTTGATCTTGTGGAGTGAAATTAATTAATACATTTAGGGAAATGAAACTGTTGGATTAATTATGAATGAAAGGACTAAAATACCGGTATATATCAGAAAATATGAATCGGAGTCATCTAGATAGGGCAATTTGCTATAAATAGGAAGATCTAGCAAAACAGTAAATAAAGCTTCAGGGGTTGCCACAAAGAAGAGGGAGTCAAACTATTCTTCAAAGCACCTGAGGGTAGAACAAGAAGCAATAGGTGGAAACTAAACAAGGAGAGAAGCAACTTAGAACTAAGGAGAAATTTCCTGACAGAACAATTAATCAGTGGAACAGCTTGCCTCCAGAAGGTGTAAATGCTCCAACACTGGAAGTTTTAAATAAGATGTTGGATAACCATTTGTCTGAAGTGGTGTAGGGTTTCCTGCCTAAGCAGGGGGTTGGACTAGAAGACCTCCAAGGTCCCTTCCAACTCTGTTGTTGTTGTTGTTGTTGTTGTTGTTGTTGTTGTTGTTGTTGTTATTATTATTATTATTATTATTATTATTATTATTATTATTATTATTATTATTATTATTAAGCTGGAAAGCATACAAGAGGTAGCTGGATCCACAAGGCAATTTTTATCTTGCAAATGTTTTAATAAAAATAGGCAATATAAATACATTCCAAAAAGGGTATGCAGATAGTCCTTGACTTACAACCACAACTGAACCCAAAATTTCAGTTGCTAAGTTGTTAAGTGAATTTTGCCATATTTTATGACCTTTCTTGCCATTGTTGTTAAACGAATCACTGCAGTTGTTAAGTTAGTAACAGAGTTTTTAAGTGAATCTAGCTTCTCCATTGACTTCGCTTGTCAGAAGGTTGCAAAAGGTGATCACATGACCCCAGGACATTGCAACGGGTCATAAATATGAATCAGTTGCCAAGCATCTGAATTTTGATCACATGACCATCAGGTTGCTGCAGTGGTCATAAGTGTGAAAATGGTCATAAATCACTTTTTTCAGTGCTGTTGTAATTTTGAATGGTCACTAAATGAACTGTTGTAAATCGAGGACTACCTATAGTTGTAATTAAGACAGGTCAATGCAACTGAAGCCTAGGAGACACCTTAATCACTTTTACAATAATACAGTAAGACAATGTGTAATAAAGAGATTAAGTTACAAATAGCTTACTACCTTTATTGGCTAACATTGCTCCAACTTAAATCCTCTTTGAATAAGAAGGATATAAAAGTCAACAGATCAGTGTTTACTTTTGAAAAATGAATAGATATCTTTATCAACCTAAAGGAACAATTTCAAACATTTGTAAATTATTATTGGAATTGGAATTTATACACACATACACACACACACACACACACACACACACACACACACACACACACCCTGCCCAGAGTAGGTTTTTTTTAAAGTAATGCATACAGATTTAGGAAAATGAATACATGAGATGGGGTAGGAAATATTATGAAAATCAGATTACTTCAGTCAGCTCATTTACAAGAGGTATAGTGGAAGATGGTACATCATTGGCACTTAATCCCAATTAGACTACTGCAAATTACACCTCAAATATTGGAGAGACCAATTTTTTTTATCATGTATGATGGACTAGTAAAAAGATTGCACTTTTCTGGAAGAAAGTTTTTGAGGAAGTCAGAATAGTCACTAAACAAGTATAATCTATTCCAGATTTGGGATTGCCACATATTTTCAATGAAATAAAAAAGAATTTACTCTATTTTTATTCACAGCTACTAATTCAATACTCAGACATTCTTAAATGATTTATCATTGGACAGCTGTTGTACTAAAGTATTGCTTTTCTTGAAAAAAGTCACAGATTAAATTTGAAAGAGTTGAATCCCATTTTTATTACATTTAGAAAGATGTTGTGGGCTTTGTTGATAATAATAGCTGTAATTTTGAAAGTGGTATATGAGAATCATAACTGAATTGTGAGATATACTGTTCTTGAATGTCTTGTCTTCTTCCTTGTCTTTCAAAATATTAAAAGTGAAAAAATAAATGATTATTTTTTAATTGCAAGTGTGAATTCCTAAAATTTTGCAAGGATGCAGGAAATTAGAATAAGCAAAATTTGATGTATCAGACCCGTCTAGAATAGGTTTTGCTTTTCATCAGGATATAAGGAACATTATTGAACATTTGTTGATTTAGAGAAAATGTATCATAAACTGAATAGGCTTGAATTATGGAATATTGTATATTATTATAAAGTTCCTAAATAATAAGGGTAGCATATGATGGAAGTAAATTTTCAGAATAAATGGAATGTTTAGTAATGTTTCAAAACTCAACAGGAAATAGAACAAAGATTATTTTCAGTTATTTAATGTTCTTATGGATAAATACATAAAGAATGCTTATGGTTGTTAGTTAGGGTATGAATGTTTATGTGCCTTTGTATGCAGATAATACTCAATTTATAGCAAACTTTAGTTTGTATGATGCAACAAGGAATATGGACCTGAAACTTAATCTAATAATGCAAAAGAAGTAATAATGGCTATATATAAACAGAAGTTGCTTCTGCCAACTTTGTCAGATAAGAAAATAATTGAATGCAAGAGAAATGTACAAGTAAGTTGGTTGCAGCAGGAATGGGGCATTTAAAGATGTGTAGTTAACAAGATGCAATAAGTTCAAATAGGTGTTAAATATGGACCAGTGTGAAAGAAGTACATTGATATGGTTTGAATGTAGTGATACAATGATTGAGGATCCATCTGGAAAACAAATATATGCAATGGCTGTGAATGGTCAAAGAAGAAGAAGAAGAAGATCAAGAAAGTTGTAGTTAGGTGAAACTGCTGAATTCCTCAGAAAGAGAAAGCTGAAAAGTTTAAAGAAAAAAAGTGGGTATATGTCGGAAAAAATGTTTGCAAGGATAGAAATGTATGAAGAGATACCGGTACATGAATGCTGTCAGTATAAATTTGTGTTGGCAATATTTCTTTTCCATATCTCAGTTCTTTAGTTTGTTGGCTCTGTGTTTCTTAGATCTTTTTTGCATTTTGCAACCAATGGAGTGGAATAGTGGGATGGATCCATATGTATGAATGTATGTAATATATGAATGCCAATATAGCTTGATTTATAAACACATGAAAATAAAAATACCAATGCAATTTTTAAAAACTACCTTTAAAAATATCCTATCCATCAGGATTATGTTATGTATTATTATACTGTTCCAAGTAATTTTAAGTCATTTCATTTATTTACTATTCATTTTACTATGAACAGTAAAACATATTTTCTGTTTACTTACAATTGGTTCCAGTACTTAGTCACAAAACTTTTTTTTTTTTTGCTGTTTGAACCACTATTTTGTTGGGGTTGCTGCTGTATAAATAAAATACTAAAATAAAACACTAAAATTCTGTCTAACTCAGAAATAAAAAGAAACTACATCGATTGTGCAAATCCAATCCTCTATTTTGGCTTTGTAGAGCAGATCTGAGCATTTGACAGCCCCCAGGCTAGATCCAGCCTTTTCACTGTCCCTGTTTGGCCCACAGGTTGTCAATTGAAAATTAGAAATCAAATGTAAATAAGTATACACCATGCACTTAATACAACAGAATTGCTTTGATTTTGAAGGCCTGCTATTTTTATGTATATATACTTATATGGTGCCTACAGCCTTTCATGGCCTTATTGATTCGAGCCTCCACAACAGTCCCAGATTTTCATGTGGCCCCTTGGGAAAATTAATTGCTCACCTCTGTTGTAGACTAAGCTTCGGATTCCATCTCGTTTGTTAGTCTAGTGTTAGTCTAATCTTCCAAAATAGGTACCTATATTTAAACTATCTAATGAGAACAAGCTAAGATCAAACTATGATTTGATGTCTTGCCTGACATATCCAATTAGAGTTTCTTTATAAATGTGAAAACTGCCTCTTTTTAAAAGAGAGAGTGGACAACACTTCTTCTTTTAAAGAGATACTAACTTCTTTTGAATCCAGTTGATCAGTCCTCTCTATTATAAGGGTCTGACAGAAAAGAATCAATGCAAGTTGAATTTCTCCAGTTGAAATTCTTCTCTATCAAAATCCTGAAGCTGTAAGATCAGAAAGAGATGCAGGCAATTTCAAAAAGAAATCTTAAAATAACATTGTGGATTTTATCTAATCTGTCATTCAAAGATACTTGAAAAATATTTTTTGATGCAATTTCCCTCTTTGTTCATAGAATGTTATGGGTAACTTCAGGTGTACATTGCCTTATTGGTAAATCCCTGCTTCTTCTATTCCTCTTTCTATCCTTAATTTTTTTTATAACTTACCTATTAAGGAGGAAAAATAGAACAGCTGCACTTTTAAAATGTTAATGGTAAGTGCTGTCTGTCTGGAAGCAACCCAAGTCAAAATGAATTCAAGTGATCGATCAGCAAAACGCTTTATGGATAAGTCAGATTTGACTACAGTATTATGGATTTGGGCCACCAAGCTCAATGGACAAGAGATTTGTTAGCAATGTCAAAGGTGCTGATGGACAGAATAAATCAGTTATGTTTAACACAATTGCTAAGAGATGATGATGACTTTTTCAAGTTGTCTGCTTCTAGGAGTCAAATCAGGGGTGGGTTCCACTTACCTTTGCCACCGGTTCGCATCGTTGATCAGCTGTGCTTCGGGCGATGGAATAAACCCTTCCCTTTTACAAGCAGCAGAACAGGAAAAACCTTCAAAACAGTAAAACATTTGCAAAAAAATAAAAAAAAGATGGCGGTGCCCACAGACCGGGACCGGCCGATCCAGTTCAGTGACGTCACCAGCAGGTCGCTACCGGTTCGGGCGATCCAGTCCAAACCGGGATGAACCCACCCTTGACTTAAATCCAATATGATATTAACAATTCTTATAAAGTGCATACTTGGTGGTGAATCTAGTTGATTAGGTATTAATTCAGAAAGTGAGAACTTCCTCAGCTTAAAACTCAAAAATTCACCTCTGGATGTTGAGTATAAAAGAAAAAAATATAAACCCTCCATCTTGTTATTCTTTAATGTTTTGTTATAAGGTCATTTCCTCAGTCTAATGTTTTGGTATAAGGTTGTTTCTTCATGTCACTACGTTTCTGGTTCGTGGGATGATCTTCCATCCTGTGTGTGTAACCTGAGAATTCTTATCTCCAAGTGTCTTGTGACTGATTTATTGCACATGTGCAGTTTCTGTTCTTTGTTCTTTCTCTTTGCTTTCATTCCATCCAGCGGGAGGTATGTTTTCCTGGTGAGCATGTAGTCAGTTATATATTTTCTGTTTCTTTTATAATTAAAGCATTTATTAGAATTGTACGTTTCGGTTTCTTTTATTTGGGTTAGCAGTCATGAGGAGGCTCAGTCTATTCTCCTCTGATTTATGGCATCGCTGGCTGGGGAATTCTGGGAGTTGAAGTCCACACATCTTCAAACTGCCAAGGTTCAGAAATACTGATCTATAAACATCACAGTTTCTTAACCAGGCCTACTATCTATTTGTATCCAATATTAAGTATTGAAACTTAGATTCCAAAAACATTGATTTCAAAGAAGGTAAAGAGCTTTTTCCAAAGAGTTGATATGCCGAAGTTTTCTCCCTTATTGCTTTTTAATGCCAATTCTTTAGGACAAAAGAAAGTTGATACTAGGGTGCACATAGGATAAACCCTGTAATTATCAATATTTATCATTGCTGATTTAGACATGACTGTTTTCTTTAAATTGTAATATCTGTTTTACCTCATTAGAAGCTATAAAATCTGTGGACATTTGGCAAAATTAATCTTATATCTCATGGTGTCATGTGAATCAAAAGTAGAAATTAATTCATTTATTGTTTTTAAAATACTTCTCTTCTTTTAGCTGTCTTCTGGGGTTTATGCTCACTGAGCAGAAAGAACTCATTTTTGGCTCCTGTTAATACTTTTTTTATCTAATTAGATTATTGAAATATTAATTAAATGTATTTTTCAGGGAAATCTAAAAATAACAGCAGTCATTTAGAAATGTTTATAGACTTAACTATTTTATCCTTTTTAAAATTCAAATACCAGGTGGTCGGCTGCTTGATAGCTTTCTCATGACATTTTTCATGGATGCCCTCCCTTTTCTTTTGCTGTATGCGTCATACAGTTTATGAATCACATCATAAGCATATCACCAGACAAAGTGCATTTTGTATATTTTAAGCCTTGCTATTTTGGAAATGATCTTGTTTCTAAGAATATAACCAATTAGAACTTGCAATCTTCTATATCATGAGCTTCTGTTTTGTCGTTTGCAGGGAAAAAAGCTCACGAAAGATCTGAACTGGGGCAACGGCGCGCGTGCACCCCCTTATTCACACAAACTTTTCTTCAACTCACCCATGAATGAAACAGCCTTACATTGTCACTATTATTATACCAGAATAAACTAGGTTTTTTTCTCCATTAATACAGAATAAAATAGTTTTTATCCTTTATTATACCAGCTTCCCAGCATTAGGAAAGATTTAGGGCAAAAGAAGAAGGGGAAAACAGAGAATGAGATGGCTGGATGGAGTCACTGAAGCAGTAGGCGTCAGTTTAAATGGACTCCAGGGGATGGGAGAGGACAGGAAGGCCTGGAGGAACGTTGTCCATGGGTTCGCGATGGGTCGGACATGACTTCGCAACTAACAACAACATACCAGCTTCAAAGTGTATGCAATGTGTAAAGTTTTGTCACTTGGGGCAAAGTTAGGTATTCTGTTATGGGTATCACCAGAGGAGTTCCTTATGAATGCTAGCCAGCCCCCACCTATGCCATCTTCCTTTCCAGGATGGCTCTGTCTTTTTGCACATGCACATACCCTTTACTTAAAATCTACCACCTTCTCCCTCCCTATTTTTAAGCTTCCAACAAGGTGGAGTAGAGAAAACCAAACTTCCCCTATTTTATCTGAGGAAGAAAAATAGGAGCTCATTTGTGCAGGTCCTTATCACCAGCACTCTGGAAAGCCCAGACTTCTACTATTTTATCTGGAGAAGAGGAAGCCTGCTTGTGCAATTCAATATTGAAATACTCTAAAATGCCATCAGTTGCGATTTTCACCTTAAGATGCATTAAGCCCACTTTTCCTTATTGCAGTGTTTAGAAAATAATGAAAGATTATTGGAAGGGAGCCTTTGTTGTTGATTTGCTCCTTTCCCTCCATTACCCATGCCTATCACTCTCCCATTTCCCTGTAGAAAATGGGGAAATAAACATGTTTTGCACATATTCAAAACTGGAGGTGAAAATGTATCATCTTGCCAATAGCAATAGTCACACTCACTAATCAGACAACATAATTTGACAATGACTTGGAACAGATATTATACGTAGGTTATGGACTTGTAATGGAGATTGTATATACTGTATCAGCATTGTCTTATACCAGGGGTGTCAAACTTGCGTCGTCATGGCGTTGTCTGGTGACATATTGGGACTTTTTCCCTCTTCGCTAAACCGAGCATTGGCGTGGCCAGTGCGTGACACATCCAGCCCGCGGGCCGCGAGTTTGACAGCCCTGTCTTATACTAAAGACCATTACAAGCAAAATTGATGCTTAAGAGTTGTTGAGTTTTTAGTGATGTTATATAATTATATAATATAAAGATAAAAGGACTGATGAACTGTATAATAGAACTTAAGAAATAAATAATATTTGCATATATTTCTCTTCTGGTTATACCCAATGATAAAAAAGAGTTCAGTTAAAATATGCCAATCTTCTCCCTAAGAAGGCTTTTTAATACAGAAACTGGGTCTGCCTGATATTTGGTGCCTCTCATTTATAAGATGAGAAAAGTGAGCTGGTGTAGCTGGTTTAGTTTCTCATTCCACCTTTCTCTGGGACAGGAAGAAAGCAAGACAAGTACATGGTTAGGACTACATTAATACATACCATCAGCTGCTTTAATCTATTATTGAGATATGCAAGACACGCAGAAGAATTTTTTGTCTATTTTTGATTAGCAGCTGTTCTTGGAAACACTGAAGTTAAGAAAGAGAGGAGCAAAGAAAAGCAATTGGGATCAATGTTTTTTTTCATGGACAATACAGTTATTTTCTTTATAATGACATTAGAAAATATATATGGGAGTCTAGATTTTTATACTTTAAAATATTTCCTATGGCCATGTATATTGATTTGTTCAAATTAAATTGCTGCCTGGTAGGATAAATTCAACACTGGGTACTAATCCTTACTTTCCTCCAAAGTATATGGAGTTGGCTCTGTATATGATAACAGCTCCTGGGAAACTGTACATCTTTATTCTTGTTGCTGGAAACTATATATAATTCCATCTTTAGAACAATGATAGACTCCGCTACGGGTAGTCCTTGACGCATAACCCATCACTTAGCAACTGTTTGAAGTTACAACAGACATAAAAAAGGTACTTACAAGCCAGATTCGAAGTTCTTGTGGTTGTCCCCCTCCCCTTCAGCAGTCAAATTATTGCATTTTGGGCACTCACCAGACACCTCACATTTGACCACAATTTACAACATTTACTTCCAGTTCCTGGCAAAAAATACCCAAACGCAGCATTTGCTTAAGGACCACCATGTTGACTTTGACTACATTAAGCATTTGCTTAAGGACCGCTGCAAAAAAGTTGTAAAATCAGGGGCGGTTACATGATGACCCTTTATCAATCAGCGTGACTTACAACCGTAATTTCAGGCTCAATCACAGTTGTAAGTCGAGGACTACCTGTATTGGAGTACAGATTTGGATCAATGTCAAAAAATAATGTAAAAATACAAGTTAATAATGACTTTAATTGAATCTGGGAATCATTTATGAAAGGGTCTGAAAGCAGTTACCTTGGATCAGCCTTAGGTTGGCATATAACACATAATGTATGCTTAATGTTTGTTTTGTGAGGTTCTTCAAGTTTTATTCTTAAAGTTAAATCTATATTAAAAGACTGGATAATATCATTTGAAGATTCAGCATTCTGATGACACATAGCTATTTTTCTTAATGCTGGCAACTATAGCAACCTATCTCACAAAGAGATAGGTTGGGCTGTGAGTGACAAGGCTAAAAACCAATCACCTTGTGGGATGTGAATTAAAGTTAATTCAAAATTAAAATTTAGAATTCTGCAATGCTACTCCAGTACCTTAACAGTATAACACAGTGGGTTGATCAGCCCTTGACTGTATTAAGAGATGTGATGACAGACGATAAAGTGAAACTTGAACCAAACAAGATGGAAGTGCTATTATTGAACAGATTACCTGTGATAGCATTCAGCATATTTTCAGTTTAAGTTCATAGTTTTGGGATTGCTTCTAGATCCATTTATATTATTAGAAATTAAGTGTTTTCCATGGCACAAAATCAACATTTGTGGATGCCACTGAGTATGGGTATTTGACAGGTTCATCAATATCCCAGGATAGTACATCATACATTGTTCCCCAAAAAATCATTACACTGTGGTTTTATAGATTTTGGCAGTACTGACATTTAAGCAATCACTTAATCCATATAACAGTTCCCTGTAGACAGGTTATCTCAAATAAATACTTGCCCTATGTTTCTTATCCAGAAATTTGGCTTAAAGGACTTATTCTGCTACACTTAGAAGGAAATGGAAATAATTGCTGCCATTATGATATTATCATTATTAATGAGACGAGGTGGCACAGCGGTTAGAGGCAGGTACTGCAGGCCACTTTAGCTGACACTGATCCGCAGGTCAGCGGTTCAAATCTCACCGGCTCAAGGTTGACTCAGCCTTCCATCCTTCCGAGGTAGGTAAAATGAGGACCCAGATTGTTGGAGGCCAATGTAAATATACATTGCTTACTGGTGTTAACCGCTTAGAGAATGCTTGCACTGTGAGGCGGTATATAAATCTCAAAATAAATAATAAATATAAATTATTTTTCCACTAATCTGCAATTCACATTGTGTAAATGTTTTTTACTGCATTGCAGCATATAATAAACAGTTGGAAGCTATTCATAATATTTGCCAAACTTTATTTATTTGGTTATATAGAACCCAGTAAGCTTCCAGGTATATACATCAGGGTGTTAATTACCACATTAAATAAAGACCTTCATGGGGACTTATATGTGGGACCCTTTCTCTAATTATTTCTGCCTGGTGTACTAGATCAGGCAAAGTAGGCCCATTTATTAAGGAGTACTATACAGACCTGGGAAGTGTTTGCCCTTTGGAAGCTCATGCACCTTGGAGGTTTTTTGGCCCTGACCCTCCAGGCATTTTGCAAATCCTTTAACAACAAAATGTCCCCTGGGAATGACCGCATAGGTTAGGTGAGCTTGACATTAAGTTGTTCTGTTGGTTTTAAATTTTGTGTTCACCTGCAGTCACAACTGAAATATTGGGCACCTATTCAAATTAATATTACAAAGAAAATGTTGCCTTGATACAGTTATTGTGTTAATAGTTTTTAATTTTCTATTTGTCTCTGATTTCAGAGGTTTTAACAGAAGCACAACATGAGGCAAGCAGAAATCAGGTAATGGGAAATAACTTCCAAAATCTTGCCAAGAAAGCTGCAATGACTTGTCCAGGCAGCCTCCAGGAGTCAACACTGACTTGAAGGTACAAAAAAAAATGAGGCAGATTTTTTTTATTGAGAAGCTTGTTTCTGGCAACTTGCTTTGGGATATTAAAAAGGAAGCAAATGAATTTATGATTGCCAAGGAGGTACTTTTAAATGCTTTTCAGGCTGCCTTAAATTTCAAAATAATTTGATTGCAGTGATATTTTGTGGCCATTAGGGATTTGCTTCTCTGCTTCAGGTAACAAATAACTGGCTTTCCATGTAAAATTATAACTTGAATTCAGTTTTAGTTGCTAGCTGGCTGGATTATGTAAATCTGCAGATAGCATAGGTGTGAATGTCCATGTTGTTAAATGCCACTTCCTCATGAGTGGTGTATTGAGTCTTATAGTTACAGCTATTACTTTACAGAAGTGGATCACTCTTGACAGTTAGCCATAAATGACATTTATAATAGCAGTATTTCAAAATGTTCTCTTGTATTTTGTACCATTGTCATAACCACCCAGTGGAGCACCTGCTTTCCCCAGTTCCTGCCTTCCCGATGTGCTTGATTTCCAACTTCCCCAATTCCCCATCTAACGAAGTTCCATTCATAGGGCACCAGACTGGAGAAACTGGCATAACGTAAGCGAAACTGCGGCGTTACAAGGTTCTCTGAATCTTGGCTGGATGGAGGTTTAAGAAAACCTCAGTTTCTGGGTGGAGTTGATTAATTGAATGGCAATGACCGGGGTGGGGGTTCGTCGTTTTCTGGAAAGGTTTTAATAGAAGAGGTCTAGCGCGAGCCTTCCGTGACGTCACCCGATTTGCCCCCGCCCGGAGACCAGCCGCCAGCCTCTAGAATTCGGAAGGAAAACAACCGTTGATAGAAGAGCAATTGCTTATCTCCTTCGCTCTTAAGGTAGAAGGCGGACTCTCGGCAACCGTTACTTCCCCGTGTGTGACGCACGCCGCGTCTTCATTGGCGCAGCGTTCGAAAGGTTTCGGCTGCAATTGGAGAAAGCAGGATGGAGAGGCGGGCTTTTGGGAGAGAATGTTGTGGCAAGCTCTGGAAGATTCCGCCGCCCGCCATATAAACTTGGAAAGGGAAGTGCCTCCTATATTACAGCTTGGGGAAGCGAGCGAGCGAGCGGGGTAGGTGGCCGGCTACTGAGGGAGTTGCGAAGGGCGATGGGGAAAGATTATTATCGTATCCTGGGCCTAGTCCGCGGGGCTAGCGAAGATGACATTAAGAAGGCGTATCGTAAGCAGGCGCTGCGCTACCATCCCGACAAGAATAAAGACCCTGGAGCCGAGGAGCGCTTCAAAGAAATCGCCGAGGCGTACGATGTGTTGAGCGACCCGAAAAAGCGCGAGATTTTTGACAAGTTCGGCGAGGAAGGTGCGTGCTGAGAGAAACAGACGGGGGAGGGAAGTCGTGTGAACGGGCGGAGGGGCATTCGAGTCTGCAATACATGTGGGGGGGGGTTGTCTATAACTCGTCGCTTATCACGGAAGCGAATGAAATTGGAAAGTGAAACTTCAAAGTGTAACGACTGTAGGGCACGGGACTTGAATAAATGTTTTTTTTCAGCTTTGAAATATTTTCTATCTTTAAAATTTGCTTAAGCCAAAGAATGACCTCCTTCGGCTGTACGTTTCTCTGACATTAAAATTTTTATTCTATTTCCCTCGATTGCTAATAATCTTGCCCCCGCCCTGAAAGGATAGCTGCTAACTTTCCAGTTTGCTACTATTATAATTGTCAGATCTAGCTTTTAGGTCCCATTAATAAAGACTTCTTTTCCCAGCGGCTGTGGAAAATGACCGTGTTGGGACTAATTTCCCAAGGAAGGGGAAGGGAGGGCAAAATAGTGGAGAACAAGAGAACAAGTTATTTTACTCTCCATTCTGGAAACTGGCCAGATGAGTTGCCATCTTTGAATTGTTCTGACTGTATTAAGGTCACTCCTCAAAAATCCACCATTACTTTACAGGTTCTTCCTGTCTAGTAGGAAGCTACTTCGAGCCAGGTGGAAATGCTTCATGTAGGAAGCTACAAAATAATGCATTAAAATGCAGAATTTGTCCTGTTTCTAATGATTTTATGTACACTAATAAAGATTGCTGAGTGTATACATTCTGTCAACTTTCTGCCTTGTGGCATGTATGTTTTAAAGAACATCATTCCATCACTAGCATTTATAAAACACAGCATTTAAAACAAACACTCTTACTATACAATTTATACAGATTTGGGATAGCTTTTTAGTACTGGCTTCCATTGTCTTGCTTACATATTCATAGTAAATGCTCAGCAAGTTTCCTCTGAAGAGTTGGTAAAATATGTATTCACTGCATATTTTTGGGTTGCATGACAAGCTGTCTAAGATAGGTGGAGCCTTTCCTGCAAAGTCTTCTAGTAGTAGCTAGAATATTCTAGCATATTCTTATGCTAGTGTCCTTTCCAATATTTTATTTGTGCTGAACGGTTCTCCCCCCCCCCCAATTATTCTTAACAGATCCCTATTGCTTTATCCAGTTGAGGTAGAAATGAATGATAATTTGTGTTGTAGCTATAACAACATTCAGTTCAGGAGAGTATTATAGACTGAAACACTGAAAAGGGTGTTTTGCTGATTTTATACAGTTGAATCATGAACATGGTGAAAAAGGGAATTGTGAGAGAAAAATGGAGGTGAAAATTTGAGGCATTTCTAAGATTAGTCTTATTTGATATTCTCAAAATAATAATAATACTAAAAAGAGACAATGTAACATGAGACATTGAACATAAGTATTATTGGATTAAGTGCATTTTTATATTTTTCTACATTTCAGGATTAAAAGGTGGCGGTCCCAGTTGTAGTGGAGCAGGTCCTAATGGTACTTCTTTCACTTACACCTTCCATGGAGATCCTCATGCCATGTTTGCCGAGTTCTTCGGTGGACGGAATCCTTTTGATACTTTTTTTGTTCAGAGGAATGGAGATGACATGGATGTTGATGATCCTTTTTCAACTTTTCAAAATATTGGTTTTACTCGCGGTCGTGGAGGACATGAAAACATCCGCAAGAAACAAGATTCTCCAATCATCCACGAGTTGAGGGTGTCGTTGGAGGAAATTTACACAGGTTGCACCAAGAAAATGAAAATTTCACACAAGCGTCTCAATCCAGATGGGAAAAGCACACGCAGTGAAGATAAGATTTTAACAATAGAAGTAAAACGAGGGTGGAAAGAAGGAACTAAGATCACATTCCCCAAAGAAGGAGACCAAACACCAACCAACATTCCAGCTGATATAATTTTTGTTGTAAAGGACAAGCCACACAACACTTTTAAGAGAGATGGGTCTGATGTTGTATACCCAGCTAAGATCAGCCTCCGTGAGGTAAGTTAAAAAGCTAGATTTTGTCATTTGAAAGATGGACTAGGTAATAAAATGTCTGAATTATTGCATTTTGAAATAAAGTTTAATTTGGATAATCCATATATAGCTATATGAATAGACTTGTTGCAAATTTAAATAGCCCCTAAGAGTATATACTCTCAAAACACAAACAGCATTATGGTACACATGCAGGAAGCATGCTTCATATTGCTGTAGTAGCTTGAACAGGAACATTGAAGTATATTGGTATATATGTGGCATTCAGTTTTTGGCATTTTCTCTTAACATGAAATCTAATTGAAGTTTAAAGTCATTGCCAATGAATGAAAATGAAATGTTCTCTAGTTTTTCTCATTTGTAAAAAACATACTGATTTATGTGGTTTATTTTTATATACAGGCTTTGTGTGGCTGCACTGTGAATACACCAACATTAGATGGTAGAACCATACCAATGATATTCAAAGATGTCATTAAACCTGGCATGAAGCGAAGAATTCCCGGAGAAGGCCTTCCATTTCCCAAGAATCTAAATCAGCGAGGGGATCTTATTATTGAATTTGATGTAAGATTCCCAGACAGAATTCCACAGGCTTCCAAAAGCGTCCTAGAACAGATCTTGCCAATATAATAAGACTGGCACCGACTGGACTGCACTACCTCTATTATGGAGGATTACAGACTGGAATCAAGATTTCAGGGTCTGTTTTGGCAGTGAATAGGAGAGTAACTTTATGCTACAAAAAGTTTCAAAGAATCAATTGGGGGGAAAAAGAATATTGCACTGCTAAATGACTTTAGACCCAGATTGCCTTCCTCATAGCATTTATAACCAGGAGCATTTGCTGAAAGAAACAGGAAAACATCTCAAAAATCTGAGTATGGCAACCAGTCATGATTTCTGCATCTATTTGACAAGCCTTAGTCAGGCCATGCCCATATAGATTCTCATTAGGGAAAAAAATGAGACTAAAATCTAAATTGGACTTCAGAAGTAAACATCTTCAATCTCTTGTCTATGTTGTATTGTGTTGTCTTTGTCTTTTATATTATTTCCTGAAGGAGGATAGGCTATTTTTAGTAAATATTCAGATTTCCAGCTTCCTTGATATTCCTATGGTACTCCTTAAATAGTACTAAATGCTGACATTCTGGAAAGCTGTTCATATAGCCATAAAAATAATTTGCCTCTTTCAGAAAGTTGAATGGAATAGGGCTTTTTCTAATACCAGGTAGCTCTTGAACGCATGCAAAAAAATTACAGGAAACCATCTGATTTACAGACTTGCCAGATAATGTTTTTCTATACAGACATTTATATGTCCTGCTAGAGGACTTGGTCTAAAAGAATTGAATGTATCAAGTCTGTCAAATTTACAGTTGAAAATTTTAATAAAGACTTTGGAGTCTTGCTTATTGATATATATACTTAAAATATTTGTTTTGCTCCTATGATTATTAAAAATTTGGTAAATTAATTAAATCTGAGGATTGCTGCAAATTGACAAAACAGCAGATACTTAAAACTACACAAATTGTCACTGTTTTCTGTCATGGGAAAAAGACATTGTGTAATTCTAAACCTTAATTTTCTTAAATTACTAAACACTTGTTTTGTTTAAATCGAATAACCAAGGATAAGGAATAATCTTTACTGTAATTAGAATATGGCTGTAGCTATCTAATGAAGAATGCAGATTTTCTGCTGCCAAGTGTTTTGAACAGAAATTACACCAGGCTCTTTGATCCTTCAGGAGGATTATTGCAGAAAAGCAGTAGAGATGGTTAAGAAATCTAGCCAATTCTTCAAAAAATATACATTGTTTCATATCCCCAATTAAATTATTGGTAATCTAAGACTTCACTGGTTTGGGAGAAGGACAACATTGTCATTCGCAGACAGCTAACATTCTAATATTAAAAGTACACCCTTGTTTGTAAGGATTTAATAAATACAAATTCCAAAGTGTCATTTATTTGATATCAATATCAAAGTAAAACCTTGTGTCTCTTCTTTAAGGTGGTATACATGCTTTATATAACATGAACTTTTTGATATTTAATTGGTTTAATGACAGATTCTTGCTTTGAGAGAAATTAATGAACAAAGGTATGTTGGTCTTCCAGCTGTAGAATGTACAGCAACAATACTTCATCATACAAGTTGTTGGTGAGTTCATCAAGTTGGTGAAGTGCCAGTGTGCATGACATCCTCCTATTTAAGTTTGTACAGTGGAACCTGGGTGGAGGAGACTTGTGGTGAAATACATTTCTCATAACTTGGGGTGGGCCATAATATTGATATAACAATAGCCAGTTTGGTCATCTGGTTAAGGCACCACGCTAAAAAGGGGGACTTCTGGCCCCACCTTAGCTATGAAAGCTGATCTTTGGCCAGTCACTGTCTCTCTGCCCAACTCACCTCCCAGGGTGATGGTTGTGGGGAAAAATAGGAGGAAGAAGATATGTTGGGGTATGTTTGCCACCTTGAGTTATTTGTAAAAACAATAAAGTAGATAAATAAAATACAAATTTTAAAAAAACGCAAGCATGCAAATGGCAATCATCTGACCACAGGACTAAAATGTTCATAAGTGCAACTAGCCGTTAAGTTACTTTTTCAGCACTATCATAGCTTTAATCGCTAAACAGGGTGGTGGTTAACATAAAGTACCTATAGTAACTTATCTAAAATATGTCAACTGTTTATTTGTGCTTGTACAATATTTCAGTGATACATATTATCCTGTAAACAGGTCCTACCCAAAAGTCTTTTCTGCTATGCCCTACTCTTCAGTGAGATACTGAACTCACCAATTTGAATTTGACTCCAGGTGACCACATGGATCATGTAGCTTAGCAACAGGGAAATGATTTGCCACTAACATCTGTTTTTTGTTTGTTTTTTCGGTCTAGCTTACAGCCATATGGTTTCCTGGTGGTCTCTCAAAGTATAAACCAAGTCTAATTGTTAATTTTTTAAAGGCCACTATAGTACCTTGCCCAATAGCTTTTGTTTAGACTAGAAATTGAGCTACAGTAAGGAAATTTTCTAGCTATGATTTTACACCAACTGGTATTTAGTGTATAATTGTCAAAGAACTTGAAGCTTGTGCTAAATCTGGTTCAGTGTTTTTTGAGGGTTAGATTGTTAAATTTATTAATATTAATAAATGTTATTAAGCATATTAATGCTTCATAAACTGGAAAGAGTATATGGACAAAAAGAATTTGTACAAAAGCCTAAGTAAATTATTTTGAGCATGTCAAAAGAAATATACTTGTAAATGGTGGTGTTAAGAACATACATTTCAACTACGTGTATAGACTTGTTTTTATGTCGAATGCATATGGTATGCACACACAGAATCTGAAGTACCTGAATTACGCTGTTGATTTTACTGTATGTACAATGACCACACATGACAGCTATGCACAAATAATACTTTGCATGTGAGTTGTCATTACAGGAAACATTCCCAATGAAAAAGGGATAAAAGACTTAAGTAGAATTAAAGATCTGAAATCAAAGCTGTACAAAATAACAGGTTCCAACAAGTTAGGCTAACTCCAACTCATTTCTAGTGGAGTATATGTGCAATTTATTATTCTGCATCCTGAACAATCTCAGAAGTAGTTAAGGCTATCATTAGTTAGTGGCCAAAACATCCTGCTCAATTCAAAGTCCTAGTATTAACCTTTAGAATCTTAAATGTCCTGGATATCAGGTTACTGGTCACTATATGTTTCTGGTTGGCTACTGAAATCATCTGAAATCTCAGTTCATCTATCAAGTTTTTAAAAATGGCTACTAGAGCGAGCTTTTCAATGGTACTTACAGGGGTTGGGTTTTTTTTGTCCCTTCAGAGAGACTGGCAGTTCAGGCCCACTGAAAAATTTCATTTTCCCAAGCTTTTTAGCATCAAAATATTATTTAAAATATTAGTTTTCTGTTATTCACTTTTAGATATAAAATTGTATTTTTATATTGTGATTCTTTTTGTACTTGCAAAGCTAAGTATTTCATACGTTATCATGCAGTAAAGCAAACAACTCAATGCCCCTGGCTTACTCATGGAAAAGAATGCAGCAATAGGTATTATCAATGTTTAATATTACACTTAGTCCTCGACATAAGACCACAATTGAGCCCAAAATGTCTATTGCCAAGCAAGGCAGTTAAGTGAATTTTGCCCCATTTTATGACCTTTTAGCCACAAGTTAAGTGAATCACTGCAGTTATTAAGTGATCAAGGTTGATTCAGCCTTCCATTCTTCCGAGGTCAGTAAATGAGGACCTAGATTGTTGGGGGCAATATGCTGACTGTAGATCGCTGTAAAGCATTATGAAGCAATATATAAGTGCTATTGCTATGGTCATTAAGCGAATTTGGATTTCCCCATTAGCTTTGCATGTCAGAAATCTGGGAAGATTACAAATGGTGATCACATGATCCTGGGACAGTGTAACTGTCATAAATATTTGCCAGTTGCCCCAAATTTTGATCACGACCATGAAGATGCTGCAAAAGTCATAAGTGAAAAATCATAAGGCGTTTTTTTCAATACCGTTGTAACTGAACAGTCGCTAAATATATGGTTGTAAGTTCAGGACTACAAGTTGGTATAAAAGCATATGTCTATACAGTATAAAGGCAAGGAGTATTCCAAAATGTAACCTACATGAAGTAGAACGATAGCAATTTAGATGTCTGATGTATATTTTCCCCATTAGCTATATTCTAATTTTCATGAATTTAAGACAATTATTGTTTCTGTAGGCTTATAATTCTAGATTATACTTTAACACTGTTTCAAAATTCTTTCCATTTATAGCAAGCTAAAACCTTAAATGTGGAAATGTCAGTGTTGCATTCAATTCACTTTAAATAAAAATGACTGATTTCTTGTATAAGAGCCGAGGTGGCGCAGCGGTTAGAGGCAGTATTGCAGGCCACTTTAGCTGACTGTGATCCGCAGGTCAGCGGTTCAAATCTCACCGGCTCAAGGCTGACTCAGCCTTCCATCCTTCCGAGGTAGGTAAAATGAGGACCCAGATTGTTGGGGGCAATATAAAAATACATTGCTTACTTGTGTAAACCGCTTAGAGAGTGCTTGCACTGTGAGGCGGTATATAAATCTCACAAAATAAATAAATACATACATACATACAACTGAATATGAATTTTTGGGCACTCAATCAAATGGTGTGTTTCAATTGATCCCAAAGTAAACTAAACTAGGAATAATCTTTACATGGTACAAAATTGTGCATGACATATTTCTGCAAATTTTAATGCATACTTATTGACATGCCATTGTTTACAGATTCAAAAACAGAATATGGCAGATGCAAAGATTTGAACATCCTCTCTACCCGTTTTTTTTTTTTTTGAAGCATTTCCTTTGCTTGAAATAACAGCTTCCAAACATTTCCCGTAGTCATGTTAAATCTTGTTTTATTTATTTTATTTGAAAACTTGAAGATCAAAGCACATTTGTGCTAGAACTGCAAATGGTCAGATCTATGAAACAGAACCCACAGAGCACTGGAAATGACCTATTTAAAACCTGAAACATTTTGGATCAAAGTTCTTGTTTGCACCGAGGAAATAAGATGAACTGTAACTGGCAATCACCAAGATACTTTTGGAGAAAAAGAAATAAAATATTTGAATAAAAACTACCTTGCCAACATTTAAGAATGCAGGTGGCTCACATTATCATTTGGGTTATGTGGCGCAGGATGTATTATATGGGAAGAATGGGTTCCACATAGAATCCCCACAATAATTGAAGAAAACGGCTTTCAGTATCCAGAACATACAACCACAAAGGGAAGCGGAGATGCTGCAGCACAAGTCCAGACAGGTGGCAAAGGAGGTGCTGCAGCACCAAACCAGGGCATCAGGGGAAAGGGTGCTGCAGTGTAAGCTCAGTGGGGCAGAGAATGGGCAGGGGTGCCGTGATCTCATACTCCATAGTGAGCTCTTCAGGAGAAAATATGACGGGAGCAATTTATAGGAGTAACTTGTGATCTTCCCAGCTGGCTTCCCCATTGACTCTGCTTATGGGATCCCAGCAGAGAAAGTTGCAAATGATGACCGCCTGACCATAGGATGCAAGTACTGTAAGCGCAACCTGGTTGTCAAGTGCCTAAATTGCAATCACGCAAGTGGGGTGGTACTGCAACAACTGCAACTTGAAGGACCAGAAGTATCATTTATTCAGTGCCGTCACAACATTTGAGGGTTGCTGTATGGATGGTTGTTAATCAAGAACTATCTGTACCTCCATAATGGAATAAAAATAAGAGCAAAGCTCATGGAGTTATGTTGGAACAAATGCCATCTCGCTAGCCAAATGAACCAATGTTATTGTCAAACTAATTTCACTCTTCAACCTAACCTAGTTTATCAAATACAAATTTAAGAAAAGAGGCTGAGAGATACATGGTATATCCTGAAATTTTTGGAAAAAAGAATAGAAACTATGTATTGTTAAGGAACCTATTTCCAGGACAATGTTCCTATGCTTGCAAGTCCATCCTAATCCTCAGGTGCGATTGACCAGGTCCATCATTTATTTTTATTTATTTATTTGGTCGTTTTTATATGCCGCCCCAACTCCCGTAGGACTCAGGGCGGCGTACAACATAATACAAAACAATTTATTAAGAAAAAATGACACAAATGATTTTAAAAATTACAAACATTTAAAAACAAAAACACCAACATTCGTACATGGGGGGATTGATCTTATTCTCTCCCCGCCTGACGGAAGAGCCATGTTTTCATGTCTTTACGGAAGCCAGTAGGGTGGGGATAGTCCTGATCCCTGGGGGGAGTTGGTTCCAGAGAGATGGGGCTCCCACAGAGAAGGCTCTCCCCCGTGGTCCCGCCAACCGACATTGTTTGGTTGATGGGACCTGGAGGAGACCAACTCTGTGGGACCTAACAGGTCGTAGGGAGGTATGCGGTAGGATGCGGTCCCGGAGGTAACCTGGCCCTGAGCCATGTAGGGCTTTAAAGGTTAAAACCAACACCTTAAATTGCGTCCGGAGACTAGTGGGCAGCCAATACAGCTGGCGGAGAATAGGTGTTATGTGGGTGTATCTGGGGACACCCACCACAGCTCAGCAGCTGCATTTTGCACTAATTGCAGTCTCTGGATACTCTTCAAGGGTAGCCCCATGTAGAGCGTGTTACAGTAGTCCAGCCGTGAGGTGATGAGGGCATGAGTGAGTAATGAGTGATCGTGAGTAAGGCCTCTCTCTCCAGGAAGGGTCACAATTGGTGCACCAGGCGAACCTGTGCAAAGGTCCCCCTAGCCACAGCCGACAGATGTTGCTCCAATTTTAGGTGTGGATCTAGGAGAACACCCAAATTGTGAACCCGTTCTGGGGGAGTTAATTTCTCTCCCCCAAGAACCAAGGAGGGGCAATCGACATAATCCCAGGAAGGTAATACCCATAGCCACTCAGTCTTGTCATGGTTGAGCCTTAGCATGTTAATTCCCATCCAGATTCCAGACCCTAACATCGTCCAGGCATCGGCACATTACATCCACTGCTTCCCTGAATTGAGATGAGGTGGAGATGTACAGCTGGGTGTCATCAGCATATTGCTGGCACCTCACCCCGTGTCATCGGATGATCTCACCCAACGGTTTCATGTAGATGTTAAACAGGATGGGCGAGAGGACCGAGCCCTGAGCACCCCGCAAAGGAGGGGCCTAGGGCTCAACCTCTGCCCATCAACACCGACTGCGTGTTGACGGGGTTCAACTAATTTATTTCTAAAAGCCTATGCATAGGAATCTTTTCAACTCACACTGGACACCTGCCTAGAGTTAGCTAAAGGTCAACGGCACTCAAGGGCAGTTAGACTTAGTTCTCTTATGGCTATGTAGCGATTCTAGACTGATCCCCCTTTTCGCTCCACCCTCTGGTTCTGCTATCCTTTCTCCTACACCTATGCAGGTTTAAAGGTATGTTGATTTCACTGGTTTCTCATTTGCCTCCCCAAATCTAGTACCAATTAGGACCTTGACATATGTCCATTCTACAAGGTACACCAGAGTAGAAAGCCAAAGACATACAAGTTAGTACTAATTTTGTTTTAAAAGATTAGAGCATAGAAACGTGCAACTCTGAATATACGTACTTTCCTCCCCCCCCCCCAACATCTTCATATGAACTTGGGAGATGCTCCTAGATGCTTTCTCAAATTACAGTACACTACATTCCTGCCCAGGACTCAGATTTCTTATACCTGATTGTTGTCTTGGTTGCGGCTTTCTCCTGTTTCTGAATGTTATTCTTTCTGTCCATTACACATATGTGTTTCTTCATTTAAAGCATTTTTATTCCACTCTTCAATTCAATAAAGTTGCCCAGTAATAAGAACCCTGATCAAGGCCAACTCCTTACAGATGCTGAAAACTGGGCGATGAACCCTTATATATATATAGTATTTTGCTTCTTTAAATGAGTGCTGATTGTTCCCCCAGGGCCCAGACTGTTTATGTTTGTCGTCTTTTCATATTATTGTTCTCGTTATTTTGTAAACTGTCCACAATCTAGCAGATGGGATGGCCTATGTATTAAATTTTTAAAAAAATAGAAGAGGGAAATGCGTGATGTTTCCTATGTTACGTTCTGCGTCACGAGAGATCCTAAAAACACCAGCTTCAAGGGCCAAAACTGGCTCCTTACAGAAAATGAAATGAAATTGCTGCATCTGCGCCGCTTTCCTGTTCCTCCACAGCCCTCTCCCGTTAAGGACCATGCACAGACAAGGCGTCTTCCTTTGGCTACCTGGTTTTCCCCGGCTCGCCCTTCTGCTTTGTCATTAGTGCTCTGTGTGGCTGTAGCCACCGAATTGGCCAGCGGAAAGCTACGCAAGCACACAAACGCAAACTGGACGTCGTGATGATATTTCCTAGGGCGAGACATTACCCCCTATGGTTTTCCCAGATAGTACTTTCCGTCGTCCCCTTTTTCCCAGGTGGTACATCCCGCTCTCTGTTCCACGCCTTAATCCGCTCCATTCACAGCACCTTGACGAAGGGGGAGGGAAGAGGCTGGAGGAGGGAAGTTGCCATAAAGCCCAGGAATGTTCCGGCTCAAGAGAGCAAGCTCGTTGATTAGCCAGGAAAAAAAGCGATGCGCTCCTCAATTGGTTGGGAGGCGGTGTTTTAGATCCCGCCCTCTCTTGAGGGACAGGCAGGCGGTGTCGGGCTGTAGTTCGGCTGAGGGACGGGCCCGGAGAAGAAACGGACGGGGGGTAAGGAAAAGGGGAAGGGAGGCGGGTGGTTTCACGGAGAACTTCGAGAGCGGGAGGGGCTTCGAGGCACGAAAGTAGGCTTTGGTGGGGCCAAAAGCCGGGAGAAGGAACCGGGCGTCCGAGCATCCTTTGCTCTTTCCCTAACCTCCCTATCCTCCCCCCCCCCCCCCACTCCGCCGCAAGCTTCCTGCGTGATTGCACATGTCGAAAACCCGGCCGGGGTTGCTTGGATACAGAATCCGATGAGGTGCAATTTGCCCGCGAGCAAATCTTGTTGGGACAACTGTCAGTTGAGGCGAGAGAGCCAGGAATCGGAGATCCACTGAATGGAAGTTGTAGATTGTGTCGTTTTTCTGCACTTTTAAGTTTCTTTTTCTCACACTTTTAAAGTGGGGGGGGGGGGAGGAAGTCATGGATGTGGATAAAATAAAGTGAGAGCCCGTGGTGTAAATTCCGAGCAGATGTTATGGCCCTCGGATTACAGGCAGTGGATCAAGTTAAATCAAGGGGGGGGGGATCTTAATTAGTGGCTGCTTTAAATGTAAGGAATGGGTCTGTTCAGCTTTTGCTGTTCCTTATACTTGTGGGGTAGGAGAATGTACTGGCAAGTAACCTCTCTGTTCTCATTGATGGGAGGATTACTTTGTGATTGACCTTCGTTTTCCTTTAATTGTGGTGTAAGTATAGAGGTAACTTGGTAGCTACACCCAAACGCTGACTAGCAGAGGAAACCGACTTTCCTGTCTTTCCTAAGAAACTGTGAACAGAAAACCAAACATTGTATGATTTGGGTTCATTTTTCTCATGTGTTCTGCACAGCTTTCCAAACCGTTGAAAATTTCCATTTCTCTTATTTATGGGTTATCCTTCTTTTACTGAATTCGGATTGGATTTGTAAAGTGACTTGCTGATCATAACAAGGATTCCCTCTTTCTTATAATTATGCTGTTTCGGGAACTTGAATAATGCATATAGCCTACTAGCCATTAATCAGTAGTCCATGCTTTTATTTTACATTTCATTTCAGATGTATGCTAAGGCGAGCTAACATTTATTTAGGTAAGGTAATAGCCACATAGTTGTGACTTCAGATTTCCATACAGTAGGTATCATTTGGCCAGTATCTTGCATCAACCCAACAGTGGTCAGATCCAGCCTGTAGGCAAAACTACACATTAGCTGCGGATTCTTGGCTATTGATTCTTGTGATTTCGTGTTTTTAAACTCTGCCTGTAGACTGCAGAGGGATATGTCGGATGGAGCAGGATGTAAGTCTTAGTAAGCAAATAAACACATGAATAAATGGAAACTAACAATTGAATATGAAAGGATTGGCCTTCTACATCTTGAACAATCACTTAGCTTTTAAATACCAAGTTCATTATCTGTTTGCCAGAAAATCATGCAAATATCTAAAATTATTTCTGGAAGATTTCCAATAAAGATTTGATAAGGCTTCCAATAGTTATGGGGTAACCTTGGCAGCATTCTGCCAAGTGCTACTGCTTCTTTTTTTCTTGCCTTCTCCTGTCATCAGTTTTTAACTATATCTTTAATGTTCTTTTCTATTTGTCATCATTCCAAATTCTTTGAAATTTTCAAGACTTTGAAGTCAGCAGAATATTTATCAAAGATGTATCTGTATGATATTAATAACATTCTAATAAATGTGAGTCTTTTTATAGCATATATGCTATATATTACTTTATAGCATATATTAGAGCTATAATGCTCCTAATGAGCTCTCTGTGCAATGTAAATGTGTACAAGGTAGCCCATCTTTTCTCTATTTTCCCATGCAATGTCTATTTGCTTGTCATGAGGAGGTCATTCACTATTAGTCCCCGAGTCAAAAAAGTATAGCTATTCTAGCCAGGGATATTGTGTGTTATCTTTTCTCTGATAATTCATGGAGCAACAGTTTAGCATGAGCTCAGTTGAGATTTAGCCATCGTTTTTAATATTTGTTTTTAAGTAAAATAAAAATAGTTGAAATCCTGAAAGGTTTCTTTTCTATTTTGCATCATAATATGTTGGCGTAGCTAAGACCTTTGCTCACATATGTTTTAATGACCTAGGTAGGATAAAGTCAGAGCCATAATGTTCTTATCGCATTAGAGAGAATAACGAGGCTAACTAGGCTGCAGCTCTGCTGATAAGGAGTTGAATGGTAATTATAGAAGAGACTGAATATAATAAAGAAAAAAGATTTTTTGTATTTCCTTAAATATTCTGCCTAAATAGTTTAAAATATTACTATTCTTTGATTTTGTTCTTAATACATAGAAGTTAATTTTTATAATGATATCATGACTCCTAATATTATTGCATATTTACGATTCCTGCATATTAATATGAAGTGATCATTTTTCTCTTTCATGTTTATTAATGTGCATATTAATATAAATATGCAGCTATATTGATGCAGTTTTATTAAGCTCTGTTATTTCTCTTTATTCCTTGAGGGTTAATTAAAATATTAAGTCCTAAAGTCCTAAAACCTTGTTTATAAAATCTAAATCTTAGTAGTAACATTGGTCACAACAGCTGGCAAAGTTACCAAGTTTTAAAAATAAGCATAATAAAATAACATATTTCAAAGGGAATATATGTTCAAGAACTTAAAAGGCACTCCTAACCTAGAAGGAAAGGAAAGAATTTAGTTAGACATCTCCATGTAGATAAGCATGCAGGAATAGAATGCTGGGGATAGACAAAAGCCAAAGATATCTATGACTAATAGATGGAGATGGCAGCAGAATGAATGTTTTAACATCAAATTGAATTGAGAAACGCATATTGAAGCAGAGTGTTTTTAAGAGAAGACAATAACATTTTTACTTAATATCTAGAATATGCATTAGCTGTTAAAAAAAGTGATGTTGGATGTTATCTAGTGATCTCACAGCCATCTCTACTACAGATTTTAAGCAGGGGCTTGGCAAACATCCTTTCAGTTGTTAATATAGGTAAGGTAACTCCTATTTCAGCACAATAGAGTATTTGCCAGATGGATCTATTTGAGTCTTTAATTTAGTCAGGACTTGGAATTTGAGTGCTTATCCTAATTCGTTCATTACAGATAAATTTCTTCAGTATGGAATGTCAACGAGTCTGAATGAACAGCTTTACAGGAAGTTCATGAAAGAGTTCTTGATTTCTTTGATTTCCCAAAATTACATCTGCTTCAGGCAGCCCAAATCTTGAAATTCAGGACTGCTGTACAGAAGTTGAAGGCTGGAAGCGTTAATGTCTGCATTAACGGGGGATATGTCAACACTCTATGTCTGCTGTCTACACCAGTTAATTCAGCATTTTGGAAACGTGACAAGAAAAAAGTATTTAGAGTTAATTTTAAAATGCATAAATTCCTATTGTTCTGTTGGATTCATTTCAGAGGATGGATGTTGTTATGAACAGTTTTTTAGAAATGGAAGCAAAGGTCTAAATTTGGGGAGAGGATCTTGGATAAAATGGGCTTAAGATAAGAATTTGGTTTATGCGCCTGAGTTTAAGAAAGCAGCCAAGGAGACTGTAAATACAAAATACTGTAATTATATCTAGGACCTGAAAATGGTTGGATGTGTTACAGTTTAGTGGAACATGCAATATGAAATGAAGACCAAATTTTGTTGGATAATGGTGATGTTATTTTTGGGTAAAAAGGCAGTGCTTAGACTGTGCAGTGCTTTGCCTTGTAACTTGGCCGAGTTCTTTATGTGGAGCATAGTTTGGCTATGTTTCCTTGCCGTCCCACCCTCTAAGGAACTCCCTGGAGCCAGTTTCTCTGCTTTGAATCAACAAAGGTGTTCTCCACCCTGATTCGAGAATAGAGAGATCGAAAGCTTTTCTCTGGAGTGGAGCCTACTGTGGCACTTGCAATTCTCACTATTGGGGGGGGGGGGGCACAAAGCTTGCAGCTGTGCTGGTTCTTGTGTCCTGGTAATTTCTCAACAACAGTAACCGCCTTTTAAGGAAGGAGTCATATATTTGGAACAAAGATGCGGTTTGCCTCTATTATGGTTGACTTTGATTCTACAGTATACTAACATATAATCTGTTTTCTATTTACAACTGCCAACACAAAACTTTGACTGTCTCTGACATTGTTTCAAACATTGGTTTATTGTATCTGGTGGTATTTACTTACGAGCTGTCTGTGTGGGGGTTTTTTTAGTTGGTCTTTTCTCAACTAAAGGGTAGAATTCTGGAGCCCTCAATTATTCCTTAGGAATTTTTGAAAGGCGGTCATTAAAGGAATCCCCTGAAATCAGGGAATGCTGGAAAACATTCTTTAGAAATTTGTATTATGGGAATGATAGTGATACAACAAAGAATGAAATTAAAATGAATGCTCTAAAAGTCTTAAGAAAGGTTTTACAGAGGGTAAAACAGAGCTATGTGAAGCCTCCTTGACTATTTAATGCATTAATGGATAAGCCTTTAAGGAAAGCTTATGATGATATTAGAGGGTTGCTGGTTGAGGCTGTGAATGAGCATGTACTTTTGTATGCAGAAGAAAAGTTTTGGCTGAGAACTCAAGTTACTTGCAGCAACTGCCATCTTGTAAGTTCCAATGAGGAATAGAAATATACTGTACACCTGAAAATCAATATATCAAAATCAAGGTAATGGTGTCTCAAAGGAAGACTGAGTGAATAAAGGCAAGTTATACCTAAATGGCAAAACTAAAACAAATACCGTAGATTAATTTGCGTGCCCTGTGTAAGACATGCAAATAATGGCAGAAAGATCGTGGAAAGTATGTGATCTGTTGTGAGGAATGAATGCTTGTCAGGGAAGAAAAGTGTCTGTCTCTGGGAATGAGCTCTCGATCACTTTACTGTGCAGAAGTGAAAGTTGGGTATTCAGAAAAAACATTACGAAACTGAATGCTGGGCGCAATGTGTGTAAATTTAGAAGAGATGGAGTCAGGAATGAATGAGGGATGAAAGAATGAATGTGGACTGAATACAAAAGTGGATGACTAAAAAGGAAGAAGTGCTTTGAAGTATTCATACAGAGAGATTGAATAGCACTGGGTTACAAAGCAAATAATATATGAAAAAAGAAGTGTTATATCTAGGGGGAGTGTTGGCAATTTTAAAGAATAAAAGGTGATCTATGTATGGACATGATAGAAGCAACAGTAAAAAGTTATGTAGCATTAGCAATTGACTTTGGCGTGAACCAGATTGAGCCATATTTCCCTTTTATCTCATGTCTTTCAATTGCTATTCCTTTTCTTTTCTTTTCTTATAATATTGATTACTATGGAAGGGAAAAATGTGATGGCTACGTATGTATGTAAATGTACACGGTTTGGAACACAGACTAATATTAAATATAAGCCCAAACTAAGATTCAAGCAATGGCTTCTTATATAGCAAGTATCAAATTAAAACAGCTACTTAAGAGTGAAAATATAAATCTGCATGCTAGTCTGTTGAATGTTTCCATTGTTGTGGTGGATACTGTGTTGTGGTGCAGGAGGAGATAAAGGTATTAGTGCATAAGAATAGGTCTCCACTTTCAATCTGGTATCTTATTTTCTTCTCAGAGTCACTGGTTTGAGATGGGTGGCTATAGAAAATAAATTTTACATCTAACAAGATGCAGTCAGTATCTTAGTTCAGGTATATCACTTTGGGGTTTGTATTTGATTGTTCATGGTAACTAGCAACTGACTGTGTGAATGAACTATTGAAAAATATTTCATTTGTTTTATGGTATAGATCAGGGGTCGGGAACCTTTTTGACTAAGAGAGCCATGAAAGCAAAAAATTTGGAAATTTATTTCAGTGAGAGCCATATAATATATTTTAAAAGTGAATTCAACTAAATGTCAATAGGGACAATGGGATATTGAGAGAATCCCTGTCTTTGTGCTGTTTAATTTGTTGCTGCTGTAGCAGCTTCCTTGCTCCAAAGTGATATTTGTCTTTGAGTTGGTGATTTCCATCATAGCATTGGTAATGATTCTTTCTTTCTTTCTTTCTTTCTTTCTTTCTTTCTTTCTTTCTTTCTTTCTTTCTTTCTTTCTTCTTCTTCTTCTTCTTCTTCTTCTTCTTCTTCTTCTTCTTCTTCTTCCTTTCTTTCTTTCTCTTTCTTTCTTTCTTCTTCTTCTTCTTTCTTTCTTTCTTTCTTTCTTTCTTTCTTTCTTTCTTTCTTTCTTTCTTTCTTTCTTTCTTTCTTTCTTTCTTTCTTTCTTTCTTTCTTTCTTTCTTTCTTTCTCTCTGCAAACCAATCCCCACCGTGGCTCCTTTCTCCCTCGCCCAGCCCTCTTCCAAGACGTCAAGTGCGGGGAACCGCACCAAGCGAGGTAGGTGGGTGGGTTGCTGAAGAAGCCCCGGAGCCCCGCCGCCAACCTGCGTCTCCTGCTGGGAAGGAGCCTCTGTCGCTGTGTCTCGTGGGGTTCCAGCCACCCGACTGAGTCCCTGACCGCGGCACCGGCAGGGTTAATGCGTATGGGAGAGGAGAGAGAGCGCTACCGCCGCCACTGCTGCTTTCACCGCTCCGATATTTCTTTGGTGGGCGCGCGCGGGAGGGACCATGGAGCAGAGGCGCCCGGCAGCTTAAGGCAAGAGGCGGGTGGGAGACGCGGGCAGGAGCCTGTCGCCGCCGCCGCCACTTCTGGCATCCCCACGCCTCTCACCCCGCTCGCCGGGTGCCTCTGCTCAGCGGTCCCTCCTGCGCAGGCCCACCAAAGAAATATTGGAGCAGCGAAAGTAGCAGCGGCGGAGGGAAGGAGAGAGCGTGCTACGCCGCGGTCAGGGACTCAGTCGGGTGGCTGGAACCCCGCGAGAGACAGCGACAGAGGCTCCTTCCCAGCAGGAGACGCAGGTTGGCGGCGGGGCTCCGGGGCTTCTTCAGCCGCTTGGCTGGAGAACGGCGGGGATGTGGCCATGGCCGTTTTTTAGCTCCCCCCGTCCCGGCTGAACGCCGCCATTTGGGTTATTTTTCCCTCTGTGCATGCGCGCGCATGCACAGAGGGAAAAATAACCCAAATGATTGTGGTCAGCCGGGACGGGAAAGCGGTGATTGTGTTCAGCCGGGACGGGAAAGCGGGCAGGAGAAGCTCCGCGCCGCAACCGCCGCCAGTTCCATCGGCTATACGCCGAAGGACTAGCCCGGGCGAACCGGGAGGATTTCACCCCTGCTGCGAGCCATATGCAGTCATCAAAAGAGCCACATCTGGCTCGCGAGCCATAGGTTCCCGACCCCTGGTAGATGGAAAAACAATGGGGTGTGAATTGCACAATATATGTATGAATAAGACAGCGTGAAAAAACTTGGACACTCCCAAAACTGGCTTGACACAGCCCTCACTTAAGGAAATGTAACCTTTGACAATGAGTGAGGGGAAGACTTTCCTTTCCCATACTTTATGGCATTAGGCCCAGGTTGGTCTATTCCTGCATGAGAATAATTGCTAGATGTCATTATTATTAAGTGATCAGCATTCATGTGGGAACCAGTCCAGGCTACAAGAAGCAGGCAAATTATCTTGTGATTAATTATCTAAAGGAGGAACTGTAATTCACAGGAAAATATATGTGTTATATGTAACAAGTCCCAGATTAAGCTCCAGGAAATGCCAATAAAAAGGCTCAGCAAATAGTGGGATTTCTTTGCCTCAAACCCTAGAGGGCTACTGCTAGTCACAGAAGACGCTGTGTAGGGTAATAAATACTCTGACCTCCTTCCTATGAGTTTCATCCATATATTGTAATTAAGGTTCTCTACCAAGTCTATATTCTCTAAAGGATATGACCATTGTTTTTTGAGATGTTTCTTAAGTCTTCATCTCGGGTATATTGCTTGTATTCTGTAAATGAGGAAATTTTATTACTTACTGTCCAACTTCAATGTGCCTTCCTTCAAAGCATTTCTGTTTTTCAATTATGGTATTGTAGTTTCCTGTAAGTGAAATGCAGTCCTTCTTTCATATTTGTACTGAATGTAACTTGTAAAGAGAAATCTTCTTCCTATACCTTGGCTGGTAGAGTTTTGAGTACTGATTTAGAGTACTTAAGAGTACTCTATTTAGTACTCTTAAGTACTAAATATTTAGAGTATTTAGAGTACTGATATTCAATGTTAAATATATTTTAAGTGCAAACCATTCTTTTGCCATAGTACTATGGGACAAAAATACCTATATTGCCTCTTACTAAATGCTACACAATTCATGCCCCATTGGGACATTGTTTCAGAGATACTTCTCACCTAAACAGAGAAATAGAATGACCACATGTGGGCAAAAAAGCATTGGGAAGCAGGAGTGATTTCTGACTTCCTGCCAGTTTCCCCACTGAGTTTCCTTTTGGGAAGTCGTGTTTGGGCATATGTCCACTGGGCACCAGGATGAATTTATAATTCCATATATCATAGAAAACAATTAATCCTGTGACCAGTTGTATGTTATTTTTTGGCAAGAATAGTTTTCATTGATCATGATGAGAAGCTTCTGAAGAAGAATTGAAGAAATGTTCATTCTTTTCTCAGGTTGATTATGTCCTCCCTTCTGGAACATTGACTGGTAAAATTTTGCTGTGAATTGACATGCAAGTCTGTTGCATGGATCACCTGTGAATTTACTTGGTCTTACTTGATAATAATATAAGTCTTTAAGTTCTTCATGTTCAACTTTCTGCCTTCCTGACTCAGGTTGCAAAAAGTATCCTAGAAACAATATTAAAATAAATATAAATAAATCTAATATGCTGATGATACCCAGCTATTCATCTCCACACCTGTTGAATTAAATTTTCTGCCTTAATGTCTAGAATATGTGTGGGTTTGGATGCGGAACAACATCTAGCCAAGATTAAGTGACTTTGGCATTTAGGACCATCTGATTCCTGGGATTTATCATCCCTTGTTTTGAAGGGGTGTCACAGTCCCAGATAGACACTTTGCGCAATCTGGGAGTCCATCTGGACTTACGACTCATTCCAGGAGCATGTGGAAGTCACAGCCAAGAGAGCTTTTGTGCAACTGTGTGTTGTGCACCAATTGTGCCCATTCCTGGACCATTTCTATTGTTGATCACTAATGCTTAGGTCAACTCCTGAATGGATTACTCTAATACTCCCTAGATAAGAGCTGCCCATGAAGAGCATCTGGAAGCTGCAATTGGTGTGTGAGTGATTATGTGTGCTCCTTGTTTAGAACACATTACACCTCTGTTGTGCAGGCTGTATTGGTTGCAATATAGGTGCAATTCAAAGTGCTGGTAATGACCTATAAAGCCATACATGGCATAGGACCAGGTTATTTGTGGAATCACTTCTCACCAGATATATCTACCCGTCCCATTAGATCTGACAGAAGAGGCATACACTGGGTCCCGTCTATAAAGGAATGTTATCTGATGGGGCCCAGGAGGAGAGCCTTTTCTGTCATGATACTCATCTTTGAAACATTACACTCCAGAGATTAGATTAGCCTGATCCTACTGGTTTTTTTAAAGGCCACAAAGAGATTGTGTTTGGAGATTGAGTGGTGTGGGCCCTGTTTGATGGTTATATTGAATGCTGTGAATGTGTCAAGCACAGGAAATCACATGTCCAGGCAGTACAATGCTCTCTACAAGAACCTGAACTACTAACACTCAAAGCAAATTGGCAGTAGTTAAGAGTCAACAGAATTCAAGGTGGGCTGGACTTAGATCTCTTGTGGGCACAAAGGGACAAGGCTGATGGCATGTTTTACCCCTCCCTCAGGCTCAGCCTGGTCATCTCCTACAGAATGTTTTGTACCTTAGCTGCTTATTGTACTGATTTTAATGGTTTCACCATGGCTGTATTTTTTTTCTTTGTATTTTTTACTGTTTTTGGTATTATAATTGCTGTAAGCCATCCAGTCATGTATGTGAGATAGATGGCTTTACATATTAAATTTTAAAAGGTTTAAAAGCCTTTAAATAAATAAATTTAAATATCAGGTATCTTTAATTTAAATGTACTAAAGTAATAACTTTAAAAAAATATTGACTAATTAATCTTATCTATACCTTATTTCCCTTTAGGTCCATATCTTGGTAGCTGATTCTTTCTAGCGGCTGGAAGCATTTCCCTCATGCCGCTCGGACTAGGCCGCCGGAAGAAGGCCCCCCCTTTGGTGGAAAATGAGGAAGCTGAGCCCATCCGCAATAGCCTGGGTGGGATGGGGGTGGGTGGGATGGCAGCACTTCAGCCTGGACTCCCCCCTCCACCAGCCAGCCTCCGTCCTCGACTTGTGTTCCACACCCAGCTAGCCCATGGAAGTCCCACTGGTCGGATCGAAGGCTTTACTAATGTCAAGGAACTGTACAACAAAATTGCAGAGGCCTTTAATATAGCCTCAACTGAGGTAAGCACATCTTTTGTATTACCTGGTTACTGTAGGCTCATTGCATGTGTGGTAGGTTTTATATAAGACCAGATCTGTAGGGAAATATTTTGGGTGAACTGAGGTGTTAATATATCTGCTTCAGAGGTGGGTTCCTCCCGGTTCGGACTGATTCTATAGAACCAGTAGTGGGAATTTCCCCCCGCTCGCCGAACCGGGAGCGATGGTCGGCTGGCCATGCCCCCAAACCGGCTCTCTCAGCGGCACCATAGGCGCCACCATCTTGTTTTTTGCTTCTGCGCAGAAACCGTTTTTTGCTTCTGTGCATGCGCAGAAGCCAAGTTTTCAGCACTGCGCATGCACACAACGCACACACGCCCATGCTGCGCGGGAGGAAGCGAACTAGCAGCAAGGTAAGTTAGAACCCACCCCTGATTTGCTTGTATCTAGATACACATCTTGGAATCTAGATGGTTGTTAGTGATCAAAGGTCTCCTGGCCCTTTATTGCTGGGATTGCGGGAACAGCTATCTCCTGCACCCTCATTATCTCAGAAGGTATGAGATTCTTATTGTACTTCCTTAATATCTTTCTAGGTGATGTTCTGCACTTTAAATACCCATAAAGTGGACATGGACAAATTATTGGGTGGTCAGATTGGCCTGGAAGACTTTATCTTCGCCCACACAAAGGGCCAGAGGAAAGAAGTGGAAGTGTTCAAATCTGAGGAGGCCCTGGGCCTGACTATCACAGACAATGGTGCTGGCTATGCTTTCATCAAGGTATCTTTGAGTGGTCACATATAGTCTCCTGCTCCATTATTGCTTTGCTCTTTGGGGTGGTAAGATTCTGGGTTTGTTTTTGTTTGTTTTTTGCTCTGTCCATTGTTTTGCTTGCTCTGTCCTCCAAAAACTATCAGCTCTGAAAAACAAAGGTCTTCAAATGCTTATATTTTGGTGGCACCTAGAAATCCAATCTTATCCTTTTTTCCCCTTCTTTTTCATCTTTCCAAGAAAATGTTATTTTTTTTCAAAGTGAATCAAAAATGATGTGATTTCGTAACAAGGCCTTTCATAGATGATGTATTTGCTGAAGGCATGTGAAATTATCAGCTCCTGTTTTTTTTACAATGCTAAACAGAGATAAGTGGACTTTAAAAGTTTAAAGCAGCTTTTTCAATCTTGTGGCCTTTGGGATTTCATTCCAGAATTCCAAAGAGCAATTCCTAAATGCTATCAACTTGTGAAATACTGGGCTGAAAAGTGTGGGCTTGTTTAGATTAAGGAAAAAATATTAAACATAGGATATAATGGGGATTGGCCTCCCTGTACTTTGTATGGTGTAATAGCTTTATAAAGTGAGATGGATTTTTATTCTATTTATGGAGAAAATAGATTGAAGATTAGATTTCTAAAACATGGTTTGTTTGGCATTGAAAACTGAATCGTATATTTAACCTTATGAGCATAACTGTGAGAGCAACAAGTATCCTTTTTTAAAAGAAAGGGTTATCTATAATTTTGATAGATGCCAGAAGATAACTGTAGATATATCTGTTATGCAGGCTCACAGGATGCTCAGCCTATAAAAGTTACTTATAGGGTTGTGATCATTAAGATGAATGACCCAGTGGGATGCCAGGCTAGACACCATTAATCCTTTTTGCCCTTCTCTTCTCTTATTACATTTTTATTTTGAAAATCAAAACAACTATGAAGAATAAATTTTATCTTTTTCCATTCTCAGAGAAAAAAAAATTTTCCTGTGATTTTGTGTGATTGTCAGATTCAGCGTTCATGTTCCTATATTGGAACTAGATGACATTAACCCTGTGAAAATCGGTCAGTGACACATTTTGCAGGAACAATAGTTTTCTACCACCATGGGGGGAGGGGGGTGTTCCACTACAGGTAAGAGAAAGGAAAGGGATAACTCCCTATCCATTTTGGATTCTGATCTTGCCCACCATCAGCATGAAGTTCCTGGCAGATGGCCTTTGAGAGTATGCAGCTTTTGCTAGAACAAAGATCCCCCACCATTTCCTGAATAGCATTAATAGGGCTAAGGCATGCCTTCAAGAAAGTTTGCTTGCTAAAGCCTTAATTCTGTTTGGAGCCTTGCTGGTTTTCTTTTCTTTTTTGGGGGGGAGGGGGGCACATGCAAGAGCACAATTTTGTAATGCACATTCTGAACATAATTTCCTTTTTGCCATACAAAAATACAGGGAGGTCAACCCCCATTATATCCTATATAGGACCTTAACAATGGATTTCAGGTTAGGTTGGACACAGGCCTTAGCTATTCTAGTTTATGCTAAAAATAAATTATGGGCTGTGATTAATATTAAACAGAGCTATGAATTTTCCTCAGTCTAACATAATCTTTAACACAGTAATAAGAAGTTAGTAGCAAAGAAACCAGAGCCGAGGTGGCGCAGTGGTTAGAGTGCAATACTGCAGGTACTTCAGCTGACTGCTAGCTGCAGTTCAGCAGTTCAAATCTCACCAGCTCAAGGTTGACTCAGCCTTCCATCCTTCCGAGGTGGGTAAAATGAGGACCCAGATTGTTGGGGCAATATGCTGAACTCTGTAAATCGCTTAGAGAGGGCTGTAAAAGCACTATGAAGCGGTATAGAAGTCTAAGTGCTATTGCTATCTTTGGACAGAAAAGGAAGGTCTTCACAGTTGAAGTTATTGTGGTACCTCCTATGAAATTCATAAACAATTGCTGCACTCCGCCGTGTATTTTTCAGTATTTTGATCCTACAGAAAGTGACTACCATATTTTTCGGAGTATAGGACGCACCGGAATATAGGACGCACCTAGATTTTAGAGGAGGAAAACAAGGAAAAAAGTATTCTGAACCAAATGGTGTAGTAATATATTATTTAATAAAATACCAGTGTAGCAGAATACTTTTTACAACCATGTACACTTTTTACAACCATGTACACTTTTTACAAACTTCAAACTTGACAGCTTTAAGACTTGTGGACTTCAACTCCCAGAATTCCTCCTCCAGTCATGCTAGCTCAGGAATGGGAGTTGAAGTCCACAAGTCTTAAAGCTGTCAAGTTTGAAGTTTGTAAAAAGTGTACATGGTTGTAAAAAGTCTTGCCAAGTTTGAAGACCCTTGCACCCCTAACCCATGGGTCTTCAAACTTGACGGCTTTAAGACTTGTGGACTTCAACTCCAATTCCTGAGCTAGCATGACTGGAGGAGGAATTCTGGGAGTTGAAGTCCACAAGTTTGAAGACCCTTGCACCCCCTTGGCAAGTTTAAGCCTTGTGGACTTCAACTCCCAGAATTCCTCCTCCAGTCATACTAGCTCAGGAATGGGAGTTGAAGTCCACAAGGCTTAAACTTGCCAAGGGGGTGCAACGGTCTTCAAACTTGTGGACTTCAACTCCCAGAATTCCTCCTCCACTTGACAACCTTTAAAAAACCCCTTAAAAAAAACCCTTTTAAAAAAAAGTTCTAACCTGTCGGCTCTCTTCGGACGGCAGCAGCAGCTTCTCAGGTGCCTCGGGAGCAGGCTTCAGGTGGTGGTGGGGGTTTGGGCAGTAGCGGGGGTGGCGGCTCGCTTCGGGTAGCAGCAGGGACGCCGGCTGGGACAGCGGTGGGGGCGGGGACAGCGGCGGTGGCTGGGACAGCGACTGGGGCGGGAACAGTAGCGGCAGCTGGGACAGCGGCTGGGGTGGGACAGCGGCGGCGGCTAGGACAACGGCGGCTGGGACAGTGGCGGCGGCTGGGACAACGGCGGCGGCTGGGACAGCGACGGGCGGGGGCAGCGGCGGTGGCTGGGGCGGGGACGGGTGGCAGCTGGGACAGCGACGGGCGGGAACAGCAGCGGCGGCTGGGACAATGGCGGCAGCTGGGACAGCGGCGGCGGCTGGGACAGCAGCGGTGGCTGGGACAGCAACGGGCGGGGACAGCGGCGGCGGCTGGGGCGGGGACTGGGGCGGGGACAGCGGCTGGGGCGGGGACAGCGGCGGCGGCTGGGGTGGGGACAATGGCGGCGGCTGGGGCGGGGACAGCGGCGGCGGCTGGGACAGCGGCTGGGGCGGGGACAGCGGCGGCGGCTGGGACAGGGACTGGGGCGGGGACAATGGCAGCGGCTGGGACAGGGACTGGGGCGGGGACAGCGGCGGTGACTGGGACAGCGGCTGGGGCGGGGACAGCGGTGGTGGGGGCGGCGGCAGCAGCTCCGGCCGAAAACCTCCGAAGGGTGGGGGCTGGTGGGTGGGTAGGGCTACATTCGGTGTATAAGACGCACCCAAATTTTCACCCTCTTTTGGGGGGTAAAAGGGTGCATCTTATACTCCGAAAAATACGGTATGTATTGTAATTCTGTTCTCTAAGGGGAACGATCCAATCCTTTTCAAAATGACCCAGAACCAGGGGTGAAATTCAGCAGGTTCTGGAGAACTGGTAGCAGAAATTTTGAGTAGTTCGGAGAATTGGCAAATACCACCTCTGGCTGGCCCCAGAGTGGGTAGGAATGGAGATTTTGCAATATCCTTACCCTAGGAGTGGGGAGGGAATGGGGATTTTGCAGTATTTTTTCCCTGCCGTGCCCACCAAGCCACGCCCACAGAATCGGTAGGGAAAAATTTTGAATTTCACCCCTGCCCAGGACCAGTTTTACCCCTGCCCAGGACCAGTTTTTGTCGTTTTACTTCTTAAAATACGTACTTCTAGATTTGACTGTTACCAAAACCAGCTCTGACAAATAAACAGGTTTCAGAATCCCTTTAAGCTAATATTTCCTATTCATTTTGCATCAAGTACAATGAAGCTCTATTATGTCTGGTTTTAGTCTTTCTTTCCTTTTTCTACTTCTTTTCAGGTAACTCTACTTCCTAATGAGCTTCTAATGACAGGAATTATTTGCATTGACTTCATATGCTTAATCCACAAAAATATATTGTGATATACTGATACATGCAGTAAATACAGTATATAAACAGAATATGGACAGTCTTCTCATTCACTTCTAGTTTGTAGAGGAATGATACTATCCTACTTTACCGGATAGCAAGAAAAAAATAGCTTTAGCAGATCTGCTGCCATGCATTCCTTGGGATTAATATACATTCATCTCCTACATCAGATCTGGTTTTTTTCCAAGACTGTGTCTAAGGGCATAATATTAGTAGCACGTCCTCTTTTCAAGGTGTGAATTATTCTGGGTTGTTGTTTTTTTTAGAAGAAATGAGTAAAGCAGACAGGTTGGGCCACTGCTCATCTCCCCTATGAGTCAGTTATAAGTGTAATTATGAATCATGTTTCTCAAGTAGAAGTTGCAGGTCCAGCCCTGGATTAGAGTGATGCATAACCATTGCTGTAGATCCTCATACATCCTAAGGTAAAACAGAGAGTTGTTGGACTGCAAGGTTAACACTTTTACTCTTGAGCTTGATTTCTTTCTGCCCAAATATATTTAGCAACTTGAAGGCCTGATATAGAGCAGTCTCTGTGCAATTCAAAGAAATGCCAGATTGTGGATAAAGCAAAAGGCTCCATAACTAGGGTCTTGGCAAAGTATTTACCAAAAAATAACCCAGAGGAAGAGAGGTATTCAAGAGAAGAGTACTTCTGCCATTACAGTAGTTCTGATTAAGTGAACTGCTCTGTTTGTCACTCAACCCAGGAGTATGTCTCTTGTTTGGGGAACCAGGATTGTTGGGAATCCTACTTTCATTTAGTTTGTTTTATTTTTTTGGGTTGCATTGCATCCTACATTTTTCAAATTATCTAGCATCAAGAATTTATTTGGTTTGTGTTTGCTCAGTGATTGTTCACTTCTTTTGGCAGAGAATCAAGGAAGGGAGTGTTATTGACCGAATCCAAATTATTAATGTTGGAGATATGATTGAGTCCATCAATGGTCAAAGTCTCATTGGCTGCCGGCATTATGAGGTTGCAAAAATGCTCAAGGATTTGCCCAAAGGTCGCACTTTTACTCTGAAGCTGACTGAACCCCGAAAGGCTTTTGGTATGTACATATTAATAATGCTGCTATTCTACTGGTGGTTGAGAAGTGAAAATATGCAGCTATATTTCTAATGCAATATGTTATTGTGCATTTTTAGTTTAAACTGCTTTGAGATGATTTTATATAGGAAGCAGTATGAAACTGGATTTAACCTATTGGCTCTGAACTGTCTCAGGTGAAAAAAGCAGGCAAGTCAGAGAAAAGCAAATTGGCAATACACATATTTTCTCATTGGCATTGTTTATTAAAGTTGCAGTTTTGTTCAGATGAACTATATTGTCAGAAACGTTGTGATGGTGGGCTCTTCTTTTCAGAGTTGATCCTTCGGATCACTGGTTGGAAATGAGGAAAATAAACTTAACTGATCGTAAGTTTTGCTTATGAGAAAATTGACAAAATATTTTAAATCAGGTGTGTAATATTTTTAAGAGCAAAACTGATCACTTTCTTGGCTGATTTTAAGAATTTAAGCCACCCTAGTTAACCTTTAGTAGGTAAACCATATGGAGATAGTTGGGTAATAAGCAAGTTTGGGAAGTTAGAAAAATATTCCAGAAGGATATAGCGGCAAACCATTGTTGGTATTGTTGCCAGGAAAACTCAAGACTGTATTTTAAGATCTGTATAAAATAGCAGTAACAACAATGCAGAAGAATGCAGGGTGTTTAGTTTTGGATTGTTCTGAAATTGGCAGTAATTTGTTTGTAATATGTAAGTAATTTGAATTGTTGGCAAATTTTAGCAGCATAATCTAGGGAGCTCCAGGTTTTTTGTTTGTTTTTTTAAATCATTTGGTTGTAGATGTGTCCCCTTAATTTATCTATGCTCTGTATTCTGATGAGTACAGTTGCTTCTCTGTTCCAGCCACAAAGTTATATAATTTCTCTCTAATCATCTATGTTGTATCCATGTAGGAGCAAAAAGGCAATATGTGATATAAAGCTTAAAATAAGGTGAGAGATACAGATGTAGCAATGAAGTACTGTAGCTTCCTGATTATATTAAAGTATTTAGTCCTTCATTATTTCACCGGCATAGAAAGAACTTGAGTACAATTATTGGAGATGCTCAAGACTTTTCTAACTAAAATGCTCGTTATGACTTGATTTTTAAAAATGTGGAATAGGTATAAACACAAACATTTTAGCCCATTATGCTGTTTGTTCAAAACATTTTAAAGCATCCTTCTCAAATCTGAACACATCTGTTGTAAAATCATATTTTGGCTTGCGATGTGTGAATGCAGCAGGAGCCCACATGGCCACCGGCCGACTTCTGCATGCTCACTGCCACAACGGAGCAGGAGGCTGAGTGGTGTGTTGGTGCTGCGGCTGTGAGGTGAGGCAGGTGTTGGGGCATGGATGGCCTGGCTGCCGGGGCCCTGAGGTAAGCCGGTACAAGATGCATGGGGCAGGTCTGCCCCCCCCATCCTTGCCTTGTGGCCATGGCACTGGTGCGTCATTCAGCCTCCTGCTCCATTGTGGCCATGAGCAAGCAGAAGAAGTGGGCTGGGGTCCAAGTGGGGTCCTGCTGGACGGGGTTGCCAAAGCTGCTGCCACGAGGTGAGGCAGGTGTCAGGGCATGGGTGGCCTGGCTGCAGGGGCCCTGAGGTAAGCCGGTGTGGGGTGCATGGGGCAGCTCCACTATCCCCTGCCTTGTGGTGGCGGCACTGGTGCATTGCGCGGCCTCTTGCCCCACTGCGAGCAAGCAGAAGAAGTGGGCCTCCCGTACATGAAAAAAAAAATAAGAAACCCCAAAAATAAGCCCTAGGGCTTATTTTGGAGGGGGGGAATAAGACCCGGTCTTATTTTCTGGGAAACAACGTGTAGCTAAAGTTAATACCGTATTTTTCGGAGTATAGGACGCACCTTTTTACTCCCAAAAAGGGGGTCAAAAAGTGGGTGCGTCTTATACACCGAATGCAGCCCCCAACCCCCCCCAGCCCCCACCCTTCGGAGGTTTTCCCCGCCGCCCACCTCTGCCACCGCCACCGCTGCTTGCCCCCCCCGCTGCTTGCCCCCGCCATCCCCGCTGTTGCTTGCCGCTGCCACCACCGCTGCTTGCCCCCGCCACCCATTCCTGAGCTAGCATGAAATCTAGCACCCCAGTCCTTTCGAGGTGCCACCGCTCCGCTTCGATCCCCACCGCTGCCCGCTTGCGAGCGAGCGGGCGTGCGAGCAGGCGAGGCGCGGCGGCAGGCAGGTGTCTTGGAAGCGCCGAGGGCAGCACGCGCGTCCGGGATGCCCCTCTCTGTGCTTTCCGCTTAGCCGGCAGCAGCGGGCGCAGTGAGTCCCGTCCTCATGCGCGTCCCCGGCGCTTGTTGTGGCGACGCTGTTTTCTCCGAGACCTTTGTCTACTGCTCCTTCTCCGAGACAAAGGTCTCGGAGAAAACAGCGTCGCCACAGCAAGCGCCGGGGACGCGCGTGAGGACGGGACTCGCTGCGCCCGCTGCTGCCGGCTAAGCGGAAAGCACAGAGAGGGGCATCCCGGACGCGCGTGCTGCCCTCGGCGCTTCCAAAACACCTGCCTGCCGCCGCGCTTCGCCTGCTTCCTCAGCTGCTCTTCTCTAGCGAGCGCTCTTTGGCCGGGAAAACCAGGAGCCGCCGCTTTCGCCACAGATCTGCTCAGCTCAAGTTGCAGCCCTTGAACTTCAGGAGGGAACTGGCTGCGAGACGGGGAGGACTTGTGGACTTCAACTCTAGCTAGCATGACTGGAGGAGGAATTCTGGGAGTTGAAGTCCACAAGTCTTAAACTTGCCAAGTTTGAAGACCCTTGCCACCTCTAACCCAGGGCTCTTCAAACTTGGCAACTTTAAGACTTGTGGACTTTAACTTCCATTCCTGAGCTAGGATGACTGGAGGAGGAATTCTGGGAGTTGAAGTCCACAAGTCTTAAACTTGCCAAGGGGGTGCAAGGGTCTTCAAACTTGTGGACTTCAACTCCCAGAATTCCTCCTCCAGTCATGCTAGCTCAGGAATTGGAGTTGAAGTCCACAAGTCTTAAAGCTGTCAAGTTTGAAGACCCCTGGGTTAGGGGTGCAAGGGTCTTCAAACTTGGCAAGACTTTTTACAACCATGTACACTTTTTACAAACTTCAAACTTGACAGCTTTAAGACTTGTGGACTTCAACTCCCATTCCTGAGCTAGCATGACTGGAGAAGGAATTCTGGGAGTTGAAGTCCACAAGTCTTAAAGCTGTCAAGTTTGAAGTTTGTAAAAAGTGTACATGGTTGTAAAAAGTATACAAGGTTGTAAAAAGTATTCTGTTACACTGGTATTTTATTAAATAATATATTACTACACCATTTGGTTCAGAATACTTTTTTCCTTGTTTTCCTCCTCTAAAATCTAGGTGCGTCCTATACTCCGGTGCGTCCTATACTCCGAAAAATACGGTAATCGCTGTATTGCTTTTAATTCAACTTTTTTAAAAAATTAAATTTATATGGCTACCCAATTCACACGTGACTCTACACAGCTTACAACATTGCTTATATCAAGGAACTTGAGGTAGTTCTTTAGTGCGAGTGGGTTACTTTGGCTAGCACTGAATTCATATTTGGGGAAGTGAAATTTGCCCTCTCAAACAGCATGTGGGCCACATCCACAAAACTGCTTTGCTGTATTTCCATTCTCTCTCATTCCACAGCTTGTAAAAAAATCATGCAATCCAATCTTGCTACACCTACATTACTCCCTTACCTTGGACCTCAAATAAATCTGTGTGCCTTGGTGCCCATATAGCTTTAATACTCACAATTCTAAGCTGTAATTGGTGATTGTCTCTGCTGAAATTTCCGCCCTGCTCCCATTATCCAGCATAAGAAAAACATTCTCCAATTGGCAAGCCTAAGCCTTTGATTACTCAATGCATTGCATTTTTTCCCTTTTTTCCAGGGGTGAAATGCTACAGGTTCGGGCCAGTTTGCCTGAACCGGTAGTAAAAATGCTACCAGTTCACCCGAACCGGTAGTAAAAAAAAATGCATTAAAAAAGTAAAAAAAAAAAGATTCTGACGATCAGCTGTGACAATCAGCTGTGCCATGTGATCGTCGGAACCTTTTTTACTTTTTAAAGCATTTTTTTACTACCGGTTCCGGCAAATAGATAGTAAAAATGCTTTAAAACGTAAAAAAAAGGTTCTGACGATCAGCTGTGACAATCAGGTGTGCTGCTCAATCCTCGGAACCTTTTTTTTTTACTTTTTGTAAGCAGTTTTTACTATCGGTTTTGGTGAATAGATATTTTTAAAAATGCTTTAAAAAGTAAAAAAAAGATTCTGAGGATCGCGGGCACAGCTGATTGTCACAGCTGATCATCGGAACCTTTTAAAAAACTTTTTAAAAGCATTTTTTTAACTACTGGTTCAGGACCAGTAGTTAAAAAATGCTAACAAAAGTAAAAAAAAAAAGTTGGCCATGCCCACCCAGTCACATGACCTCCACCAAGCCACGCCCACAGAACCGGTAGGGAATTTTTTTTTAATTTCACCACTGCTTTTTCCCATCACATCTTCAATAGATTGAACTGTTTCAAGCCTTGACATTATAGTTTGACTGGTTAACTATTTGTCCTATTAGCCACTAGTGGCAGCAAAGAGTTGGGGTGGTTGCATGTCTTGGCTGACATCTAGCCGTCATCTGGCTTCATGCAAGATGAGCTGCAGTCAGTAGATAAGTTCAGCTGAAACAGTTCGAGTTTGAGAAAGGAGTTTAGCTGTAGAAATAACTCAAAGAAGCTGGGGCTTCCATGGGAACATCAGCCACTGGAAAGGGAACGCCCAGCCACACAGCTATGGGAACAGAGTCCTTTAATTACACTTTTAAATGCTTGTGTTAAGCTTGGCATGGGTTGGTGAGTTTCAGGGCTTTACACTTCCTAGGTTGACCAAATGCAAGAAGCAACCAACCTGTTTAAAAAGAATGCATATAGAAACAAGAGTGCTGGTTTCCCTTGATGTCAATACAGTACAAAGAACTGAAGAAACCAGACTGAAGGAATGGTTCCATAAGAACCAATTTTGCTGGGTCCAGCTTGGGACTGGGTGTATCTTTTTTCTTTTTCTTTTTTTTTTTACACAATGTCTATGGAGATTCTCAATCATCCAGGTCATGGTTGTCCCAAAGGTGCTTTTTTTTCTCCAAAAGGCAACTGGACTTCCTTGGTTTTTTTTTTCTTTAAAAAAGTTTCGGTTCTCATCCAAGAAGCTTCTTTAGTTCTGAACTGAAGAAGTTTCTTGGATAAGAAGCGAAACGTTAAAAAAAAAAAAGTCCAGTTGCCTTTTGGAAAAAAACACCTTTGGGACTTTTCATGTAGTCTAAAATTTTCTCACTTGCATGAGATTTTCAGCTGTCTCATCTTTTAAGGATCTCTTTTCCAAGTACCCTATAAAACAGTGGTTCCCAACCTGTGGTACGTGTACCACTAGTGGTACGCGAGGGCCTTCCAGGTGGTATGCAAACACTTTCGGGGTCATGAACGATTTTTAGTTAGTTATTTTTTACTTCACAAAAATGTTTACTGCCTAACACAAGATAATCTGGCAACGATTTGCAACTGTTGCCACACGCCACCTACCTGGTCCCAGCGGCGCGGGGCCAAAAAAGGAACAGTACAATTATGGAAATAAAGTGATATCTGATCGAATTTAGTTTCTCTGGAACCAGGTGGTACGCGGCGACTGTACGGGACCTCCAAGTGGTACTCGATCACAAAAAGGTTGGGAACCACTGCTATAAAACATACTGGGATATGTAGGGATCTGCCTTTGCTCTGGGAACATATTCCCTCTAGTTTAACCTTCAATAAGTCGTTCTTTGAGAATATCTTCCCAAATTAAGCTGTCGGTAGGTCACACAAATTTAAAGCTGGGAGGGAAAGGAGGAAGAGGAAGACCAGGATTATTCTTGGCAATCTTGCTATGGGACTTAAAAAGTACAAACATTGCTTGGCTCTTACCATCCATGGTAAAAAGAATTCAAAGGAGAAACAGTCCTGCTTGCTAAAAATGATGAAACAATATGTAAATAATGCTAATATCTGAAGCACTAGGGTGGTGGAATGACATTTTTGGTACTTGATCAAAGACAGGAAGGAAGGATATTTTCCCCTTAACCACAGGCGAGAAATCCTACAGTACATCTGCCCCATTTAGAATTATAATGCAGCACCATTTCCTCACCAGCAGAGGTCAGGATGGCATCATCCAGGAAGAACTTGTGGCATTCCCCCCCCCCCCCGCCTCCCCAACCCATATTCTGCAATGGAAAGAGATGTTTACTCTGACATGGTCAGCCTTGCCTTGTAGTAACAGAACAAGATATCCTGTTTCAGGCAATCAAATGGGTCAGGTACAGATAGGAATAGTCTGAGTGATTATCTTAGTGATATAGGACTATTGCTGATGGATGTGCCCAGTATATTTTTAAAGAGGAAAGCTTTGGGAAGAAGCTGTATGCATATTTTTAACAACACAGTCTGCTATCAGAAGTTGTCCGAAAGCTTGGGAGACAGGTGACCAACCCAGATTAGATCCTGCACATTTTCGAAAACAGAGTGTCTCGAGACAGTATTTCTGAGATGACCCACTTCTCATCTTCAATCCCTTTTCTCTCAGATGGGCAAACAAAAAAAAATCAAGGGTGAAAAAGAATCTGCATTCCCTTAAACCTACATTTGGTTGCCTTTCTCTTACTCAGCAACATATACTAATGCATGCACACACTTTTCTTTGTGCCATGCTGTGCCACATTTGGGAGCCAGCGAAAAACCTGTGGGGCCTCTGCTTCTCAACCTGGAGGTTTTGTTAAGCCCTGAGGAAAGGATACCATGGTTAGCAAAGGGAATAGTGGCCACCCAGAGCGAAGAAGGATGGGGCAGTAGCATGTCCAGCAGAATTCTGAGAAGTGATCTAAATTAGCTAAGTATAAAGCAGGAGCATTCTAGCTTTGGGATGAGACATGCAGGAAGCTCCTTGGAGAGGATTTGTATTTGTACATGTTTATTGATTATTCTCAGAGGATCTGGCCCAGGGGAGGGTTCCGGTTACGTTCGCTACCGGTGCACATCGCGAGCATGCGCGGAAGTGAAATCACGTCCCACCGTGCGATTTCACTTCCGCGTATGCTCAGGACGACATTACAAGCCGAAACACAGCTGAGGAGCTTCTCAGCTGTGCTTCGGAGGAAGAATAAAGGTCAGTATTCACACAAGGGTGGGTGGAAGGGCTTTTTCCCAACAGCTCAGGACGCGGAGAAGCGCCAAAAAATGACATCATCGCCGGGCTCCTACTGGAGCTGCGCTCCACACTCCACCGGTAGGAACCCACCACTGATCTGGCCCCTCTTTGATTATCAATATTTGCTGTCATTTAATTTCTCTGTCCTGGTTCTATTAGGGTAGTTATTACACCAATTATTTGGTCCCGAGTCTTTTCTAGAACTTAATCTGTTCCATTTAATAGCTCCTGCTATATGATCACTTTTAGAGTAGCTACAGAATTAGGGAGCTGTGTATTTCTGGTTCACTCAATATTTATAAGGCTTCCTTCCACTACTTCGAGTAAGTGTTCAAATTTCTAAACACATCAGATTCCTTATTTACTCTTCAGCTCATCCATCACTTCAGTCCGCCTCTACTATTGCAGATTCCTTCCTACTTGAGTGACTCATTGGATGGTTCTGGGAAATATGATGATTTTCAACAGTTCACTTTAATTCCTCATTGGCTGAAGCTATTGTGCTGTATATGGATCAGTTTTTCACTATACCTGTATTTCTACTGCTGAATTAATATTTGCTAGTCTGCAGGAACACTGTGTTTATTGCTTCTTCATCTGTTACTCCTGTGTAAATGCTGTTAGCCAGGAATAGAATGGATACCTTTTCAAATGGAACCTCTTTTGCTGTTTGGTTTTTTTTTAAGCTAGCCAATTCAGCCCAGAATCACTTCCATGCAGGTATTTTTGACCGTAAGAGAATTGAGCTATGAAATGGATGCCTTGGTTTCAGACAATATTTCTTGCGTTCTCAAAAAACTGTCCTGGAATGTAATATATGCTGCTAGTTTTCTTTGTCCAAAATAGAACAGTGACCCTCTTAGCCCTCTTTCAATTTTTTTTTGTAAATTATTAAACTTAGCATGTTAATACACACATTTATTTGATCCATGATCAGAGTAAAAGACTTGGACAGCAACACTGAATTACAATAATATACCATAATGAAAATTAATTTAAAACATTAAAACTATATACTGGTCATCTTCAGGTCATCTAAATATTTGACTTAATGTGTTGTGGGTGAGGCAAGTATCTGTATACATACAACCATATTTAAATATCTCTGCCTGAATATAATGTTTGCAGCAGTTCATAAGCATAAACCAAATTCCAGGTTTGTTTCTACAGTTCAATAAATGCCATAATTATTTTAATACATTCTCTCTGCACCTCATATTTTAACATTTTTTTAACCTTTTCTCCTCCTTCCTCTCTCCTTTTCCTTTCCCATATTCTGAGATGTGCTCATTCTGAATTTGGTAATTGATAGTAAATGAAAAGCTGACGACTAACAATGCAGTGAAAAATAAACTGATAGCTACAGTCTGAATTAGGCCAGGGTAAAATTAATCAAGGAGAGATTTTCTTAAGTCTTAGGAGGATCACAGATGCTACCTGTCAGAGGGATCACATGTGCTTAATGTATCTGTAGAATATAATAAGGCCCCTGTAGCCCTCATATGTTCATTCTGTGGCAGAGCTTTCTATGATCTTGGTTTCCTTGCAACATTATCATTTTTCTGCATTACCATTCCTCTTGACTTTCCTTTCATTTAGCCCCTAAATCTTTAGTAGAAGTAACAGGAAAATATGTCAGAGAAGCCACAGGAGGAACTATTGGCCTTCTATTCAGATTCTTGCACCAATGTCTTTTGAACCAACTGTGGGTTATTAAAGCAGCACTTTATTTTTATCCATAGCAGGTCTTTGAGTGTAAAGTTCTTATCACGGACATACATAACTATGTTAGCGTTAGAGGAGAAATATTAGAATTCTCCCTAAATGAATTAATTTTGGATTCCAGCATGCCCAGTTTCAGACTTGCCCAGGAATCAATACATTTCCCCACTGTCTGCTTCACTACATGTGTTTTGCTACTAACCCCAAACATTTTGTTAGCTTTTATGTCTCTGCATTCCCAGCTCTGCAAAGAAGAGGCTCCTTTAGGGTGTCCCTTTAAGTTTGCAGTGTTAGTTGTTGAGTCGGACTTAGCTGAACAATTTTTCCCTCCACCTCAATTTCTGTTTATACTTAGGATCTTCAATATATAAGTTATTGATCATCGAATGCCTCTGCCTAAGTTCAATTCTGTCCCTCTGAAGTGAAAGAGCCTAATTTTTGGCTTTTATGTATGTTAGAAAAGGGAAAATGGCAGGAATCACTACTACAAAGGAATCTGTTTCCTTCATAAGAGCCTGCAGAATTTTTGAAGAGTACAGTTTGTGAATTTCCATTAGCATAGTAATAAGCAATGAGACAGGACATGGGGGGCTTGCTTGCTAAATTTGCATCCTATATGTATTTGCCAAGAATGTGCTGATTCTCGAGGGATAGCTTTGGTTCAAGTGTGTCTTATTATAGTACCTAATTATCACTTGGCAAATTATGTTTGATGTTTAAACTAAACTGATTCCACTATGTCTAGAAACAGGGTCGTGTCTCCCCCCCCCCCAAATCAATGACTTTCTTGCTCTTAAATGTGGTAATTCATAATATATCGGTCTGCACTTGGTGGATAATGGAATGCTGGAAGCCTCCCAGGGTGTGTATGAATTGAAGAGGAAGAGAGCCAGACAGTTGCCATTTGAAGGTGGTGCCAAGGAGCTGTAAGCAAGCAATACTCTTTCTCCAAATAATTAGGCTTTGCAAATCCTCAGTCGGTGTAGTTAACACTATTAAGATAGTTTCACAAAGTTGTTATTAGCTTGTTTCACTTGTAATATTTTCCCTTTGGCATGCTTTTTAAAAAATTATTTTATGATCACTGACTGTGGCAATAAGAAAATGCATAGCCGTCTCCTGGCATTTCATGTTACAAGATACCCTTTGGACAAACCGAACAAAAGAGCCGAGGTGGCGCAGCGGTTAGAGGCAGGTACTGCAGGCCACTTTAGCTGACACTGATCCGCAGGTCAGCGGTTCAAATCTCACCGGCTCAAGGTTGACTTAGCCTTCCATCCTTCCGAGGTAGGTAAAATGAGGACCCAGATTGTTGGGGGCAATATAAATATACATTGCTTACTGGTGTAAACCGCTTAGAGAGTGCTTGCACTGAGGCGGTATATAAATGTCACAAAATAAATAAATAAATAAATAAACAGATAAAATAAAGGCACAGTTACAATTGTGTATGCCTAAACAAGCAAAGAGCATATGTGGGCTTGGCTTTCAATTCCTCAGAAGTAGCCCATTCAAGTGCATGATTGGTTAGTATACCTCACACACCTAAAAAGCTCGTGATAAAATAAAGGCACGTTTACAATTGTGTATGCCTAAACAAGCAAAGAGCACATGTGGGCTTGGCTTTCAATTCCTCAGAAGTAGCCTATTCAAGTGCATGATTGGTTAGCATACCTCACACACCTAAAGCTCGTGCTACGTATTTTCCCTTCTTTTGCTAAGTTACAGGAAGAGGCCATATAGGGAAGGAATGTAGAATGTAGCATGTGTTTGTCACTTTGCCAGCTTGGTCATTGGCATTTTTAAATAAGGTTTGGAAAGAATCCTATTTGAAATGCTAAAGAGTTGCTGGGAGTCACTGTAGGTAAGGCCACACCAGGTGAACCAATAAACTGAGCTGGTAATTTTGAAAATAAATAAAGACAAAAGAAGCATTTTGGTGCTTAAAATCAAGACTAGGCCTGTTGCTGTTTTCTAAATTTGGAATAATGCTGTTAGCTGATACAAAAATGTGACAAAAATTCAGGATCATGATAAGTAAAGTTATACCAGAGTTTTCATTTTACAAAGGAAGACCTAGGTCCTAGAGGCAAAAGAATAAATGCAAAGTTTTCACTCTGGAATATTCTGTTACCTTTTCTTACAATTTCAGATTCTGAGTTTGTAACTACTTTAGTAATACAGATAGTCCTCAACTTACCACAGTTTGCTTAGTGACTCTTCAAAGTTACAACGGCACTGACAAATGTGACTTTTGACATTTTTTCACAGTTACGACCTTTCCAGCATCCCCATGATCATGTGATCAAAATTCAGAGGCTTGGCAACTGGTTCATACTTACGACCGTTGCTGTGTCCCCAGATCATGTGATCACCTTTTGGGACCTTCTGGCAAGCAAAATGTAATGGGGAAGCCAGATTCATTTAACAACTGGGTTACTAACTTATCAACTTCAGGGATTCACTTAACAATGGTGGCAAGAAAGGTCATAAAATGGGGCAAAACTCACTTAACAAATGTCTCACTTAACAACAGAAATGTTGGGCCCAATTGTGATCGTAGGTTGAGGACTACCTGTATATCTTTCAGCGGTTTCTTCAACGTTTACTCCATCTTTGACAGTATTTCTCTAGTCTACGGTACCAGTTCTGTGGTGGGGACATGAAAAACTACTCTCCAGCCCAATTGCTTGTTCCAGATGTGCCCCCGATACGATTTTTAAATCCGCTTGGCCCTTGACAAACATATTTACCCAGAGATTGCTGTAATCCTCGCATCTAGTTTATGATGTTTATTTTGCAATCCGACAGCTCTGAACTATTCTTGAAACATCATGCCAAAGGATTTATGTCTCATCCAGCTCCATTCCTAGAATAGTGTGTCCTTCCAATCCCAATGGGAACTTTAACCTGCCAGTTCTTCTTCCAAGACCACACACGTGGTGCTACCTCCCAAATTTAAAACAGATTTAGTGCTTTCTTTAGGGAGCAAGATACATTTGAAAGCTTCAGCATTTGTTTCACTCGCTTCCCAAAGCTGCTTTTAGAGTCATTACTGTACAGGTAGTCCTCAACTTACAACAGTGACTGTTTGAAGTTATGATGGCACTGAAAAAGTGACTCATGACCATTTTTCACACTTATGACTGTTGCAGCATTCCCGTGGTCACATGTTCAAAATACGGACACTTGGCAGTTGATTCATATTTATAACCGTTTCTGTATCCATGGGGGCAGTGGTGGGTTGCTACTGGTGCGGTCCACTCTATAGCACCGGTAGCGGCCCGCTGGTGACGTCACAGTACCGGTGCGGTGGACTGCCAGTGCCTGGGCACCACCATTTTTTTAAAAAAAATTAAATTTTTTTAAAATTTTCTTCTGCGCATGCCCAGAAGCCGAGCTTCCGGCACTGCGCATGTGCTGCCTTCCTACCCCATAGTGAGTCCAAGCAGGGGAGGATGGCTGAGGGAGCGCATGAGAAGCTGAAAGAATGGGTGGTAGGAGCTATCTCCATTCCCCTTCCTTCAGCAGTCCGAGAAGCCACAAACACGCAGTGATGATCCTAGGCATTTTCACACGTTCGAGGCTTCTCGAACTGCTGAGGGGAGGGGGAACGGGTGGCAGGAGCCTAGGATCATCAAATGGGGAGAAGCATTCAGGCCAGACGGAGCCTCTTAGAAGAAGCGCTGCCGCCGTCTTGCTGCTCCCGCTGCGGGAGGTTGCGTTGCGGGTGGGCAATGCCCCCCTGCTTCTCCGGCCACTGCCAAGCTCCCGAGGCCCATGCCCACCCGGTCACATGGCTGGCAAGCCACACCCACAAAATAAGCCACGCCCACAGAGTGGTAGTAAAAAAAATAGGAACCCGCCCCTGCATGGGGATCATGTGATCACTTTTTGAAACCTCCTGCACAAGCAAAGTCAGTGGGGAAGCCAGATTCACTTAACAACCTTGTTACAACAACTGCAGTGGTTCACTTAGCAGCTGTGGCAAGAAAGGGGCAAAACTACCTGTACACCTGTTTCTTTTAAAGTGGTGATTTGAATTCATATGAAGATTACGTAGCTTTTTAGGGGAAAATATTTATGTAAATGTTTGATGCAACTAAATGAGTACCCCACAAATCTAATAAAAATATTTGTCAACTTTTTCTCCTTTTTTGTGAGCACTTTATTGCTTCAGTGGATAACTAATATCAGGCACTAGATTTGAGAACTAACGCTACAATATATTTCTTAATTTGTTCTCCATTTGTAGTTTGCACCAGTGGTTGTCCGGGGGGGGGGGGGAATGTTTTACTTGATAGATTTGAAATCACTTCTGTATCTGTCCTCTTCTTGCCCATTTTTTTGTTAAACTTGGAGCCTGGCTTCACAATATTTTCTTTTAAGGGTAAATGGGGGGTGGGAGGTGTTCACCTATCGAAAGTTATACTTTCTGCTAACCCGAGAGAAATTAAGGAAAGGACAGAACAACTCATTTTAGGGAGGCAGACAGTAAGCAAAAACTGCAAGTAAAATTCTCTTTGGGGAGCTGACATTCTTCCCCTCAGAAATATGAAAAATCCCAGCATGTTCAAGGCTTATATTCAGAAGCCATCTTGTCTGGCAGATATTTAAAATCAGACTCAGAAGAAACATGTTTTTACTTTGTTTAAATCTTGTTTCTAGATAACTTTTACAGTAATCTAATTAGGATAGAAATGAAAAATGCCAGAAGTAGAACATACCTCAGCCTTAAGAATATACAGACATGTTTGCCTTTATCATTTGTATTAAGTTGTGAAGGCATTCTCCATAAGGCAGTTATAAATAGCAGCCATTCGCCAGAAACTAGTTTTAGTTTTTGAAAACGGGTTACTAAATATTACATGTACAATTAAGGAAGAGCAGTCCTTTTGTTGGTTTCAAAACAGCTGCTGAATGGGGAGAGGGGAAAGCAAAAACATTGCCTCAAGAACTCATTGAAATACAAGTTAAATCAGAATGACTGTGTAAATGGAATATTCTCAAGCATGCTAAATAGAATTGCAGAACAATATCTGATGATGTTATCTCCTTTGAAATGAAATGTTCCCTTTACAATACAAAATGTGTTGGAGTTAATCCTTTTCTTTAAAAAAAAAAGATTATTTCTATTGTAATGTATTTGGAAGCCAGAAAATAAATTCTACAAGTACCCTAACAGGAATCACTTTGAACTGAGTTGTTTCAGTTTTATTTTTATTTGTTTAATGTTCAGTCAACGGAACCATCTTTAGACAGCTATATGCAAAGGACAGGCCCTTAATTGCTACTAGATTGAGTGCAAAACAGCAATGGCAATGAAGAGACAAAAGATTGCAGAACAAGGGAAATAGCAAAGAGATTAGGACTCTTATGGCTCAATTTGCAATTTGTCAAAGAATACACATTCTTTTCATAGAAGATACACAGTGATACCTGGAACCATGACAAGTAACTTGTGCGAAGTCTTTGTGACGGCTTTCTTTAAATATGCAAACATTTCCATGTATTGCATCTACTTAACTTTTTTGGTCATGCTTCCTTTGGTTAATCAGAGAGCTGGATTTTGGCCTTTTTCCTTTCTGAAGAGATGCGGATCCGTTGGCAAATTACAGATTTCCTTTTTGTTCCGCTGGGAGCAGCACTCTGTTCTAATTTACCATGGGTACTCCTAGGAGCAACGTATCTGTTATGTACGAGAGGCACAGTGCCTAGGGCCCACAAAAATGTGAATTCTAAAATTTAGCAATGATGATGTGCGATAGAAATAATTAATCTGCAACTCTTGATTATTATTACAAAATAATATTTAGATTATTTACTATTCCTTATTTCTTTGTAAAATTATGAAGAAAACATTGAAATCATATAAAATATAATTTTAATACCATTTTTAATGGAAGGAGGGGTCCATAAAGGCAAACGTACCATGGGACCACAGAAGTCATTATTTAGCCTGATGGGTGCCACATCACCATCACTCCAATTTGTCCTTAAGGTGAAGTTCCATTCTTAAGTACACTCAGATATACAATAGGCCATGCCAGAAAGAATTGTATAACTACATGTATGAAAGTTACTACTGGAGTAAGTAAACTTGGTTATTATTATTATTATCATCATTTCCCAATTTGGAATGAGTGAGGAATGAATGTGAAAGATCTGCATTAGATAGTAATTTTTTAGAAGTATCACTTAAAAATTCAATTCCCTGTCATTTCACTCTTCCAATTGTGGGTATATTGTTCCATGATTGATATTGCAATTCAGATTCTTTTTTATGTTTTGCAGATCTTTTCTGTTTTGATGGGTTTATGTTGTCTCACATATTTTATCCCAAGTAGCCTTCCCAATTCCGATAATCTATTTCCTACGTGTGCACTTACATTTTTGAAATACGATTTTATAATGCTCTTTCCAGACTCTCATAATTAACATTTTTGAAGCTGCATTTTTTACTAGCAGTCACTGATATCAAAGGCTTCAATGTTCTTTGCTGGGGATTTAAACTCCTGATATTCTTTATTTGAGTTTAAATTCATAAACATTTCAGTATGCCAATAATGTAAAAACTTATCTGTTTGGGTCAGAGTCTATGTACATCATGGGGTTTGTATGATTTTAACAAGTTACTGAAAACCTAATAAATGTGGGTCAGCAGTGGCACACCCCAAAAATGAAAAATAACACTTGATTATGAACACATAATACTGACTAATGATAAGTAAGCATTTTTCGTGAAGTTCTTCCTTGGGGAGATGAAACTAAGCTCTTTCCTATGTTGGTTTTTAAACTGGGGTTTCTGCTATGCAAACCAAGCAAAACCTCAGCAAACATTGTCTTATTCTGTTCTAGACATGATCAGTCAAAGGTCCAAAGGAGGCAAAAACAGCGGATGTGCTCAACTGGGCACAGGAAGGGGCACTCTGCGTCTACGGGCCAAGGGACCAGCCACCGTGGAAGAACAGGTGTGTATTCCATGGTCCCAACCACATTGGTCAGAAAGATAAGTAGCTCTGTTGAGAAAGTGGAGTCCTTTCTTCCAGCCAAGGATAAAACAGAGCAGATAGCTACAAAGCTCTGTTGAAAGAGATGTCCTGCAACACACCAAGCATTACTTCTGCTGCCTCATCTTTCTATGCCTCACCTTCCTTCCTCATACTGTGTGGCAAAAAAAAAAAGTGAGAGGAGGGAATGACTGAATCAGCAGTAAGCAATTATAAAGATTGGCTGCTCTACCAAGCTTACATTTGCGGATCTTGGATCAGAAGTCTTCCCCCTGAACTCCTTTCACATTGTTTCTTCTAATTTATTTTTCCTATCTCTACCAAGGTATTTTACTGCACTGTAACCGCCATCAGTTATGTCTTACTGAGTATAGTTATGTGGATTGTTTTTTCAGTTAGCACAGTGGTTCTCAACCTTCCTAATCTCCGAGACCGCCTGCTGCCACAAACTGCCTCCCATCGACCAGTGCGCTCCCACAGAGAGGGCCTCCTCGGGGTGCCATCAGCCAAGCAGTGTAGGCTGGTGACGCCCAGGGGGAGGGCCTTCTCTGTGGGAGCACCCACCCTCTGGAATCAGCTCCCTCCAGACTTAAGAACAATTCACGACCTGTCCACCTTCCGCCGTGCCCTCAAGACACATTATTTTTATCAAGCCGGGCTGGCGTGAAAAAGTTTTTGGGGTTTTTAAAAATTTTAAGATTTTACTAAATTTTAATTGTATTAAATTAGGGCCATATTGAATATTTTATTTTAAATGTATTTTAATGTTTTTTACTTGGCTTAAATGTATTTTAATGTTTTTTACTTGGCTGTTCACCGCCCTGAGTCCCCTGGAGAAGGGCGGTATATAAATTTAATTAATAAATAAATAAATAAATAATGCCGCAACCCTTTAATATAGTTCCTCATGTGCTGACTCCCAACCATAAAATTATTAGGAAACTCAGGGGTGGGTTCTAACTTACCTCGCTGCCGGTTCGCTTCCTCCTGTGCTGCATGGCCACATCTCATGGGCGCGCGTGCGCAGTGCCAATTTTTTAAAAAATTGGGGGAAAAAAAGCCAAAAACAAGATGGCGACGCATGCGCAGTGCCGGAAATTCGGCTTCTGTGCATGCTCAGAAGTTTCCATGGTACAGATTTTTTCTTTTTTGCAGTAGTTATCTGCATGTGGGTGGACCCGCCTGGAGACGGATAGAGGAGTGGTGTCTCGGTTCCTAAGACAATCGGAAATATGTGTTTTCCGATGGTCTTAGGCGACCCCTGTGAAAGGGTCGTTCGACCCCCAAAGGGGTGGCGACCCACAGGTTGAGAACCGCTGAGTTAGCAGAAGGGGAATATTGTTGCTATTTTGGCAAGTGTGGTTTTTTTTTCTTCCCCACAGCCCTCTGCATTTGAGGAAAAGGCCATTGAGAAGGTTGATGATCTTCTGGAGAGCTACATGGGTATCCGTGACACAGAGCTAGGTAAGCTTTTTTTAAAAAAACCTGGATGCTAAATTGCTAAGAGATGACAGGCAGTGATCACAGCCTACTCCTGCCTGTTTTTACTCCTGTGCTTAGGAATAGAAATAAATGTGTCCTTCCTTAGATTTATGTTTAGTTCTAAAAACTATGCGCATATAGTCCTATAAAAGTGTTTGGAGATAGAATTAATGTTTATTTCTGATTTTTCCCCCCTTCCTCTGCAGCTGCTACCATGGTGGAGTTGGGCAAGGACAAGCAAAATCCTGATGAATTTGCAGAAGCATTGGATGAGCAGCTGGGTGATTTTGCCTTCCCAGATGAGTTTGTCTTTGATGTCTGGGGAAGCATTGGAGATGCCAAGGTTGGGCGCTACTAGGACTGTAAACATACTAGACCCCCCTCCCACAGAAACTATGAACAGAACCAGTGGTGATTCTGGAGCACTACAGCGCCCTTCCCTTCGATGCTGGGCCCACTGATTGGAAGGGATCCTAGAGCAATAAGTAATCTGCATTATTGACTGGAGTGTAATGTGAACTGGGGGCAGAATTTCTGCTGCTTGCTTCCAGACCCCTCTTGACGGAAATTCCCTCAGCCCTGGGTACAACCAAGCCATTCAGTTTGCTCTGTGTTCTAGTCTGAGCTAGGTGCTACCAGTTGCGTCATACAGTTTGCTGTTTCTTAGAGAGAGGCATGGCTGCTGCATGTTGGATTTCTAAGCTTATTCTGGTTTGGGAGCGAGCATAACTGAAATAGCCATTCAGATTTAGATGGATGACGTGCTGTTTTTGTTTTGAGCATCGGATTTTCTCCATGGGAGCTGAATGAAAGGAGGGATGGACGGAGTTGGCTTTTTAGAGCTCTAATAAAACTGGAGGAGAGATCCTAGCTCCTAGCTCTGCATATTTGCTCTGAGCAGGTTGGTGCCTGAGAAGACACACACTTCCTAGTTCTTCTGAAAGCTTGATCGCCCTTCCCCAGTTCACCTGTCATCTGTGTTGGTACGAGGCACATAAAGAAACAGCCCCTCCCATTTGGGAACATCTCCCTTGGTCTCTGTCCCCTTGATCCTGGTGGCTTACTTAGACGTTGGCTAGAAGATGCAACAGTGATGCTTCTGCTCAAGGTTAGCACAAACTAGGTTAAGAAATAACTTTCGTCCCATCCCATTACCGACAGGTATTAGATGTGTACGAGCGGCAGTCAGTTGTTCAAAGAGATTCCAACTATGAAGCATAACTGCTGATTTCTGCTAGGCATCAGTTGCTGAACTTGATCTGTTTTTGATCAATGGCCTCAAATATTGTGGCTGGAAAATAACTCTCACACAGTCAGTTGCTACAGAGAGCACATATAGCATACATCTAACCCCCAAGTACTGGTCCTTATGGATGGGTCTGGCCATTCTGTTGTTTGAATGTTACACTCTCAGAACCGCGTGCAGGTTTCAGCCTCATCCACCCTGCCCTTTTTAGCTCTGTGTTTGGGCTTTTAATCCCTGCCAACTCATGATATGTGGATAGGACAAAGGCTATTGTGCGTGTTCTCTCTTTCAGGGGATGGAACTGTATTGAATCATTAATTCAGTGGCATTTTCTCTTCCACTGCACTGATTCTAGAACATTCCTTTTCTAAGCTGGCTATAGCAAACTCCTCTTTTCAAAGTAAGGGTTATTGTTTTTTTCCAAAATTTGGGGATTTTTTTTCCAGGAGGAAGGCCAGCAGCAGAAGTCCCTTGTTGTCTAGGTATGGGCATACCCTTAATGTCTGTCTGAACTAATTTTGTCCTGCTGACCTACCTCCTAGGGTTGGCCCAGTTCATTTCTTGTTATTTATATTCTTTCACCCATGTGCTCATTCTCAAATTCTGGGCCACTCCCCTGTGCCACAATCCATTACTGTAATTATCCAATAGTTAATAACATCATCTTCACATACACCTTACAGCCTCAGCCCACCTACTGTATCTCTAAAACACTAATTCCAGGTAAGAAATGGAGCCTGCAGGCCTCTGGATCATACCTCAAGCGCAGAGCGTGTGAGGCTTCTGTTAAGCCTTGCTGTTTCTTGTGTCCTGGCACTGGAAACCTCTTAGGGAAAACAGGCACCATGTCCTCCTTGGGCATATTTTTGTATTCTGCAAGTAAATTGTCTTTAAGATAAAATATATCAATACTATTAAACTGTGTGCATGGTGGTGTGTTTTGAAGAGTTAATTACAATTAATGAACCGGTTAGAACGGAAAGAAGGCACTGAACCCGTGGAAGGGGTTGGAGCAGGGGTCAGCAACCCGTGACTCTTTCATCCCTCTGCTGTGGCTCCCTGTCACTCAAAATATGTGTCACAACCGCCAATGTGTGATACCCGCTGGCACGCGATTTATTCAACTTTTCAACCCCTGGTAGGCCAACCATGGATAAATCCAAGAAAAGAAAAGTTTCAGAAGAAAACACAACGTTTAACTCAAATATATATGCTAGTTCTGTGGCCACTCAGGAAATAGTCAGGCATGGGAAGGGTTTTGTGGCTCCCGGTGTTTTCTTTTCTGTGGGAAATGGGTCCAAATGGCTCTTTGAGTGTTTAAGGTTGCCAACCCCTGGGTTGGAGAATCTGCATTACATATTGGGAAAAGAAATGTATCCAGAGCAATACTGAAGAAACCAGCTGCAGCCCACAGAATTTTGTCTTATTTTATTTTAGCTTTTTTTTGCACTCTTCCCTTGAGAAACTTTACTGTCCGTTATTTTTCTCAAGCTTTGGAAATTCCCCTCTAGACCTGTGCCCTATCACAGCTGCAGTTTGAAAAGGATGTGCACGGGATGGCAGCAGTCGTCTATCTCTTGAGTTTGCATATATCCTCCTCATGTGGACCAGTCTGTAGATCACTGAAAAGGATTCTTCTACAGGTGAAGCTGAACCAGAGGATCTGTTGCAAGGAGCCAACAGTTGCATTTTAATAGGCCCTCTGGGATTCTGCACTGACTGCTAAACTGGATGTCTAGTCCTATGCAATGGACTTGGGGTGTTTAAAAGCTATTTTTTCACAGCCTTCCTTTCATATTAATTCTACATAGTATGAGTCAAACATTAAAGTTATTGAAGATGTTCTGAAGAATCTTTTAAAGATCTTATTTTTTAGAATGTTGTTTGTCTTTAAATAGACAATCTAAAAGCACTCATTTCCAAAACTGCTTTACAAAGATCAATAGCACCATGATCTTTGACAGCAGGCTTTGTCATTTAAATCATGACACGTATGTAAAAAGGCTAGGCAAGAGGCAAACAGCAGATGCTGGCTCCTCAGCGTCTACCAGCTTGAAGGAGACTGGTGAAAATGATAATGAGGATGGGCCAAATCAATTGAAACACACACGCGCGCGCGCGCACACACACACACACACACACACACACACACCAATCTAAAGGAAAGAATAATACTGCTTCTCCCTCTTTTCTGCATCCTTTTAAAGTGGCTCCTGTTAGAGGGCATTCTTATTTCCCAGCTTTTCTACTATAGCTAGTCACTGTCCCATAGAGGCTACAGAGCAGATGGATGTCAGGCTTTGTCTCCAGTGCTTCTGCCAGCATTTGAGTGGGACTATCAGCTATATCTTTGAAATGCCGAGAGCAGGAATAAACATACTATGTTGCTAATTAAGTTTGGGCTGGGAAATGGGATACTTCCCCCCCCCCCCCATGGGAGATAAAGAACAAACAATGAGGTAGGAAGAGTTTGTTCATTTATTTCAGGATGCACAAGATGAGATGGAATTCAGGTCTAATCTGAGATTCATTTGGCTCATGTGCCGGACGGAATGTTTTTCCATCTATCAAGAGGGTAACACAGTAGAGAAAGGCTGGGAACACCATAGCTCCTGGTCTGCTTCTGAAAGCAGTGGGGTGGGGTGGGGTGGGGAGCCCCTACCTTTCCCCTTTCATTTAAAGTCACCAGCCTCCAAAAAGTGTTCCAAGGTTATACTAAAGCATTTGAGATGGTGTTTACCAAACTTGTCTGAAACATCCTGATTTTGCTTTATTTGCCATTTACTTGGATCCATTTAAATTTATCTATAAAGACCAAATTTGAAGACTACTGGAAAGTGGTGGGACTGCCAACTATTAGAGGTTGCGTTAAAATCAACCTGCTGTCTTGCTCCAGCTAAGTAGCTCACTCTTGATGAGGATGAACGTAATCCTCATTTATTTATTTATTTATTTATTTATTTATTTATGTATTTATTTATTTATTTATTTATTCATTCATTCTTTCTTTCTTTCTTTCTTTCTTTCTTTCTTTCTTTCTTTCTTTCTTTCTTTCTTTCTTTCTTTCTTTCTTTCTTTCTTTCTTTCTTTCTTTCTTTCTTTTTGTATGCCGCCCAACTCCCAGGGGACTCTGGGCGGCTTACAACAAATAGATAAAAATAGCAATAGAAATAAGTTATTAAAATACAATAAAATTTTAAAAAAAAAAAACAATTTCACTCATGAACAGTCCTTGTCACACTTCACAGCATTCTCTTGGTTGATACTTAGCCAGATGATATGTGGGTACCAGTTGTTCCAGTGGATTTCACAGAAATGAAAACCATCCATTTGCAGGAGCCCAGAACGGACAAGTGCTTTGGGGCCACTTTTAGTCTAGAACCACTGTTGAACAGCTTCTCCGCAGGAATTAGATTACAGTACGATTCCTGTTATCTTCAGTATGCCGGATGTGAATTATAAAATTGATAGTGGAAAGGCTGAGTCTAATGGTGTGAGATTCCTTAATGACCACAATCTTTTCAAAAAAAGCAATGGTTGTAGTCTCTTACGTGAAAAAAGTTTAGTGGCACCTTCAAATGTTATAGATTATCATGTACAGTAAATCTTTTTGGGTCCTAGCTCACTTCCCATTTTTATTTTTGCCATTCCCTCTTGTCCCAAACAGCACCTCTATGAATATCATATGTTTTCACGGAGCTGAGCTCTATGCATCTATGATGTGAAGTAGGTAGCCTGATGGTTTAGACCAGGGGTTGGCAAACTATGGTTCTTTGAGGACCCGTGGACTTCAACTCCCAGAATTCCTGAGCCAGCCATGCATGCATGGCTGGCTCAGGAATTCTGGGAGTTGAAGTCCACGGGTCCTCAAAGAGCCATAGTTTGCCAACCCCTGGTTTAGACAATCATAGGAACATTAATTTTAAATTGCCAGAAAACTGTTGGGAAAGTGCCTAAAGACTAGATGAATATATGAGAAAAGACTCTGGCATTCTAGTTCCATCTGTGACCATCTATAGATACAAGAGGAAGTTCTTCTAAATCACGGAGGCAACTCATATTCTTTTCATGAAGCTGGGGTAGGGAGCACAGAGCAGATTCCAGTTAGTCTCATGACTCAGAGCCTTTTTTTTTAATTGGCAGCCTATAACACTTTTATGTGATAATTCCACAGTTAATCTTCCTGGGTAAAAAGGTAGCATCAGTGGCAGCAACTTTTATTTGCCCTCAGAATATTCCTTCCACAATAGTGCAGGAGTTAAGGTTCAGTGGGAATCTGGTACATATCAATGATAGGTTAGCAGTAACCATTCAGATACCACTTGCAATCCCTATTCCTCGGGACTGTGAAGGCAAGGAATCACTGCAACTTAACATTGAGCATTGGGTGGAAAATATTTCCTTGCAGGCAACCACCAGCTTGGAAGAGATTGATAGATCCTACGTGATAATTGTGTCACTCTGCACATTCCTAGTGGTTTTGGTTTTTTTTTAAGTCTCTCATATAGATAACCTCTAAATGTTAGACAAACACATAACTCGGCTGACACAGAATCCATTCCAGATGTGCACAGCAGTTGCCTGACTTTTAGTCTCCCAGCTGGAACTGGCAAGCAACCTGCTCACAATGACTGCCTGCTCTATTGGCTTATTGTTTCCATTCCCAAAATCTGCCTCCATTCTTATTTTTCAACAGCCTGTTGAAATAAGCAATTTGAACACCGGCTACTCTCTTCCCTTGCAGATGAATGCAGTAGATAAATTTCCTGATTTGATTATCATGAAAATGGCATAGGGCAGTGTTTCCCAACCTTGGCAACTTGAAGATGTCTGGACTTCAACTCCCAGAATTCCCCAGCCAGAATTCCCCAGCCAGCTCCCCAAAGCTGGCTGGGGAATTCTGGGAGTTGAAGTCCAGACATCTTCAAGTTGCCAAGGTTGGGAAACACTGGCATAGGGTCTCCTGCTTGAGCGGGGGTTGAATTAGAAGACCTCCAAGGTCCCTTCCAACTCCGCTATTCTGTGAAAATAAACAACATTGTCAGCCGAAATCCTTACAAGTTATGCATAAAGAAAGCTGGCTCTAAGAACTGATATTTGATTCTTCTCCCTGAACTTTTCTTTCTTAAAATGCTAATATTTTTGAAAAGAATAAGAGCGGCTAACATTTGTAAAATCAGCAGAGGTACAATTTTTCTGTCACAAAACAGTGCCTGTTAGAGCCAGCCTATCATGCAATCGAAAGACAGCCATAGCTCATCTGCTTCACTCACTGCTTTAAAAGTATAAGTTTCATTGACCTGTCTTCGTATTACAGGATTCAGGGTTTCCTGATCAGATTTTGATTGATCAAAATTAAGTTCCAGGAGAATTTCAATCATCGGCATCTTCAGCGTTTTAAGACCTTCAGAGAGTGGTTGTATATGTCCCTAACAATATCTGTTCAGAGAAAAAGTTGCTTTTTTAATTTTGTTTTTATTTTTAGAAATAAGCAGGCGAACATTCCTAATACTTGTTCCTTCTATTTTCCTCATAACAACAACTCTGTGAGGTGAGTTGAGCTGAGAGAATGACTGGCCCAAAGTCACCCAGCTTGCTTTTATGACTAGAACTCTCAGTCTCCTGGTTTCTAGCCTGGTGCCTTAACTACTAGGCCAGGGGTCTCCAAACTTGGCAACTTTAAGACTTGTGGACTTCAAGTTTCAGAATTCTCCAGCCAGCTATGCTGGCTGGAGAATTCTGGGAGTTGAAGTCCACAAGTCTTAAAGTTGCCAAGTTTGAAGACCTCTGTACTAGACTAAACTGGCTCTTCTTTTTGAATCCTTCCTTGATCATAAACCAAATCTCCATTTGCATCTAGGATAAGGTGACCAGATTTTTTTTAAAAAAATCGGGACACCATTGACGGGGGTGGGTTTCTAGGGGAGCCACCATGAGTTTTGCCCTCTGCGCATGCGCAGAGGGCAAAAGAACGCCAATCCTTCAAACAGCTGTCAGCAACCTCTCCCGAGGATATCCCCCCCCCCGGCTGCCTTTACGCGCCCTCCCTCCTTCCTAGGAGCTTTCGCAGTCCTCGCTGGCCAAAGAGAGGCGTCTAGGAAACCCGGCGCAGTCCCGCCGGCTCGGCTTCCTGAAGTGCTCGAATTCCTTCTCCGGCATTTGGGGCGGGCTAGGAGAAACTTTTTTCGCCTCGCTTGAAAACTTCTCAGGGTCTTCGCCCGGCGTGGGGCGTGGAGGAAGAGCGGGGAGGGGGGGAGGAAACGTTGCAGAGAATTGGGGGTGGGGGGGAACACTCCGTGCTCTTCGCCGAGAAAACGAGTCTCAGGCAGGGGGCCGTCGGTGGCGAGCAGGCGCAGGGGCGAGAAGACGCGCGGCGCTCGCTTTAATTGTCCCCATTGATTCCGAGCCGGCGTGTTAATTTCTTCCCTTCGCCCGGCGTGCCCTCTGGCTGGCTGAGCGCGCGGAGGGGGTGGGGAGTGAGGGCGGCGGCAGCGGCGGCGTGGGGGGGGAACGGGACAGACGGAGGAGCCTCTGAAGTGGGTGGGGGTGGGTGCGCGCACGCGCGCGGGAGTGGGGGGGGAGGTTGGAGCCCAGGCGGAGGGAGGGCACGCGCTGAGGAGAAAAAAAGTAACTTGTAAGCATGTGAGCCAGGGAGAAAAGGGGGAGGAGGAGGAAAGTTCCCCGGGTGTCTCCTGCCCGCGCTGTGCCCCACTTCCGAAGAGCTCTGGGGACAGGACCTGCCCCTCTCTCTCCTTCCTCACCCCCCTCCTCTTGCATCTTTGCCCCGCGAGTTGCCTCTTTAAAATCCTTTCTTAAAACAACCCTTAACAGCCACCACCAGCATACTTGGAATTTTGTTTGTTTCACACCGGCTCTTCCGCCAGCTTCCAGCCGCCGCCGGAGGAGTCAACGCGGGACGCCCGCCCGCCGCCAACGCCGCCCACGGCCGGCCCGAGCTGAGAGGCCTGCTGCTGCTGCTGCCGCTGCCCCTGCAGCTGGGCCCCCAGTCCTGGCTGCCCCAGCGGCGGGAAGGCTGCGGCGGCGGCCCCGGCCGGCTGAGCCAGCGCTGGCCCGAGGGCCATCTTGGATGCGATTCCTTCGCCCCGCCCACCGCGACGCCGGCCGTTTCGAGAGGGTGGGGCTGCATCAGGCGCCTCTTCACCGCCCTCCAGTGCATACCCGGCGGCTTGTAGACCGCGAAGAGCCGTTGCAAAGCCGTGCCCACCGAAAGTTTAACTCCTCCCCCCAATCTCGCATGCCGCCCTTTCAGGCCGATTTTTTGAAAGAATGCCCTAGTCATGCATTCTTTCAAAAAATCGGGACTTTTTAGAGGACGGGCGGGACGCGGGACAAATCATTAAAAAGCGGGTCTGTCCCGCCAAAATCGGGACGTCTGGTCACCTTAATCTAGGAAGACTATCAGTCATTCTTGCCACAAGCAAAACAGAAGTTAGGTTGCAAAGTTGCATATGCTGTGTTAACTAACACAGATATGGCCACCAGATGGGGCCACTAGACACATTTCAAGAGTAAGGTAGTAAGCCAAACACTATACAGAGATCTGCCCCAATGCACATATATCACCTGAATAGTAAGCCTGCTTGCACAAGTCCTAAAGGAACTGCCTTCCCCTGGGGCAATCTCGTATTCAACGCTAACACTAAATTAAATTCTTGTAGCTCCAGTGCAGCCTGTTTATTCTGTATTTGACAAACTGATCTTGGAGCAGACTTTGAACCAGATTCTAACTACTAAACAATCAAAGAATTCAGCGTGAAATTGTGTATCTATTTATCTTACAATCTTTTAAGAGGTATGCGGAACTGACTACACATTGGGTAATTTAGTAACATGCTATTTGGTCAGTTTTTCACTTCTGCTAAGAACGCAGGTATCCTTAAACAAGGAAGTAATTTCTTACCCCTGTTCTCCATCTAGATGTACACAACTCCCAATCTACATGCAGCTACTGTACTTCCAACCTCCTGAAATAGACTTTCCAAAATGAGACACCAAAGTGGTTGAAGTTTGGCTGAACTACTTTTCCTTCAATGCATAAACAACTTTCCTTGTAAGTTTACAACTTACTCCAAAAGTTTACAGCTTTCTCCAGAATCTCCATAGACAGAAACTTACTCCATCAACAAAGTCAACTTTTCAAGGCCTCATGCTTACACACACACACATAGGGGGGGGGAGAGATCCCAGCTGACCTTGGTTTATAGTTTCTAGGCTGTTTGCTCAGCCTTGGCTAGAAGGATTTTATTTTTATTTATTTTATCGTTTTTTATAGGCCGCCCAACTCCCGCAGGACTCTGGGCGGCTTACAACATGGAAAATACATTTTATAAAAAAACGATAATAAACATTAAAAAAATACAAATATTAAAAATTTAAAAATTACAAGCATAATCATTCATACATGGGGGAGACCAGTGGTGGGTTCCTACCGGTGCGGTCCACTCTATAGCACCGGTAGCGGCCCGCTGGTGATGTCACACTACCGGTGCGGTCGGTTGCCGGTGCCTGGGCGCCACCATTAAAAACATTTTTTTTAATTTTTTAAAAAAATTTCTTCTGCCCATGCCCAGAAGCCGAGCTTCCGGCACTGCGCATGCGCTGCCTTCCTACCCCACAGTGAGTCCAAGCAGGGGAGGATGGCTGAGGGAGCGCGTGAGACGCTGAAAGAATGGGCGGCAGGAGCTATCTCCATTCCCCTCCCATCAGCAGTCCGAGAAGCCACGAATGTGCGGTGATGATCCTAGGCATTTTCACACGTTTGAGGCTTCTCGAGCTGCTGACGGGAGGGGGAATGGGCGGCAGGACCTATCTCAGTTCCCCTCCCTTCAGCAATCCGAGAAGCCACGCCCACCCGGTCACATGGCCAGCAAGCCATGCCCACCTGGTCACATGGCCGGCAAGCCACACCCACAAAATAAGACACGCCCACACAGAGTGGCAGTAAAAAAATTAAGAACCCACCCCTGGGGGAGACCTAAGGTATTCAACTGGTCTCTCTATCACCCCACCTGCAGGAAGAGCCATGTCTTGACAGCTTTTCGGAAGGCCAGCAAGGTGGGGATAGTTCGGATCTCGGGGGGGGTAGTTGGTTCCAGAGAGTTGGGGCTCCCGCAGAGAAGGGGTTCCCACAGAGAAGGCTCTCCCCCGTCAGTCCCGCCAACTGACATTGTTTGGTTGAAGGGATTTGGAGGAGACCGACTCTGTGGGACCTAGCCGGTCGTAGGGAGATATATGGTAGGAATATTCTTGGGGACTCAGGCTGAATTGAAATAAAGCTTGCTAGGTCCCAAAGTCATCCATTTCCATGGTTATTGCAAGAGCAGTCAATCTGAACAAGAACAAAGCAAATCATTGAATACTGAAAAAATAGTTGAACGTTCTTGCTTGCAAATATCATACTTAGTCCAAAGGTTCCTCAACCCAGTGAAATACAGCCCATTCAAGACTGGTTTGTTACACAATAAATAGTTGAATCTGAACAGCAATTGGGAACTCTATCCCATTGCAGCATCAGGACATTATTTTGTGAGAGGACCAAGGTAACAAATAGTATCAAATATTTTTTTTAAAAAAAAATCCTACCCTTTTACTAATTTTCTATGCATATACATCAATTCAATATTCTTTATAGAAGGGAATAAAGTCTCATTCCCAGATAGCCCATCACTTTTGTCTTTTCTACCGGTAATGTTCAAGGCATCCTTCTTACAAAATAATGACTTTTCATTAGTAAAGAGATACGTACCCCCAACATCCTTTGAAGGGTGACTTGCCAACTCTTCAGACCTCTATTATAGCCACATTGCAAATTGCAGTAGTTTGAACACCATGAGATGCACACAACCTTTCTGTACACAGCTTCTATGTACATATTCTATAGTAATGTTTTATATTTATATTCTGGCACTTAAGTATGGCAGAAGAATGATGTAACAGGTAGGACACTGTCAGGGAGAAAGGGTGGAGTTTTGTTCATGTAGCCCATAAATACTTCAGGAAAAGACAGGCTCCACAAAATGATGCTTGTTTGTGTTTTAAGAGTCATGGTAAATGTCTCCAAGCTGACAGCTAAAAAAGTGGGTGCTGCTTCAAGGACCAAAAATACATTTTGCCCATCTCTTCCTGGTTTTACTCCAGTGGTGGCGCAGTGGTTAGAGTGCAGTACTGCAGGCTACTTCTGCTGATCACCGGCTGCCAGCAGTTTGGCAGATCGAATCTCACCAGGCTCAAGGTTGACTCAGCCTTCCATCCTTCCGAGGTCGGTAAAATGAGGACCCAGATTGTTGGGGGCAATATGCTGACTCCTAAACTGCTTAGAGAGGGCTTGTAAAGCACTATGAAGGGGTATATAAGTCTAAGTGCTATTGCTAAAGTAGTCTGAGAGACAAGACAATAAAGCCTACTCTGAGGAACACTTACTATTGGGGCACTCACCCCTGGGTTCCAGTTTTGGCAGAAGGATTCTGGAGGAAGGTGGGGAGAAGAGCATTCCTAGAAGGAGGTTTACCAGATGTACCTGTTCTCCCCAAAGTTGCTGACCCCTACCCACTGCAGGATTTATTTATTTATTTATTTTGTCAAGTACGTATTGGTAATATACATAGATATAACATTGTTTATATACATAAGATGGGTACTGATAAGAGGGAACATTAGGACAGGGATGGTAGGCAAGCTGGTGCACTTATGCACGCCCCTTACTGATCTCTTAGGAATCAGGTGAGGTCAACAGTGGACAGTCTAAGGGTAAAGTTTTGGGGGTTTGGATGACTAAGGAAAAAATTGTTTTGCAGGCTGTGTTCTTACTGCATCCCATTTTCTCCCTGTGATGATTCCAGAACACGAAATCTTGACTTTCCTATGGTGGGTGCAAAGAAAAGCCCTTTTCTTCTCCCAGAATGGATTCTGCTTTCTTTCTTTCTTTCTTTCTTTCTTTCTTTCTTTCTTTCTTTCTTTCTTTCTTTCTTTCTTTCTTTCTTTCTTTCTTTCTTTCTTTCTTTTGATTGATTATTTTGCTGTTCTTATATGCCGCCCTACTCCCTGGGGACCTATTAACAGGCTGAGGAATTTTGATAGACTTGCAAGACCATGATCCAAGTGTCCACCAAGCTCTAACAAAATGGAAGACTGGAGAACTGATATTGATGGTGACAGGAAGGAAGAAAGGAAGGAAGGAAGGAAGGAAGGAAGGAAGGAAGGAAGGAAGGAAGGAAGGAAGGAAGGAAGGAAGGAAGGAAGGAAGGAAGGACATAGGAATGTGAAACAAGACAGTCTACTTGGAAAATTCCCTGTGTAGACATTCCCTTCAGTCCACAAAGCCCAGCAACACAGAGTCTGCCTCACTGAACTAACAGCCTGAAATTGTTGAATGCCTTCTGTTGGTATTAGCAGCCATTACCCAATTTTCTTTTTCTTAGCACAGATTATAGGAGCAAGGTCAAAGGAAGAAGAATACTTTTCCCTTTCTCACTTCCTAAGTGAGAAATACAAGGGCACTTAAGTCACCTAGGCTTTTTGAATTGTGTTTCCAGATTATCAGCAGCCTTGTAAGAAACCTGGCACTAGCCTTGAGCCCATACAAAATAAAACCAAATCCTAAACCCTTTATTTGGTTCACATGGAAGCCTCTGTTGGCTAGATTCCTTCCTGCTTTCTGAAAGATTTTACCTCATAAATTGGGAAATTTGGCTGAGATATCTTTCTTTTCATATCCTAACAGCCAGCTGCATTTCCCCAAGAAAAATGCAGAAAGAATAAATACTCCAGCATTTTCCTGCTTTGTTATTTAACCTCAGGACAAGTGCATTGTATTTGCTCTGGGACTTGGTCATAGTTGTGGAAAGGGTTAGTCTACCAGCCAACTGTGAGCGTATTCTCATCCACCCAGGATCTCTAAAAGCTTTGCATACACTCTTCCAAAATGCCTGTCAAATGGTTGCTGGTTGCACATATAAATACTGTCAATTCTATTATCTCCAGGGTAATTGGTAGAAAATGTTTGGGTAAATTAAAGTCACCAATTCCAAGCCAGAGATGTGGGGAACCATAATCCCATGCAAACATGCTCGGAAGCAACTGTCAGTGTGCCCAGTCCTATTTACTCCTAAATAGTGTGCACAATTCTATAGCTTGACGTCACAATCCTACATAGAGTTATGTATATATCTTGTTTCACATAATGGTACATGTTTCCAACTCAAAGCATCGATTTGCCTATCACACATCATAATTTCACTCCGCCACACTTATTACATTTTGCATTTATTCCTATCCTATTCCAAGGCTGACAGAGTTTTAAACATGGAAGAAGTATTAACATTTTCAGAGCTTTCATCTGGGAGCAAGACGTCCTGATAGCCCACTGAACCCTTGATTAAAGAGCTATTATTAATTATAGTGCATAAACATTGCTTAGGAATAGGATCTGCTTCTTTTAGTAGTGAGCCACCCAATGGTTCATCTTTCATGCTTCTACCAGCAGTACAATCTGCAGAAATTAGTTGATGGCAGAGTTACTATGAAAACATTGATCTCCTGGCTTGTCCAGATCAAGGGCGCTGACAGAAATAGAAACAGACCAGGCAGGTTTTTCTCTCTTCTACCCCCACTAAGTGTTTGGGAACCCTCCCCCCAATTCCAGGCAGCCTGTAACTAGCTGGAAATATTTGAATGTTCTCACTCTGCAGGAATCCTTTGGTTTATGGTAAAGATAGATATGGCATTACTTCCTAAAAACAGAATTAGCTTTATGACTCAAGATCAGTAGAAATCCAACCAAGGCGCCTCTCCTCAATTCCAGGTAATGACCAGCCTGTCCATGAACAACCTCAAGCAAGGATGAAGATGGCCAAAAGATCTAAATTGAAGCCAAAGCTAGAAATTGTACTACATTTTTCACTGGGACTTTGGAAGACGGATGGGTGATGGATGGTTAGATGGCATTGTAAGGGTGGAAAAGGGAATGCTGACCATGTGTATACTGTATTGCAGATGAACTGGAAATAAAGTGTGAGAATACGTGGTATCCAACCACATGGAGGAGTAACACCAAAGGCCCACATGGAAATATTTATTTTACTGCAAAAATGCTGAATTTTTGATTCCTAGGAAATCCTATCTGCCTGTCAGGATTCACCCCATGTAAATGCATAGATCAGTGATGGCGAACCTTTTTAGGTTCGCGTGCCAAAAGGGGGGGGTGCGCGCGCTAGCGCGTGCTCGCATGCCCACACCCATTCCCTCCCCCCCATGCATGCGCACAACACCCCCCCATGCTGCCCCATGCGCATGCGCACACACCTCCACCCCCGCGCAAAGGCCTTACCGGAGCCTGGGACGGTAAGAAACGACGAAACGGGCAAACCGGAAGTTTGGAAAAATGCACTTCCGTTTTGTCCGTTTTGTAGTTTTTTGCATTCTGGGGCTTCAGGGAGCTTCCCTGAACCCTCCGGAGTGCAAAAAAAAGCTCACCGGCAAACCGGAAGTGCATTTTTCCACACTTCCGGTTTGCCGGTGGGCACGCGAGCGTTGCCCACTATGACCAGCCTGTCCACTATGGCTCCGCGTGCCACCTGTGGCACGCATGCCATAGGTTCGCCACCATGGGCATAGATCATATCAACTCCAACTCCACTGCAATTGCTTTTTCTATGCAAATGTAAGAAGTAGAAACATTGGATCGGGTTTGCTTCTTCCTACTCACAGAAGACTACTAAGCTGGAAAAAAAAAAAGCTAAATCTTCCTGGTCTCATACCATGAGTGAAAATCCTGTGTTCTTCCAGAGGTTGTTGGACTACAACTCTGATCAATCTAGCCAATTCAGATAACATAGTGATAGTGCAACAACCTATGGAAGTGGCAGGATTTTCATTAATACTATTTCATTTTGTTAAGTGAAATAATAACTATTGGATCATCTACTGATGGTTAGTCAGTCATTAATATGGCCATATTGTCAATAATCCTCCCCTCTATCTGGTTCAAAACCAAAGGCTGGATTTTATTATAGATTTTAGTTGTTATCTATTATTTTATACTAGAATTTTTAATTGTATATTTACTGAGCGTTTTTATTTGTTCTGGTCTCTGGTCTAAAACTGTAATAAACGGATTGGTTGGTTGGTTGGTTGCTTTGTGTTTTTTCTTAACTTTGATTCCATAATCTTTCTCTCAGTGCTTTGTACTCAATACTCAGTACATAATCTTTCTTTCAGATCATCGAGCAAATCACTGAACTGTGCAGATCAGTACATATCATTTTACTTAATCAAACAAGCTACTTGCCAGCTGATGAGATTCTCTGACCATTGTTCATTATCTTTCACCTGTGTGACAGAATGGTTTTTGATATCTCTTCTTGTCCCAAATTGAAATCCTGCCTTGTTCACTCTGGGGTATCTCACATCTACCACTCCTAGAATGGTATGTGAGGCTAACAATTATGGGTAAGGTAAACAATTATGGCTTCTTCAAAAGGTATGTCTTACCTCTCATAACCCTCATCATCTTTATTCCCCTTCAATAGAAGATGGTTCCCATCATTGGTTTAAAGTGAGATACAGGGAATATTGGGGCTGCTTGTGCTACATAATTCCTTCTCTGTACAACTGGATTATCCAACACTTTCATAGTTTAGAGTTCAACAGCAGACAGCAAGCATCATGTGTAGAACTGACAGCGTCTTCCCATATTTTCATTCTGACCAAGAGATTTTGATTTCAATCATTATTTGGGAACTGAGTCTGACATGTAATGAAAACTGATAGAAATGGTTACTCAACCTATTTCAAGAATTATGAGAAGAAAGACAAACATATTGTTTTTAGAATATAAAAATCTAGCAACGTATTGTTGGTGAGGGCAGGCGTTAAGAATATGAAAATGTCCCCAGTGCAATTTGACCACTGGTCCATCAAGCCTGAAATTCAATGTCCTATGAAATGACTTTAAAACACAAGTTAGAAAATGGATAAAGAAGACAGGGATTTGTATTACAAATAGTATCTCAGAAAATGTCCAGTTTACTAAGTTGAAATATCCTCTGATTGCAATCATGAAATTGACCCAAAGTTGACTACTCAATTTCTCTTCATCAGGTAAGCGCAGATTTCCCTGAAATATGTTGCCTTCCTTAAGAGCTCCTAGAATTCCTGACCAGCACTTCCAATATCTGCCAAGGCTTGCAATGTAGGCTCCAGCAACCAGAGGGACATAGGTAGGGAAGGCTGGGTGATGGCACAGAAACAGAGCTTATTCTGACCTTGTAAGGATATAAATCTGAAAACTCATTATTCACACATATCATTCTAGTGTTTGAAGTAGATTTATAGCAAGCACACATTAAAGGCAATGAATTATAGACACGGTAGAAATGCAGATGAAGATCGTCTCAATCCAGAGCACATGCGGGTGGCAGAGAGAGATGAAATGATGAACAAATTGCAAGATATTTAAAGAACGACACGCTAAAAAGAATTTGTACCTTAGCCTGGTACTTAGACAGCTGTTGAGCCTTGATGATCACCTTTTGATAACCGAGAATCCCAGGATGGCAAGAAGTAGAATACTCTGAGATCCCTTTGGATCAGGTTGCATCTAGACTTGGGTAAGTGCCAAAAGAGTTTAGGATTTAGGGGGCTGTGAAGTGAATAGTTAGAGCCAGAGATGAGTAGAACAGTCAATGCTAGGCAGGATGGGCAGGTAGACCAAGAAGTGTTATGAGAGCAGAATAGAGGTGCAGAAGAAGCATCCTCCCTCTTCCCCTCTTGAATTCAACTCTACCTTGGAATGCTTCCCATTCTTTGCTTTCCCTGTGGGCCCCTCTGACTTTGACAATCTGGATGAAGACAGGGAGAAAGCTAATAAGTCCAGCATTTTTCTGTGTAAGGGAAGCCACTCCCCTCATTTTTCCTCTTATTTATCACAGCAGCATAGTCTATGATTGGGAAAGAAACCAGAGAACAGCCATGCTATGCTCACTTTTTTTTAACCATTTTTGTGACTTTGGGAGTTTGCTTCTTCATAGGCCCAGCATCCATACGAGCACAGGTCACTTGCCTCTCTGCTGCTGGGTGTGTGTGACAACCTGATTGTGCTCCTTCTCCTGAGAAAGGAAAGCCTCTGGGACAGGGGCGGGTTCCTAATTTTTTTACTACCACTCCGTGGGCGTGGCTTATTTTGTGGGTGTGGCTTGCCAGCCATGTCACCGGGTGGGTGTGGCTTCTTGGACTGCTGAAGGGAGGGGAACTAAGATAGGTCCTGCTGCCCATTCCCTCTCCCCTCAGCAGCTCAAGAAGCCTCGAACGTGCAAAAATGCCTAGGTTCATCACCGCATATTTGTGGCTTCTCGGACTGCTGAAGGGAGGGGAATGGAGATAGGTCCTGCCGCCCGTTCTTTCAGCGTCTCACATGCTCCCTCAGCCATCCTCCCCTGCTTGGACTCACTGTGGGGTAGGAAGGCAGCGCATGAGCAGTGCTGGAAACTCGGCTTCTGGGCATGCGCAGAAGAAATTTTTTTTAAAAAAATTAAGGTTTTTTTTTTTAAAATGGCGGCGCCCAGGCCCCGGCAACCGATTGCACCAGTACTGTGACGTCACCAGCGGGCCGCTACTGGTGCTATAGAGTGGACCGCACTGGTAGGAACCCACCATTGCTCTGGGAGTAAGAAGCACTGCATTGGCAGGCATAACAGGACAGAAAACAACATACAGGGCTACAACCCAGCATATTTTCCTAGTAAAGGAATCCACTGAGTGTTATTGACTGGGACTAGTTAGAAAAACTGCCCTGACCTGGTCCCTCATCCCACATTCAATCGTGCCTCCATCCACATACTGATATGTATGGAGAGACTCAGCTCTGGAGTTCTTGTTTGTGGGGAAATGGAAGGAGATATTAATTGTACTTCCATGTTAGCAAATATCACGCCTTGAACTCTGCAGTGTGATTCACATTTACAGTTCATTACTAGCTTTATAGCAAAAATTGGTGACTTTGAACATCACACTCACTTCTCATCATGGTTTGGGAGGAAAATTGTACACCATTAATGATTTAGAAAGCTGCCCAAGGAAGTAGCATTACTGGCAAAGGTGAGTTCATACTCTAGATGGTGGAAGAGCCAGTCTTAGAAGAAAAACATAAATTATCTTGGAGTTTGGAGTGATGCTCTTCTTACTGAGGCAGAAATAGTTGGCTCTACTCCAGAGTATCCTTTTCCAACACATCATAGACCCAACTTCAAAGAAGCCTTGTGAAATCTCCTAAAATTAAGGATACAATCCAGGGGGGAAAAATAAACACTTCAAAGCTTACAGATTCTCGTAGAAGGGATCTAAACTATATACAGAACCAAAGGCACCTATAGATCCTTAAACATTGCATGGAATGTTCTTTAACCATAAACAGTAAATAAATTTTAAGAAAATGGAAGAGTTTCAATAGTTTTTCCAAATCTGCAGAAACTCTGGGTTACCGAATACGGAGAATCCATACATACACGAGGACACAGTTTCAAAGATATGCTTTACTCCAGCAATATTTCAAGCAAAGTATCACATAAAAATTGCTCTACCAAGTTGTTATGTCAAGCAACACAGATCTTTCTTCTAAACTTCAAATGGAAGGTGTCATGTTGTTACCTCAGCTTACATGTTGGTTCTGAGGTCTCTGACATAAAGACTTCATTGCCGTGTGTTAATCTCCAAAGATCACAGAATGCCGAGCTGGACCTGAGATCTACTTGTATACAATATTTCATTTACGTCCTCAATGTATTAATTCTCAGAAACCAAAGCTCTTGGTAAGCTGGATAGGATAACAAACTCAGTTTTGTCTGGAACTACAATTTCAATCAGATACAAAGCTTCCCCTGCCTTCTCCTCCCCTTGTGGCATGCATCTTCTTCACATGAGCCTGAACACGATGGAAGACAGTTTCTTGTAAGAATCAAGTGGAAAGAATTCTTATCTCTCTACTTTTAGGACTACAGGTAGTCCACGACTTATGTCCACTTGTTTAACAATGATTCAAATTCATGATGATCCAGGAATACTGCTTCTCCTTAAGTCTGATATGCCTCTGTGAAAAATTAATCGGTGCGGGGCATGTGGGGCACAGTCTGGAAAACTGGCTAGGAAACAACTACCGTATTTTTTGGAGTATAAGACGCACCTATTTACCCACAAAAACAGGGTGAAAACTTGGGTGCGTCTTATACACTGAATGTAGCCCACCCACCCAGTCACCCCCACCCTTTGGCCTCTGCCTGCCAGCAATTTACCTCTTACAGCAAACAGGGCAAAGCCTGATTAGCACAAGAAGAAAGTATCTGCCTCCCGACACACAGCTGACTCAGAAGCCACGTGGTAAAATGAAGCTAACTATGGTGGCTGTGAGGAGACAAATTGAAATAGACTGCTGGCAATGTTTGACTGCTGAAATTGAAAGGAAGTAAGCTGCAAGCTGCTGTGGCCTAGAGGAAAGAGCTCTTGCCTCACAATCACGAGGTTGTGAGTTCTATCCTAGGTAGAGGCAGATTCTGTTACTTTGTTAAATGTTTGTAGAGTGTTCAAATTATTAGACTTATTTTTTAAAGACTGCTTTATTATTGTTCTAGATAACTTAACAAAATGAAGAAGCTTTTTAAAATAAATGCTTGCTTTGAAGAGGCCCAGTGCTTTTGTATCTTCTTTTAAATAGCAGAGAATGTATACTTCCAGAAAGCCACATAAAATTTAAAGATCTGTAAAAGTATAATCTGAAATGTGATAGTGTCCTGTTCAGTAAATTTCCTGACAGTTAGGACAATTAGAACTGAAGTTAGAACTGAAGTGGTGTAGGGTTCCTGCCTAAGCAGGGGTTGGACTAGAAGACCTCCAAGGTCCCTTCCAGCTCTGTTATTATTGGAGGAGTTGGTGTGATTACATTTAAGAAAACTTTCTGGCATTATGTACATTTCTCCAATTCTTTGCTATTTCTATGGGTCAGGCACACATGCACAGAATTACACAGCAAACAGTGTATATCATCTGTACTGTTTGCTGTTTGCTGTTTGGCAAATTGCTGGGAGGCAGAGGCCTTTTTTCCTTGTTTTCCTCCCCCAAAACTAAGGTGCGTCTTATACTTCGGTGCGTCTTATACTCCGAAAAATACGGTATTTTCCTTGCTGAAGCTCCCATCCTGAGGAGAAGCTCTGGACAATCAGAGATATTGCAGAGTCTTTCACACTTTTCTGCACTTTTCTTATTTGATTTATCTTTCTGCCTAGCTGTCCAATGTGTATACCAGCAAATCTTACAACTCTGGCGACTTATAACAAACATCCAGAGAGTAATTGCTTGAAAATTACTGGAGTTAATTTCCAGGGCTTTTTGCACCAGACGGATTCCTTATCAATCCCTGTATCCAGGTCAGAGGAGGCGCACGTGTCACTCATTTTCAGCTAGCCAAAAAAAAAAAAATCACATGAAGTTTATTAGCACTATGAAGCGGTATATAAGTCTAAGTGCTATTGCTATTGCTATTGCTATTGCTATTGCTATTGCTATTGCTATTAACTGGAATGTATTCAGGGGTGGGCTGCTGGGGGTTCGCAGGGGTTCGGGAGAACCTCTAGCTAAGATTCTGTGCAGTTCAGAGAACCCCCAAATCCCACTCCTGGCTGGCCCCGCCCATCCCACCCCTCCCAGGAGTCCCCACGCGGCCCATTTTGGATGCAGGTAAGTGCAGGGTGAGCGTGGAAGCTTGGGAGGGTGAAAAACGACCTTACCGGAAGTTCGGGAAGAGTGCCTCCGGAGCCTGGAGAGGCCGTTTTTGCCCTCCCGGAGGCTCGAGAAAAACCTCCGGAGCCCGGAGAGGGCATAAACGCCCCCCTCGCCATGGTGCAGGAGGCCGACTAGGCCACACCCACCATGGCCACACCCACCCAGCAACCGGGCAGAGAACCCCTTGCTAAAATTTTTGAAGCCCACCCCAGAATGTATTCGCAGTGAAGGAAGGGTCAACCCTACCTAGGAAGAAGCCAGCATAGCAAGAAAGAGGAAGTTTATCCTAATGCGGAGAACTAAAAGGCAGACAGACTCTGGCAAAAAACATGTAAGTGACTTAATAGAATGGAAAAGGGATGATTCAGAATGCAAAGATAATCCTTGATAGTAATTGAGCCCACAATTATGGTCATTATTTTCTGTCAGTTATTAGGCAGATCACCTTCTTTTGTGATGGTCTTTAAGTGAATGAGTCAGTCATAAAGTGAACACCGCAGTCATTAAGCAAACCCATTGTTTACTAGGGACAGTTTTTGTCAAAAATCAGAAGTAAACGCTGATTTCTAGCAGAAATGTTGTAAATTGTGGCAGGAGTGAAATCCAGCAGGTTCTGACAGGTTCTGGAGAACCGGTAGCCAAAATTTTGAGTAGTTGGGAGAACCGGCAAATACCACCTCTGGCTAACCCCAGAGTGGGGTGGGAATGGAGATTTTGCAATATCCTTCCCCCAAGAGTGGGGAGGGAATGGAAATTTTGCAGTATCCTTCCCCCAAGAGTGGGGAGGGAATGGGGATTTTGCAATATCCTTCCCCCAAAAGTGGGGAGGGAATGGGAATTTTGCAGTATCCTTCCCCTGGAGTGGGGTGGGAATGGAGCTTTTGCAGTATCCTTCCCCTGCCACACCCACCTAGCCACGTCCACAGAACAGGTAGGGAAAAATTTTGAATTTCACCCCTGAATTGTGGTCATGTGACCACAAGGCTATAAAAAATAGTCATAAATGTAGGCTGATTGCTGAGTGCCCAATATGCAGTCACGTGTCTGAATTGGGCAGCTGTCAGAACTTCAAATCTGAATTGTAAGTACCTTTTGGGGGGGGTTTCCATTGTAACTTTGAATGGTCACTAAATGACCGAATATAAGTTAAGGACTACCTATAAGGCAAAAAAAAAAAAAACCATGAAAGGGACAAGGGATGTTTCCAATATGCTGGAAGCAGAAAACCAGCCATTGGAATGACAGTGGCCCTCACCATGTGAATGGGAATTGAAGAGAAACTGAATGAATTATTGGCCTTTATGAGAGAAGAGAAGAGACAAATACCTGAACCAGAAGCAGAACTTATCTTGGGGAGGGAACTGGAACAACTAAGTCAATTTGAAATAATGAAAGAAGATATTCTAGAACATTCTGAGAGACTAGCATAGTTATAAATCACTGGGGTCCTGATGTCTCCACCCAAGAATCCTTAAAGAATTCAACTGTGAAAATGCTAACCTTTGGCTAAAATTATATAATTTATCATTCAAATCAGGCACAGGGCCAGAGGACTGGAAGGTATCCAAATAGCAATATTTAAAACTGCATGCAGTAGTTCCATAGAAATGTTAATCAAAATAAAACTGACATAAGGCCTCATTGAATGAAAATCAGCATGGGTTCTACAAAGATACATCCTGCTTTGCCTATCTTTTTTTAAAATTATTTTTATTATACATTTTCCTTTGTTATACATGTTTCCATTTCTGCAATGGCAGTGTGCTGTCTGTATCAAATCTATTTTGAATATACATAATTTTATAAACACCATAATTATAACCATTATTCTTATAATACTTACAATATAATCTTCCCTTCTAATCACCCTATACAATTTAATCTACTGTATAATCAAATATAATCGAGTGGTAATATTGCTTTTGGTATTATTGCTTTATAATTTGTCTTGGTGCATATGCTCTCAGTGTACATTAAAAAAAAGATGCGTTCGTCAAGAATCATAAGGTGCAACATTTAATAATAGTCTGGGTACAAATAAGCAATCAAATAATATTAGGAACCAGTCAATATAAATCGTAAGGATACAAGCAACAAAGTTAGTCATACAGTCATTAGTGGAAGGAGATGGGTGATGGGAATGATGAAAAGATTAATAGTAGTGCAGACTTAGTGAATAGTTTGACAGTGTTGAGGGAATTATTTGTTTAGCAGAGTGATGGCGTTGGGGAAAAACTGTTCTTGTGTCTAGTTGTTCTGATGTGTAGTGCTCTATATTTTCACAGCCCTCTTTTTGACTCATGCAGTATACAGGTCCTCAATGGAAGACAGGCTGGTAGCAATTGTTTTTTCTGCAGTTCTAGTGCAGTTTTAGTGAAGTTCTGCACAGTCTAATATTTTCTTTATTACATTTTCATCTATGGATATATTTTCATTTTTCCTATTTTGTGCGTACATAATTGTCGCTGCCGTTATCACATGTAATATTATAGTAAATATATAATTATTTTATTGTATTTTCCCGGTAATATACCAAGTAAGAACAATTCTGGTTTTAGATCTATTTGATGTGTTGTCATTTTTATCTTTAAACAATATTTTTTTGCCATTGGACAGGTCCACCACATATGGTAATAGGAACCCATTTACATTTCCAGCACTCCGGCGATATGTTTTGGGACATCTTTGCCATTCTTGCTGGTGGCAAATGCCATCTGTAGAACATTTTGTAAAGGTTTTATTTATATGTTGTTGACATCATTAGTTTGTAATTTCTTTCCCCTTAGTTGTTGCCAATTGTCTAATTCTATAGTATATCCAAAAATTTTATCCCATATTATCATAGTTTCTTTTACATACTCTTCTTCCATTTTAAAATTCAATAGGTAGCTATATATATTTTCTTTATTAATTTATCATCTGTCCCCCGAAATATCTGATCTAATTCTAGGGGTTCTTTATAGAATCCATATATTTCTACATTTTTCTTGTATCTTGTTTGTATTTGGATATATGGCCACCAGTCCAAATCGATTCCTTGATTTTTTTTAGTTCCTGTCTTGATTTTAAGTCCCCTTGTTCGTTTAGGATATCTTTATACCTTACGATTTTTTCCAGTTCAAGAGCGTTTGGATGTATTAACGCTTCCATCGTGGATAGCCAGACCGGTATTTTCATGTAATGTTTCTGTTTGATTTTTTCCCATACTGAAAACAGAGCACTCCTGATGTAGTGCCTTTGGAAGCATCTGTGAATTTTACTTTTCCAATACCATGTAAATGCATGCCACCCCAATTGTAAGTCGTGTCCTTCTAGTGTCAATATTCTTTTGTTCTTCAAATTTATCCACTCTTTCACCCATGTGAGCGCTGAGGCCTGGTAGTATAGCTCCCAATCCGATAGTCCAAACCCCGCCCCCTTATTTTTGGTGTCTTGTAACATTTTCAGTTTGATTCTTGTTTTTTTTTGCCTTGCCAGACAAACTTTAATATTCTACTGAATATTCTGCCGAAATTGCTATTCTTGTTTCAAGCAATTCCGATAAAACTAGGAAAAAAGTTTTTTGAGGATTTAAACAAATTGACCCGCTTTGCCAATCTTTTAGACTGTTTTGAGTGTTGACAGATGGATGGAGGTGATCTTATTGACACTGTTTGGATTTTTCAAAAACCCTTTCACAAAGTTCTTCATCAAAGGTTTTTGAGTAAACTTAGTGGCAGCGAGGACTTCCTTTCATGAAACAGACAAAACTGACTATGAATTGAATTGAATTTGAATTTGTTTTGAATACTTTATTTGGCCAAGTGTGATTAGACACACTTGGAATTTGTCTCCAATGCAGACATGTTCCAGAAGGATCTTTTTAACCTGGATGAGTGGTCAAGCAAATGGGAAATGCCATTTCATTAAAATAAGCATAAACAATGCTTGTTAGGACCCTCAAAACACAACTTTGTACACATTGAGAGGGCCTGAACTGCCTGTAATGAGGAAAAGATCTTCAGTGGCTAATCTAATGAAGAAGTGGACTCAGTGTTCAGCAACTGTGAAAAAGGACATTCCATGCCTGCAATTATTAGGAAAGATTGAAAATAAAAATGCCAGTAGATTAGAAATTAGAAATATATGGAAGAAATGAATTAGAAATGTATTAAAAATATTTAATTTAAATGATAAGTATAGGAAAGACTTATAGACTCATCTTGTGCTATAACTTATATAGGAACTGTGTTTCCTATCGATGTATGCTTGTAAGTTATGTAATGTCTTTGTGTATATAATGCTAAAAAATAAAAAAAATAATAATAATTTAAAAAATAAAATAAAAATGCCAATATTTTAATGCTGTTAACTAGTGTAAGTCTACATCTGGAATGCTTTGTATATTTCTGGTCACCACACTTGGAAAAGGTTATAAAAGAGTGTGGGAAAAGTTCAGAAGAGGACAGAAAATAATCAAGAGTCTCAAACATCATCCCTATTGGAAAAAGTTAAAATCTTTGGAACTTGTTAGCTTGGGAAAAAAGGGGAAATGACAGAGGATACGATTGAGATGTATAAAAACATGCATAGCATAGAAAACATAGACTAATTCTTTCCAGGGAAGTTGACTGGGAGATCTAAAATGGGCAGAAGAAAGCACTTCTTCCCAAAACCCATAATTGCCCTATGGAATTCATTACCATGAGACACGGTGATGGCCAATAACTTGGATGACTTTCAAAAGGGACAAATTTGTGGAGGGCTATCAGTGACCACTAATCTAAAATACTGAAAAGTACCTCTAGGCATTATGCCTCCAAACACCAGTTGCAGGATAACAATAGCTGGAAGGAGTTGCAGCTCTCTCTTTCCTGTTTGTGGGCATCATAAAGGCAACAGCTTGACCACGGTGGAAAATGCTAGTTGCAAGCTCACTTCAGTGGAGTTCATTCCATTCCAATTCATTGGCATTACCTCCCACTGAATACAGATAGTCTTCTATAATGAGAAATCCAGATCCAACCCTCTCTAGAAGCCACACATTTTATTTCAAATTCTTGGGTCAATGCTTGAGAAGCTGGCAACAGCAGTGACCAAGAACACCCTTTTACACAAATTCATCTTGTGTGTCAATTGTGCCCATTCCTAGATCAGGAGGCACTGCTCATAGTCACCCTCGCCTTAATCACTTCTTATTTGGATTATTACAAAGTGCCCTATGAGGGGCAGCCCTCAAAGAGATTCAGAAACTTCAACTGGCACAGAAGGTGGCAATAAATATAGTTTTGAACTTCTTACAGTACACTGGGGGATGAACAGTCCTACAAGTAACCATGTAGGGCTTTAAAAAATGACATCTGGTACTTTGAAACCTACTAGAAGTCAGTGCAGCTCACAAAACAGTGACACCACTGTTTTGTGAGCTGCACTGACTTCTAGTAGGTTTCAAAGTACCAGATGTCATTTTTTAAAGCCCTACATGGTTACTTGTAGGACTGTTCATCCCCTACCTGCAGTTTCTGCCTGTTCCACCAGATCCAGCAAGGTGGCCCTGCTCTGTGAAGCAAATGAGGCAGCTGGCAGGACCAGGCAATCTGCCTTCGCTGTTGTTCTCTCTCTTCTTTCTGAAACCTGGATGCTCCTGATTCTGCTGGCCTACTGGAAAGTTCTTTAGGGTATCTTGAGTGGGTTTTTAATTGGCTGTTGTTTTATGCTGTGTTTTTATTTTATTTTTTTCTGTTCACCTCCTAGACTTTCTTTGGTGAAGAGGTGGTGGCCATGAAAATTTGCCAAATAAATATATCAATACTGGCTCTTTCCAAGCACTACACAGAAAAATACTAGACATGGTTCCAGAACATTTTCTTCTTATTGAATACCTTTGACACAGAGTTGATAATAAATGTGGCAATAAATGTAGGTTCAGCCTTGTGAGTCATTGAACCTTTCCCACTCGTCTCTAACTGCAGAGCAAACATGTCCTGGCAATATCATTTTTTGCCATGATCTCAGGTCAGTCCCCTCAAGCCCTCCCCAGTCCAAGAGTGAAGCAGTCTTAAGTTGTCCTGAGCTATACTGTACTGGTGATATATTTATTTATTTATTTATTTAATTTTGTCAAACATGTACAGTATAGTAGTTGTTTGTATAAACCAGTGTTTCTCAACCTTGGCAGTTTGAAGATGTGTGGACTTCAAGTCCCAGAATTCCCCAGCCAGCGTTGCTGGCTGGGGAATTCTGGGAGTTGAAGTCCACACATCTTCAAACTGCCAAGGTTGAGAAACACTGGTATAAACATAACGTAAGTAAAAAGTACCGATAAAAGAGGACAATAGGACAGTAGGACAGGGACGGTAGGCACAGTGGTGCGCTTATGCACGCCCCTTACAGACCTCTTAGAAATGGGGAGAGGTCGACTGTAGACAGTCTAAGGTTAAAGTTTTGGGGGTTTGGGGAAGAAACCACAGAGTTAGGTAGTGCATTCCAGGCATTGATCACTCTGTTGCTGAAGTCGTATTTTCTGCAGTCAAGTTTGGAGCGGTTTACATTAAGTTTGAATCTATTGTGTGCTCGTGTATTGTTGCAGTTGAAGCTGAAGTAATCATTGACAGGAAGGACTTTTTGATATATGATTTCATGAACTACATTTAGATCAGATCGGAGGCAACGTAGTTGTAAATTGTCTAATCCCAATATTTCAAGTCTGGTGGAATAAGGTATTTTATTGCGAGCAGAGGAGTGGAAGACTCTTCTAGTGAAATATTTCTGGACTCTCTCGATTGTATTAATGTCTGATATGTAGTGCGGGTTCTAGACAGGTGAACTGTATTCCAGAATTTATATATTATAAAATATAATAGTGTTTCCCTATTAAACACAATCTCCATTGAGAGCAGTGCCCATTAGCCATTTTACATTGATAAAGACATTGTTTCTTCTCTGCAGTTTCTGGTCGGCCTCATCTGATTCATTCTCTTCTTATCTACTTAAAAGGTTGGATCTAGATGCATTGCTCTGATGGTTCATTAGTCAGACTGCACAATGCAGGTGGTCCTTGCTTAGTGACCACAATTGGGGCCAGAAATCCCATCCCAAAGTAATGTGGTTGCTAAGCAAAACATCATGTGACTGCAATGACTTATGACATCACTTCCGATTTGGTTGTTAGACATCACTCACCAGCATTTGTGATTTTATTGCCAGCTTCTCCATTGATTGACGGAGGCCAGCCGTGCAGCATACAAATCATGATTATGTGACCGCGGGACGCTAGGACAGTTGTAAATATGAGGAGTGGCCATAAAGTTGCTTTTTCAGTGCTGTTGTACTTTTAAGCAATTGCTAAACAGGGCAGTTGTTAAACAAGGTCTACCTGTAGGGGTATACTGGCAACTGGCAATACTGTAAATGTTTTGATTTTTATGGTCCTTACTGGTTTGGTGCAAGACAAAACAGCAAAGAAGCAGAAACACCCCCACCCCACCCCACCCCACACACATGCCTAGAACAGAGCATGGGGGGGGGAATCTGAAAGGAGACATAGCGTATTTAATGTCTACATAAAGAAAAGAAACAAAAGGAAGGGCTGAGAAAGGCTGAGAAAGGTACTGCTTTGGGGTTTAGTTCTCCCCATGACTGTAATTTTTTTTAAAAAAGTCTACTCAGCTCAGGTTGTGATAGAATGCAGTAAGAGAGGAAGGAAATAAGAAAACGAGGTTAATTAAGAGTCCTGAAATCAAATTGGCTCCATTCCAAGCTACAGTGGTATGATTGAAAGATATAATTTCTCTGTCATTTGTGTGACAGCGATGTGTGGTGGAGAACCAGCAGAAAAACCAGTACATCACTGCCTATCGATATTATGGGACATGAATGGTACTATTCAGTAAGGAACGAGAGGAGACATGCTAGAGGCAGGATACGGATAGACAACAAAAAATCACACTGGTATCATTAAAACAGCATTTTAATTCCAAAGCGGAGAAGGCCCATGGAATACCTTGGATATTGGAATCCTTCTGAAGGAAGAACATACTACTGTGTGAAAAAAATGTCATCCCTTGTAATGGTGATGGATGGAGAGATGGACAGATGGATTTCTGAAGAACTGTAAGATTCAATAATACAACTGAGAAATCATGTAAATATTATCGGTGCAAATATATACAGTGGCGACATGCAAAATCACTAACATTCAGTTCATGTGCTAGAGCCAATGCTCCAGAAGGAGCCAAGCTTCCTGGGATTATTGTTAGTTTCACAGCATGCTTTGGAGGAAATAATGCTCTATGTTTATTGGGAGAATGTCTTCATCCTGATGTTTGAATTTGCAACAGAGCAAGAGGTTGGATCCAATTTTTATGATAGGACTAAGCTCCTTTATGTACTTTCCCACCAATTTAGATTTGTGTGAACTTCCTGCAGCAGCTAATTAGGTGATTCGACTCTACTCTTTCTTCAGCTTCTTGGCAGATGTGGCATTTTCTATCTGTTGCTGTCTTCTCAATTCTAGTTTTGTATCCATTTGTTTTAAGGTTTGGTCTTGTGCAGCCAAAATTAGTCCCTCTTGTCTTTTTCTTCAAATTTCTTACTCTTAGCCCTTGCCAGGTCTTGTTATTTGCTGCTTTGCCTGTTATTTTCTTTTTTTATGTACTCATCATGAAATACTTCTCCTTGCCATGTCATTTTTCTATTCGCCATTTGGTCTTTCTTGAAGGCCAGTTTGGTCTCTCTGGTATTCAATATGCCTTCATTAAATTCAATGCATCTTCTTCTCTGTCCTTCAGATATTCTTCCAATGCCCTTCCCCCCCCTTCAAGTCTCTGGCGTATTTATAGCGTCCCATGCCCACTTATGCTCCTTTGTAACTAGAGTTGTTAATATTATGGTTCATCACACAGTCAACTAGATGTTTAGACAGGGCTTGGCATTTTGATCTATCTAAATCTTTTCTTTGCCATAGTACCGTGTTTCCCCGAAAATAAGACCCTGTCTTCTATTTTTTTGAACCCTGAAATAAGCGCTTGGCCTTATTGCCATGCACTCAAAAGCCCAATTGGGCTTATCAGGGGATGTCTTATTTTGGGGAAAACAGGGTATTGTATCCTGTGACCAGCTTGCAATGTTCTCAAAGTTTCCAATAATTCTTTTCAAATGCAATATAACTCAGATCGGCCTCTATCCTGCCTATCCTTGATTTCTCTGGCAGGTTCCCAGGGATGCTCATTCATTTGAGAAGAGGCCCTTGTCCCCGTGCTTCTGCTACATATCAGAAAAAACTGCATTTGGAACGCTTGGTTTGCAAAGGCTACTCTGGTCTAATGACAGCCTTGCTGATCTCGACTCTAATAGTTATCCTTCTTCCTTCTCCATCCATACACAGGCAATCACCCAGCAGGTATTACTTTAAAAAAAATAGGCAAGTCAAGATCAAAGCCTTCCAGAGATTCTAAATTTTGAATCATCTACCCAAATTATTTAAGTTATAATAACTAGTACTGCGTGGCCCCAACTCACCCTAATTTGGAATTTCCTCTGAGTTGGTGATTGGTCTTCTTGTTCATTTTCACTGTGGAGGGGATCCACACTCATTGGCAGGAGAAATTAGAATTTCCACTTTGGAGACTTTCCAAGATGGCCCAGGTAATCCATTAGTGCCAATAGGGTAACGAGGGAAGTAAGAATATTATGCCTGCATTTCTGAATTGAAAGAAGCAGGTGTGCCTTTTCCAAGACCATGTCGCACATGCAAACCTATCTCTGCCTCGTCACTTCCTTCTATAGGGAAGTTGGCTACCTTATAGCATCTTCATACATTAGTTCTTATTTCTTGACACACACAGAGCAAGCATCCCTCTGCAGAAGCCACATGGCACTGTCCTGAAATCTCCATTAGTAAACATAAATATTAGGCAGAGTGAATGCATTTCTGTTTATGTTGCTTTGATGTACTGTATATATACAACTTCTGCAATAAAACCAGCTTTGTTTAAGATAACACAAAATCTGCTTTTTGAGGGTTTAGGAGGTGGTAGTATTCTATGCCAAAGCTTCTTGGGATGAATGATGATATTTTGCCATTTTCTTCCCACGCCTCTCTTGCTACACAGTTATATTTATTTTTCATTTCTCAGCCATGTGTTACTTAAAATCTGTGTTCTGTAGAATTTTTCCGAGGTTGTCCAAGGAATTGTGTTCTCTGGAATCCTAGTTCATTTCCCCTGACTTGGTCCATTATTGTGCATGCTTTCTAGGCTTATTTTTAGCAGTGACTTTTTTCTACAATCCATGTTTCAGTGAAAACAGATTTCAATCAGCGTACTTTTGCTCCCAAACATTGTCCTTCAAATCTTACCATCAAGCAGTCACAGCCAGATTTATCCTAAGAATAAGCTCTCTTGATGATGCTTTTATCAGATAAATGCTCTGACACACTGATATTCTACTAAGACATACACATCTCTTACTTTTCATTTCTATCCCTAATCTGTGTCCCCATTTCTTCAATTTCCATTTTTCCTTTTAACCTCTAAGTATTTTCCATTTAGTGGGAAAATACAGAATAGTTGCACATGAGGACTTTTAATTGATAAGGCTAAGAACTGCTCTACCCTGTCAGTAACAATAAACTGGCCAACTGGCTGTTGCCTGGACTTTGTCCAAATGATCTGCAAAACTCCCCGGAGAAGGGAGGCGGAAATTCAGGTTGGAATTGAATGTGAGCAGGAAGGACTCCACTTGTAAGGGAGGGAACTCTGCCAGAGGAGCCAGAGCCGATTCCCAGAGGACCAGCAAAAAGCCAAGGTTATTCGCAAGGATAGTCACAAGACAGGACTTCCGGGGAAAAGGAAAGTTGTTCCAACAAGTTCCAGAACCCAAGAGAATGCGCAGATGTTCTAAGCAACACCCTCTCTCTGAGCAGCCCTTGAGCTGAAAGGTTTGCAATCTCACTTGGAGACTTACAGTAAAGAGGTTGTTGAAACACCCTAAGCTCAGGGTGGCTGCGGTTGGAGAGGTGGGCTCTGGCTTTTATGTTCCGGCTTAGGAAGGGAAGATGTCTGCTTGCAGGTTCTCTGCTCTTACGCTGGGCTCAGATCATGCCTCTCGGCACATGAACAGCTGTAGGATTCCTGGGCCTCCAGAGGTTTTTTACACTTCTGCTTCAGACACGGTTTCCTGACCATCACTGGAGACGGGTCATAACAAGTTTAACCACAGCCCAGCTGTGCACTGACAGTCTTTAAAGCATGCCTGAATGTAGCTGAACTCAGAAAACATTTGACTTAATTCAGACAACGTTGCACTCCAGATTTTAAAACTGACTTGAGTTCCAACAAGTAATCATGACAATTACGTAATGGCAATAAACAAAGACAACACAGGGAATGTATGTGTTAACGGGGTTTTAATTCTAGTAAACTTATCCATAGGAATCCAACCAAGCTATGGCCATCCAGAGACTTGGGAAATGGAAATATGACATAGGGATAAGATTAGCCATTCACATAAAATTTCTCTATCATCGTCGGTTGTGGCTAAAAAAAATGTCGTTCGCCTCAAGTAAGCTCAACTTTTAATGGTATTTAAATGGCTGCCTATATATGCTCAAATAAATTTCATGAGACTAGTCTAGTCAGCTACACTGTATATTCATTTTTAATTATGGTTGGTCTTGGGGCTACTTGGATAAAAATAAATTAGACACAATTAATTAACAGACATACACTGAGTGAGAGAGACACACAGAGAGAGAGAGTGAGTGAGTTCTGGACTACACTCCAGCTGAGAATGGGGAAAATACAGCACAATGCAGAAATGAGTCTGCATCTTGGAATTAAATAAATAATACATACAAACATACAAATGTTAGGCTCTTTTTGACAAAATGGTTTGGCCGATCCAGGGAAAGAACCGTCTCGTCCACCTCTACCTCCAATGTGAGTTGCATAATCACCCAGCCTTTTCAGATATGCTGCTGACTCACTCTCCCCATGTAGAGTCAACATGGTTTGGAGAGGTGGAGGCAGTCATTGGGGCAGCAGAGAAGAAAATACTGCTCCAACGGCCCAGGGCGAGACCTGCAATGGAGAGAACGTCTCTGTGATTGTTTTTCTTGGATGCCTGATAAGGGGAGCTCTGAACGGGTGTTCGGCAGGTTCACATTTAATGGCTCTGAGCTGTCATTCTCAATCTATCAAGGAGATTTTTATAACTGAATACCTGGCTAGCTAAGCTAGCCTGTGTTTTATATAAATAAACACCGCATCCCAGATAGAGAGTTAAAGATGTCCTTTTAACAATATGCAAGCAAGGCTACCTCAGGGTTATGGGTGGCTTATTTTTCCAATCTTCAGTCCATCCTGATGTAATCAGACCATTTAGGAAACCATTACTAGATCACACAACATCGGAGAAGGAAAGAAAATGTTCTGGTATGTATGAAAAAGACCCTCCAAAGAATATTTGACCAATCTTACCTGTTGAACTTCTGTAGGCAGTTTGGGCTAGGAGTGGGGAGACCCAGGTTCAAATTCACCCTCAACTGTGGAAACTTATTGCCTCGTTCTCAACCCACCCCACCCCATCGGAATATTGGTTGGAGAGATAAAATGAAATGAGATCCCCATAGAAGCCACTTTATGCTCTTGAAGAAAGTAGAATATACTTCATCAGCATTACCATCATCATAAGCAACCATTGCATTCAGTGCTTTTATTAATGGTTGAACATGCCTTCAGGGAGTCTTTGTGTCTAATGTTGTTACAGACAGTAACCCACACAAGTAATGAATGAAGTTTGCAGTCTGATCCTCATATTACATTAACTGTGGTACAGTATAGAGTTGCCTCATTAATGGTTTTTAAAGGCTGTATCCTCTTCAGGCTGTCTTTGACTCATCTCTAGCCCACTGCAGAGGCAGCTTAGAGTCATCTATACTTGTTCTATTGTTAGCAGATCTTCCCTCTTCTCCCATGATCTGTTACTGTATACCAGTGTTTCTCAACCTTGGCAGTTTGAAGATGTGTGGACTTCAACTCCCAGAATTCCACAGCCAGCGTTGCTGGCTGTGGAATTCTGAGAGTTGAAGTCCACACATCTTCAAACTGCCAAGGTTGAGAAACACTGCATATACTCTTGGTGGTCCTGGTCATATGGTCAATGTCTGGAATCTTCTAGCTCCCATTGGCCATTTGAGACTGTTGCAGGCAACTTTCTTATCTACTACCCTCACCCCTTTGTTACTAGTCACTGTCTTCCATGGCCCACATAATAGCAATAGCACTTAGACTTATATACCAATTCACAGTGCTTTACAGCCCTTTCTAAGCAGTTTACAGTGTCAGCATATTGCCCCCAACAATCTGGGTCCTCATTTTACCAACCTCGGAAGGATGGAAGGATGAGGCAACCTGGAGCCGGTGAGAATTGAACTGCTGGCAGTTGGCAGAGTTAGCCTGCAATACCACATCCTAACCATTGTACCACCATGGCTCATAATGCATGATTAGCACATTCTGTAGTGCTTGCTAGATTTTGTTCTGAAGTGCTTGTTCTGTTTACATTATGTTCTCCATCATTTCAGCTAAGAAAGGCCTTCAATGCAGCCTTGTTATGTTGTGGTAGGCACCACTTTGCCTGCCTCTACATGATTTCCCCTACTTCAAACAGGCTATGTCCAGGTGTTGCTAGCCATGGCCATTTGCCAACAGGACTGCCATTCAATTAACTATTTTCTGTTTGGGCTATCTTGGAACTGGAGTGAAATTGTAAAGAGTTCTGTTACCTCTTTTAGTCCAAGCAATAGGTCATATGGGTGAGGGAAATGGGAGGAAAGGACCGATACTCCTCAGAATCCCTTCACTGCATCCATGGCCTGTCACTCAAGCTATTTCTGAACATGGGATGGTTCTGCTGCACTGTCCTAATAGCTGGATTGTTTTGGGACATCGGTTTAATGTTCTTCCAGAAAAGCAGTAGACCCCAGTTCAGAAATAGTCCAAATGACAGGTCTCCAGTAAAGGCAACCTCTTGGGTGATATCCTATCAACCTGTTCAAAGAAGGAGAAGGCAAAATTTTGATGGCTCGTGATCTATGTGTTCCGATCTGGAAGATGCATTTAGTCCTGGTGGCAGAATCTTCCCTACCATGTTGTATAGGGCTACCAGACTGAGCTGCAAAAAATCTACACAACCACCACATAGCAGCAAAGAGTTTGAATATTTATACTGTGTCTCTTTCCTGCCAGTTAGCAATGGTCTGGATTAGCCCTATCATAGTAGATCATTATGGATAGATCTACAATACTCTGGAAAATAGAAGTTATTATCATCCTGGCTTTGCAAAATAAGACACTTGGCACCCAATCCTGCATGCAGGACCCATTTTCTGCGCCTGCTATTATATCACATATAATTTTCATATACACAAAAACTTAGCCATAGCAGCCAAGCTGTGAGTCATAGCAGAATTACATTTTCAGAAACAATAATTGTTAGGATTTTTATTCTTAATCCAATCTGGTGCAGAGAAGGGTCTTCTCATGCTGATCATCAACAGGCCAGGCTACTCAAATTGACATCATAGGATTTTGATCATTGTCCCCCTACTTCTATCCAGTGTTCACCTAGGATCCCCGGTGCTTTTCCCAATTTCAGCCTGGTGTCTTTGCAGTTACTTCATCCTTTCATGAGTCTCCCAAGCACAAATTTTCCAGGTTTTACAGAACATTATCTTGTGTGTCTACATAGTAATATTGCTCTTGTGTTCTTATGGCTTACCAAGCATATTAAGAAATGGTTTGAAACCTTAATAAGTAGATAACCCACAGGTTCACCTTTGGCACATATTTTCCAAGTATGACAGGCTCAGCTCCCAGAAAACTGCTAGGTGGTGAGAATTTTTAAGAGAATCATCAATCATTTTCAGTTGGTACCACATAAAGGAAGGAATTAAATATTTCTTGCTTTCTTTTTCTTTTTCTCACAACCATTTTTATTCCTTGTGAGAATCAACACCTCTTCTCAAGCAGATGAGATACTAACTGCTAATTATTTCACACAGTGAAAGAAACTACCGTTTAATGCAACTTTCAGTAGCTTCGAACTTTGTAACAAACATTTTATTTGGGCTGGCCAATTCATTAAAAGTATATCAAGAGGACAGGCAACAGGTAAGTAACGTGATTCACCTGCATTCACTTTTCAGTAAATAGCCTCTGGAATTAGATTGCAGAAAGGAGAGCAGTCTTTCAGAAATCTTTATATTTCTGAATTGGGGAGAGGGGAAGTAAAATTGCCGTGTCCCATCACTCCTATCCAGAGCCCCCACATTGCATCCGACTTACTGGCTGATTCAAGGATCTTCCATTTTCTCATTAAGCACTTGAACCTGTTTGGGTTGTTTGGGAGTTTCATGTCATCTTCAGTCCCTGTGTTTATATTAGTCTCTCTCTTTTTTTTCTTTTGCCAAGCAAAGTTTACAAAAAAAAAAAAAAAGAGCTGCTTCAGAACAAGTTGCTCTGTAGTAGTGGTTGTACGCTTTTCTGCACTGCTCTTTTTTTATATAATTTTTTTTCTATTTCTGCACTGTCCTTGATGACATCCAGGACTCTTCATTGCCTTTGTTGAGAGATCCCACATTTCAGGAATTGGCATCGGCCCAGATAGTCCCATGTCTGCTGCTTTCAGGGGAGGAAAGGAAGAAGAGCCCTGGATCCTTTCCAGAGAAAAAGCCTTCCTTTCTGGTCTTCTTCTTGAGACATAAACAAACCTCTTGGGCCTACTGAGAAATACTGTCTTGTGGGCTCCCAATAGACACACAGTTTTCTCACCTCAGAATCTATTTTTCCTTGCAGGAAGCTTTTTTTGCATTTGCAATTCAACAATCAGACTGCAGGCATTTGTTTCTACCTCACTGTGTGTTTACTAAATCAGGACAGCTGCCAGATTGGTTTCAATTTTATCTTCTCAAACAATAAAAGCTAGAAAATTACCTTTTTAGCAGAAAACAGGATTCTTCCTACGCTGTGCCAGATTGTGTGATTTGCCAGCCTCGAGTGTAGTTTAATGGTTATTAATCTGCTTTCCTGCCCAGTTCAGATGTGCTAGATTACAACTCTCATGGCAGTTTGTTGGAAATTGTTGTCACCCAAAACATCTGGAAGATATCACATGGAGGAAAGTTAAAACAGTTAATGTTATGGAAAAGCGTAAATTAGTAGACCTGGGTCATGCCATTCTCAGGACTGTTATTCATCTTTTTTAGGTTTTTTTAGTAGGTTTTTTTTTTTTTGGCTCACCTCCTTGTAATGTAAAGGGATCAGCTTTTGCAGGATAAAGCTGAGATTAGGTAGGTAGCAAGAGAAGAGGCCTGCAGTTTTTAGTAAAGCAACTGGCCTTAGTAAAGTTGCTCTTCTTTCCCTATACCCGTGATGGCGAACCTACGGCAAGTGTGCCACAGGTGGCACGTGGAGCCCTCTCTGCAGGCACACGAGCCGTTGACCAGCTCGGCACCACTGCGCATGTGTGCGTGCCTCCCGCTGGCCAGCTGATTTTCAGGTCAGACATGCGCATGCTTTCTCCTCACTTTCTGCGGCCCGTGCCTTCCCAGATCTGGAGATTCCACCCCAGCGCTGTTTGGGCACACAAGACATTTCCCCCCTCCCAGCTCCGTTGGGGAAAGGAGGCTTTTCCCCCTCCCAGCTCCGTTTGGGGAAGGGAAGCTTCCCCCCCCTCCCAGCTCCATTTGGAGAAAGGAGGCTTTCCCCCCCTCCCAGCTCTGTTTGGAGAAAGGAGGCTTTCCCCCCCACTCCCAGCTTCGTTTGGAGAAAGGAGGATTTCCTTCCCTCCCAGCTCTGTTTGGAGAAAGGAGGCTTTCCCCCCCACTCCCAGCTCCATTTGGAGAAAGGAGGCTTTCCCCCCCTCCCAGCTCTGTTTGGAGAAAGGAGGCTTTCCCCCCCACTCCCAGCTTCATTTGGAGAAAGGAGGATTTCCCTCTCTCCCAGCTCTGTTTGGGGATGGGAGGCTTTTTCCCCCTCCCACCGTTGTTTTGGAATGTGAGGCTAAAACAGGATGGGTCGCACGCACATGCGCGGGGGTCATGCGCGCATGTGCAGGGGGTGGGATGTGCAGGAGGGGCATTGCATTATGGGTGTGGGCACTCATGCATGTGCAACAGTGCACGCCCGCACACTTTCGGCACCCAAGGGAAAAAAGGTTTGCCATCACTGCCCTATACTGTATTAGCATATCTGATTCCTTTCATACTCTGAACTCACTCATCTGCTACTATCTCATACAGCAGAAAGTCTCCGCCAAGGAAATTGGCAGGAGAATGGCCAAAGTGTGATTCAAGCAAAGAATTATGCAGTTATTCCTATTTGTAAGTGGAAGGTAGCTGCATTGACAGCTATAGCTGTGCCTTTTATTCACATGCAGAAAGTTGGTGAGTCCAAATCTACTTGCAAAGTGAATTGAGCAAATTGTGATCAACTAAGGACTTTTCTTTGGCGGTCATCATTGTACTTGGTCCCACTGCTTTCTGAATGCAGACATGAGATCTTGTGCAAACTTCCTTTTGTAAGCAGCTGCAGAAATGAAAACAATTCAGAATATGACTTGCATAGTGTAGTCTCCACAGCTATTAAAGACAACAGCTCTGAGGCTGAATCCACAGCATGTAGGTTAAAGCTAGGGTTATTTTCTGAATGGGTTAATAGCAATAGCACTTAGACTTATATACCGCTTCATAGTGCTTTACAGCCCTCTCTAAGCGGTTTACAGAGTTCAGCATATTGCCCCCAACAATCTGGGTCTTCATTTTACCGACCTCAGAAGGATGGAAGGCTGAGTCAACCTTGAGCCGGTGAGATTTGAACAGCTGAACTGCTGAACTGCAGTGCTCCACTTTAACCACTGTGCCACTTCGGTTAAGGTAGGTAGCAGCCTTGTTTAACTATAATCCTATACACCTTGACAGTACTCAGAAACAAATTGGGAATTATTATTCACAGCTAAGTGTGAAGGGAAGTTGTGGCTGTCTTCAATTCTGCCAACCTGAAATGTTTACATACATGGTAATCAACCCAAAGATAAGAACAAAGGGGATTTTGCTGTGTTTCATGTGGGGAGATATTGATTGGCAGCTGTGAAGGATGGTGGTGAGGACAAAGAAAGTTTAAGGAATGGGCAAAGCATTGAAAAGGCTTCATTCAAAACTCAACTAGGCCAAGCTGGATGATAGATATACCCTTGGGCCAAAATTTCTCCATCCCTATAGTAATGTGAGCTTTTCATATTCCTCTTTCATATTCTTTCATCTTAAATGGACAACTGAGCAGCCTCCATGGTGTCAACACCAGCCATTTATAGTATATTCACATTTTCTCTGTGTGCACATATGCTTAGCCATCTTAATCTGATGAAGGGTTCTGAAGAACTTGGAAGCTTATACACTATGCTTTTATAAAGGCCAGTTCTCAGAGTCTTTCATGATTGATGTCACTTATTCAGCTACCTCCCTCAGGTGAGATGAAGACGCCTATCTAAAAAACCATGTGTTGTTTAACTTTCCCAGCAGACCTCTTTGTCAGGCAGTGATTTTATATTGCCTGTTACATGTATATGCAGGGAGAAGCATCCCTATTCATTATAATGGTTTATTCCTGAGCACGTGACTGACATGTTCCTAGTACGCATGTGGGCATTCCATTCAGTCCTTCTGTTCCTAGCTTCTGTCGAAGCAAGACGTGCCTTTTTATATCAGAGATGTAATTAATGAGGATTTATTGTTTTTGTACCAAAATAAATATTTTTACTTAGAACTTTAAACTGCGGTTTCATTTCTAATGTCAGAATTCCAGGAAAAGATCTATTTTCGCCTCTAATGAGAGTTATTCTCATCTTGTCACTCTTCTTTATAAAGCTGTCTACATAGTAGGTGAAATCATCAACAACGTGTTAATTCTTCAGCTCTGTAGGGGAAACACCATATTATCAGTATGGACAAAGCCAGGCAGTAGAAGGATGGCCTACTGTCTGTACTATTTCCTATGATGCTGTGGATAATCTTTTATGAGGAACCAAAACCTGTGCAAAGATTTCTCCTGTTGAGTATTATGCATTTTTAATGCTGTTGATTTATGAATGAGTGAATCCATCTTTCTATACCCACATAGAGTGAGAAACCAAATGAACAACACTATACAAGATGGGCTGTGGAGTCTGAGGAGGAGGAACTATTCATATGTCTACGTTTATCTGAAGGACATGTCAAATGGCACCTGGCATCACCTACACATTTGATACTTTTCTATGAATATGCATTTCTATGTATCTCAAGTGGAGATCCATATCTATTCCTGGTCATGATTTGGACAGCTACAGGTAGTCCTTGATTTTTGACTTATAATGGTTTAATGACCATTAACTGGTCTGGTCTGAACTGTCCCTCCTTGGTTCTTGAGGGAGGAAAATTAACTCCCTTGGAACAGGTTCTCAATTTGGCAGTCCTCCTAGATCCACAGCTAAAATTAGACCAACACCTTACAGCTGTGGCTAGGGGGGCTTTTGCACAGGTTCGCCTGGTGCACCAATTGCGACCATACTTGGAGAAGGAGGCTCTACTAACGGTCACTCATGCCCTTGTCACCTCCCGATTGGACTACTGCAATGCGCTCTACATGGGGCTACCCTTGAAGAGTATCCGGAGACTTCAGTTGGTGCAAAATGCGGCTGCGCATGCTGTGGTGGGTGTGCCAAGATACACCCACGTAACACCCATATTCCACCAGCTGCATTGGTTGCCCATTGGTCTCCGGGTACAATTCAAGGTGTTGATCATCATCTTTAAAGCCCTAAAGCCCTAAAGGCTTAGGACCAGGTTACCTCCGGGACCTCATTCTGCCTCATACTTCCCTCCAACCGTTTAGGTCCCACAGAGTGGGTCTCCTCCAGGTCCCGTCAGCCAAACAATGCCGACTGGCGGGTCCTAAGGGGAGGGCCTTCTCTGTGGGGGACCCCGCGCTCTGGAACCAACTACCCCCCGAGATCCGAATTATCCCCACCCTGCTGGCCTTCCGAAAAGCCATTATGACATGGCTCTTCCTGCAGGCAAGGGTCTGAGACAATTTTACATCCGAGATCTCCCTTTGTACGTATGTTGTTGGACGTCTTTTTTTTTTACTTTTTAAAACTGTTTTTATATAAGTTTATTGTTTAGTGTTCTCTTAAAATGTTGTACGCTGCCCTGAGTCCTTAGGGAGTAGGGCGGCATAGAAGAACCTAATAATAAATAATAATAAATAAATAAATAAATGACGGTTCAAAGCTGCTGAAAAAAGTGACTTTTGACTAGTCCTTGTTTTTATGACATTGCAGTGCCCGGTGAGTATGTAATCAAAATTTGGATACTTAGCAACCAGCATGTATTCATGAGGGTTGAAGCATCCAAGGGTTATGTGATGGCCATTGCCGACCTCCCCAGGGGGCTTCCAACAAGCAAAGTCAGTGGGGAAGCAGGATTTGCTTAACAACTGTATGATTTGCCTAATGACCGTGACAAAAAATATTGTAAAGTCAGGTGTGTCTCACTTAATGACCTTCACATTGCTTAGTAAAAGACATTCTGAACCCAATTGTGGCCATAAATGAATGACTACCTGTACTTTGGAAGGGCAAATTTTGTAGCCAATATACTTTATGTGCAGAGCAAAATTGCCTGAACCTCAATATATATGCCAACCTGTACTTATTACCGAAGTGGCGCAGTGGTTAAAATGCAGCACTGCAGTTCAGCAGTTCAAATCTCACCGGCTCAAGGTTGACTCAGCCTTCCATCCTTCCGAAGTGGGTAAAATGAGGACCCAGATTGTTGGGGGCAATATGCTGAACTCTGTAAACCGCTTAGAGAGGGCTGCAAAGCACTATGAAGCGGTATATAAGTCTAAGTGCTATTGCTATTGCTATTGCTATTATTATTTCTGCATGTGCAACTCTTTACACAAGTAAAACCAAACCTTCAGATTATTGTGCTGATCCCACAAGTGTCCTTTGTTACCTGTACACAAGAGGCTATAGTGCCATATTATTTATATGTGAAAGGCAAACTGAAGATTGACCGGCTGTTTAGGATTTTTTTTCCAAGTGTACCATTGCCCCATAGAAAAATATATCCACAACAGGATATATTTTTCTTGACACAGGGCAGATGTCTGTTTAAATTTATAGCAGGAGAACTCTACATTTCCTATCTCTTTTTACAAAATGTGTGCAACCATACAGAAACATCCCCAGAAATTCAGATTATAATCCAATAACCTTGAAAAGAAGACACAATGACGTAAGCAAGCAGCAACTTGCAAATCTTTGAAAGCAGGCTCTACACAGGTCAAAACTGTACTCTAAAACAGATAGTTCAAGACTGTAACAGTGAGTACTAGTGCAGTCTGAACGTGACTTTGGAATGCAATGGATGGAACAATCTTTCCCAACCACCATAGATAGAGCTGCAGATTTCCAATAAAGATCCAAGTTTATCTCTCTATTCCTCCCGTGTTGTTCCCATAGAGTTGCCTTTTGTCCACTTTCTGAATTTCTCACATTCTTATCTTAATAAATACAATTAATCCTTTGGGGTTTTTTTCCTCTAGTTTTAATAAAATAAGATTGGTTATGCTAACATTGTCAATTATTTGTCATCATAGGAGCAATAGTTTTAAAAAGTTGAGGCAACAGTTGCTGATTATTCATCTTAAATGTCAAATGATCACTAGGATGTCAATAGGTGTTAAGTAAATATTCCCAAGCTGATAAAGCTGGCCCCGTGTTGTCAGCAGAGCAGCAACAGCTTAGAGATCTTTTTCTCTTGTTATTACATTAATTGATACAAACAACTGAGATGTGTGGAAATTGCAAAGCACTGTGGTATTTCCCAATCCAAGGTTCATGCCACCAAATCTTGCAAAAGAAAACTGTTCTTTTCCAGCTAGCTGGTATTGCAGGAGACTGTAGCACTCCTAGGTTGAGTGGAAATCGGTAATGTAAACATTTCTAACAGTTAAACAAAAGCGATAATATTGTGGGGGGTAGATAAGGAAGTGCTATGTCAAAGGCAGAAATTTTTTTCTTCAATAAAAGATTCCTTTCTTTCTTCTCTTCCTTAACAGGATAGATTATAATGAGGCAGAGATTCCCTCCAGCGTAGTGTTGATATATTGTCAGCATTAAAGTGACCATGGCACAAACAACTAAGCCTTGCATTAACGGTCATGGAAATATGTTTATAGCATATGTTCATATACAGATTTGTATTTATTCATATACAGATAATTACAACGATCTAATACATATCGACTTTACAGAAGATAACATTGAAAAAGCACTACGCAGTCTAAAACTATATCTATTGGACCCGATGGACTATGTGCCTACTTCTTAAAAAAGCTTTCCACTGCCATAGCAGAACCTCTAAGTATAATCTTTGAAAAATCTCTCAGGACCAGCTCCTTGCCCAACCTATGGTCACTAGCCACAGTCATCCCTATCTTCCAAAAGGGAGACCCCAGCCTAGTTGAAAATTACAGACCAATCTCTTTATGTTGCATCACCTGCAAAGTCATGGAATAAATCATTAACCAATCCATTACCCTCCACTTAGAGACAAACAACCTATTCTCTCACAAACAATTTGGTTTCAGAAAAAAATTATGCTGTCATCTGCAACTCCTACACTGCAAAAACATATGGACTACACAAGTCGATCAGGGCAAAGCAATAGACGCAATTTACATAGACTTCTGTAAAACCTTTGATTCAGTGGTATATAACAAACTACTCCTAAAACTAAAATCTTATAGCATTTCTGGACCACTGCATAATTGGATAGCTGCATTCCTGTCAAACAGGCAAGAAGTGGTCAAAATAGGGAGCACCCTATCAAATCCTGTTCCTGTTAACAGCGGTGTCCCCCAAGGCAGCATTCTAGGACCAACTCTCTTTACACTTTACATAAATGATCTTTGTGATCATATTAAAAGCAACTGCGTTCTCTTCACTGATGATGTAAAACTATTCAACACCACCAACAATGCTGCTACCCTTCAAAAAGACCTCAACTTTGTGTCAGAATGGTAGAACAACTGATAACTCCAAATCTCAACCAAAAAATTCTCTGTCTTACATATTGGCAAAAAAAATCAGAACATAAAATACAAATTGGATGGACACGGCCTTGTACATGACTCTCACTCTGTCAAAGACCTTGGAGTACTCATCTCTAATGATCTAAATGCCAGAGCCCACTGTAACAACATTGCAAAAAAAGCATTAAGACTGTTGTGGCCCGCCAGCAGCCTGTGCAACCAGGGCCTTTGGAATCTCCAGCACCTCTTGGCAGTGCTGAGAAAGGAGGGGCTACTCCTTTCCTGAATGCAAGAGCACGCAGTGCTGCCAAGAGGCAGGAAGGTTTACTCCGGAGGAGGTCTCCTCGGGAGTAAGACTTGGGTCTAATTGGCCACTCCCTTAGTCTATTTAAGGACATCAGAGGCAGCTAAACAGCTGTAGAGAACGTTTGGAAAAACCCGTCTGATCATAGCTTGCTCCGTGACTCTTGTTTTGCTTTCTCTGCTTTGGCTTGGATTATCAAGGACTAATTTCTAGGAACTTTGCCAACTCTTGGAAGCTCAGCAAGATAACCAGACTCAATTGCTCTTCATTGTCTTCGACCTCTTTGAACTGATACCAGCTATTAATGAAGCTTAATCAGTAGCTGGTTGCTTGCTAACAAAAGACTGTTTGTAAATTGGTGTGTGCATCTTGTTTACTACTAAGATGCTTATTAGTAGTGTTGTTGCATTAAATAAGTGTGTACAGACTGATTGTGTGGTTAAGTGCTTAGTGGGGACAGAACAAAGAGTTGTTAACCTAATCTTGCGTAGCTTCTTCTCTGGTAATATTGTACTGCTAACTAGAGCATACAAAACATTGCTAGACCAATTCTCAAATATAGCTCATCTGTCTGGAACCCGCACTGCATATCTGACATCAACACAATTGAGAGTGTCCAGAGATATTTAATGAGAAGAGTCCTCCACTCCTCTACTTGCAACAGAATACCTTATACCACCAGACTTGAAATTTTGGGTTTAGACAACTTAGAACTACGCCGCCTTCGGTCTGACCTAAGTGTAGTACATAAAATTATTTACTACAATGTCCTACCTGTCAATGACTATTTCAGCTTCAACCACAACAATACATGAGCACACAATAGATACAAACTTAAGGTAAACTGCACCAAACTCGATTGCAGGAAATACGACTTCAGCAACAGAATGGTCAATGTCTGGAAAACACTACCTGACTCTGTGGTTTCTTCCCCAAACCTCCAAAACTTTAACCTTAGACTATCTACTGTTGACCTCACCCCATTCCTAAAAGATCTGTAAGGGGTGTGCATAAGCGCACCAACGTGCCTACCGTCCCTGTCCTAATGTCCCCTTTTATTCGTATCCATTTCATGTATTAATAACCATGTTTATACTTATATCTGTTATCTAATACATGCTTGACAAATAAATAAATAAATAAATAAATAAATAAATAAATAAATAAATAAATAAATAAATAAATAAATAAAAATAAAATAAAATAAAAAATAAAAATAAAATAAAATAAAATAAAATAAAAATAGCTGGTGCTCTTGGCATAAGGTAAATTATAGAATAATTTTGTTTCAGGGCTGGCTGGGATTCAAGTACTACCCAAGAAAAATGACCAGAAGGCCTCTCTAGGAAAGCCTACAAAAAATTATCTTCTCTATTTCTTGATAACCTTATCTGGATCTCATTTCACCTTCTCTCACCCCAGTACCTATACTCTCCGTTGATCACACTGAGACTAAGCAATCTTGTTTGAATGTTGGCTACCGACTTGCAGGACACAACAAGATTTTATTCTGGTGATTTTCTCCCTACCCACCCACCCCATCCCTGATATTGTCACAGTAGTTTGGAACCCAGGATAATTTCCTTAATGCTCCCTCTCTTACTTGATCTTTTTCAAATCTTTTACATTTCATCATCACCCAACTTGTCAGGAATGAAGCTATCAACAAAATAAAAACTGCCTTTTCTTTCTTCTTCCCTGTGATTTAGGCTTCGGATACACAAGTTTTGGGGGGGCAAAGGCAACATTTGACCTTTTATGGGTATTATGGAAGGCACGATGTAGGTGGTGACCAGGCTGAGCCTGAGGTAGGGGTCAAATGCATCATCAGTCTCAAGTCCTTTCACATCCACAAAAGATCTAAGTTCAGTCAACCTTAAATTCCATGGACTCTTATCTACCGCCCATTTGCTTTGATGGTTAGTAGTTCAGATTCTTGCAGAAAGCATTAGCATGCAATAAACCTATATTCATTTGAACAGCCTGGACTCTTGATTTCCTGCACTTGACACACACACACACACACACTAATTTGTGGGCATGACCAGGAGAAAGTGGTGGATGATGCCCAGCCAAATTTAGTAGAACTGGTGGTACCCACTCATTAATTAATTTTCCCTTTTTCTCAGATTAAAAACTACAATTTGAGCATCCCAAGATTTTGAGAGGGGGGAACGGGTGGCAAAGAGGTATGGATTGTGAAACATTGCATGAATCCTTCAAAGAGCTATCCTGCCTGTAACCAAAACTAAGGATCACACTATGTTTAAGCTTCCACATTTTTCTAATATGGGTCCTCTCTCACACATACCTATTTTTCGGAGTATAAGATGCACCTTTTTACCTCCCAAAAGAGGGTGAAAACTTGGGTGCGTCTTATACACCGAATGTAGTCCCAGCCACCCCCACCCTTTGGCCTCTGTCTTCCAGCAATTTACCTGCATGCAGGAAAAAGGGAAGAGCCTGTAAAGCCAAGCAAGTCAGTAGGAGTTTCCCAATGAACAGCTGATTAGCTTTGCCACGTGGAAAAATGAAAGTGAAACTAACTGCAAAGCGGCAAATAGGTGGGGCAGATTATTCACGCAGGTTTTTATTTTTGCTGAACTGGCTGCAAAGGGGTAAGTGAATAACTATAAATGTCTGTAGAATGTTCAAATTATTAGACTTATTTTTTAAAGACTGCTTTATATTGTTTTAGAGCCAGGGGTCTCCAACCTTGGCAACTTTAAGACTTGTGGACTTCAACTCCCAGAATTCAACAGCCAGCTTTGTTAGCTTTGCTGCCTGTGGAATTCTGGGAGTTGAAGTCCACAAGTCTTAAAGTTGCCAAGATTGGAGATCCCTGTAAATCTAGACAACTTAACAAAATAAAGAAGCTTTTTAAAATAAATGCTTGCTCTGAAGAGGCCCAATGCTATTGTATCTTCTTTTAAATAATAGAGAATAATGTATACTTCCATGAATTTTAATTAATTTTAACAGCTCTGAACAAATATAATATGAAATGTAACAGTGTCCTGTTTAGTATTAGAGTTTAGTTACCTTGGAATAGATCTATTCAAATAATTGGGAGGAGTTAGTGTGACTACATTTAAGAAAACTTTCTGGCATAATGTACATTTCTCCAATTCTTTGCTATTTCTATGGGTCAGGCACACATGCACAGAAATACACAGCAAACAGTGTATATCATCTGTGCTGTTTGCTGTTTGCTGTTTGGCAAATTGCTTGGAGGCAGAGGCCTTTTCCCCTTGTTTTCCTCCCCCAAAACTAAGGTGCGTCTTATACTCCGAAAAATACAATAATATGCACCAAGCAGTCTTGTGAAAAATGAAAGAAAGAATAATCTATTTCATTTTGAAGTATGTGTGTGTGTTTGTATGTATTAAATTACTGTCTATTTATGCATACTTCAAGCCTGTAAATCCTATCACCAGCATTGATCTGCTCTTGGGGAAATAATGGTTATACCTTAAGAAATTGTTACAGTGAAAGATACAGTTATATTTGCTTTATTTATACATTATTCCAATAACATTACAAGTTCACAACTAGATTTGATGCAACAGAAATCCATCCACCATAAACACATGCTATGTCCGACAACTGAAACTGACACTTCATGCTTCTAGTGAATTTACCTTGACACAGTCATTGCTCTGACATTCGATTCAACTTCTGTTATTTCCTTCTGGCTAGCTGTACTTCTCACTTGTCTGAATTCAAGAAATTCTGGGGCTCTCTGCTCTAAGGCCATGTCCAAGTGATTTAGGAGGGTCTAATAGCATCATCCACTGTTATTTTGGCAGAACAATGATTGGATGACTCTGCAAGATGTTATAAGCACTACTGTACTGTAGTGGGGAAATGACCTACGTTGATTTTATTGGTTCCAGAAAATGACACATGATCCAGACAGCAGCATGACCGTGGCCATGGCAAGGAATTTCCACAAATATCTTAACTGGTGAACTTACGTCTCCCTCTCCTCTTGATATTTATTCATTTATTTAACAAATGGATATAGCTTCACATCTACCAATGGAACTCTGGGTGTTAAAGCAGAAAACACAATCTTGTTACAAACCTGGGATGTATTATAGGCTGTCTAAAGCAGGGGTCTCCAAACTTGGCAACTTTAAGACTTGTGGACTGCAACTCCCAGAATTCTGGGAGTTGCAGTCCACAAGTCTTAAAGTTGCCAAGTTTGAAGACCTTTGGTCTAAAGCACAGTGGTACATACTCAATCTCTGGTTGGATCCTCTGGTTTCTCTCTGGATCCTATTTCTAGCAAGGTATTAAAACTTTCTGTTCCTAAGATGAAGGGTTATATTTTGTCATCTTTAGCATCCCATAAAGATAACAAGATCACCAGAGAAAATGCTTGCATAATTCTCTTGTTGCAATGCACCAGCTTGATTTTTTTTTCCTCAACAGAATTGCTCCATAGGGGCTCAGTAGGGAAACCAAAGAGAACAATCCAGCTGTTAGCAGTTTGGTGGAGAATTTATAAACAAGATAAATAAATTAATATACTAAATAATAGGAATTTATGTTTCTTATCCTTAGCAACTTGAACATGTATGGACTTCAACTCCCAGAATTCCCTGGCCTGCATGCTGGGGGAGAATTCTAGGAATTGAAGTCCACATGTTTTCAAATTATTAAGGTTAAAAAATACTGCTCTAGAATGAAAACAAAATTTTTATAATTAAGGACCTTCTTAATTCAGCTGTGTTCCGCTATTCTTGGGCATGTTTGGGGCATAACTTCTATCCTGCTACTAGGTTTTCTTGTTATTTTAGTTCTAGCCACCTCCTGACTTGGGCTCCAGATTTATATCGCTACCCGCGGTTCAGCGTTCACACTGGGATGAGCAGTGGAGTATTAACAGTGTTGAAGATTAGTATTGCTACTGACCTCCCCCCCCCCCAAAAAAAGCATCACCACTGAAAGTGCTATCATGCAATGAATTAGATAGGAGAGAGATGGCAAATCTTTGGGGCGCAGCATGTCAACAATTCAAAAAATGCCAAACCTGACTCTGTTGGCATGTCATCTCTCCCCTGAACAAAAAAGAAACAATTCTCTAACCTCCTCCTCCTCCTCCCCCCCCAGCCTCTCTCTAGTCTAGGCCAGGGGTAGGCAAAGTTGGCTCTTCTATGACTCGTGGACTTCAACTCCCAGACTTTCTGAGCCAATCATGCTAGCTCAGGAATTCTGGGAGTTGAAGTCCACGAGTCATAGAAGAGTCAACTTTGCCTACCCCTGGTCTAGGCCATCCTCAACAGAGGCACTTGGTGGCCGCACTGAAATTGGGCCTGAAGTAGAGTCTGGAGCCTAGTAGTTTTGACTCTACTCCAGCGTCAGCCATAATGCCACCACTGCCTTCAAAAGGCATGAGCCTTAGGAAACAACAAGATTGTCCCCTCCCAGCCCAGCCCTCCCCAGGATCTGCCACACATTGCTCACCTTCTGGTGGTGTTCTCTTTCTGTTCACAGGCCCCTACAGCCTACATGAGGCTACTCCAGGTTGCATGAGGCCTTTGCTCTTAAAACAGCTTCAGAGAATGCTCTTCTGTGGTCTGCGAACACTGGGTGAAAGCATGCACCATTTTTGCAGGACTTCCAGAGGTTCTAGACTAGAGCCTGCAAAAGAGCACATCCCATTGTGGCCTGGTCACTGCAGCCTCCAAAGATCACACAAGAATTGAAGAATAGTTGTTGTTGGGTGTTGGTGAACTTGGAACCCAAACACTGTGACATGTCACCTTTGACATGTGTGTTATAGATTCGCCATCACCGAATCAGTTTTTGTAGGCAAACTTCCTACCAACCTGGCACATTCTAGATGTGTTGGGACCAGAACTCCCAAAATTTTCAGCCAGCATAGTCTTGCAGTTCCAACACATATCAAAGGCATTTAATTGCAGAAGGCTGGATCATGTATACTGAAGAAAGGAACTGCAGTATTGTAAATGCAATGTGATACAAATAGACACAAGCAGGATTAGAATTTAGAACTCCCAATTTGCAATCTGCCTCCTATAATCTGTCCTGTTCATCCTGGACAGATGTATAAAATATTTGACCATTAAGACACGAATATCACAAACTGCTGCCAAAATAAAAAGATACGTTCTGTTCTGGTTTCTGTCAAACATGGACTGTTATCGGAGAAGATCAAGCAAAATTTTCCAGTTACCCCCATCCTTTTGTTTTTCAGGTGCTCCATTAAATCCTTCACTATACTATTCTTTATTTACACAAAATTAAGAATTAGTGTAGCAAGAATTCATATAAATCCAAAGGCTTGAGTTGCTAGAGTGGGAAGAAAGAAAATATACAAAAATGCATGAGTGATACCATGCATAGCAAATAGTTGTTAAAAGGTTAAATATCACTCATTGAGCGCTGTTTTTATGATTCATGATCTGAGTGTCTCTTCATAACTCATTGTTTATGAATGCAGAAGAGTTAGTTGTTTATTTCAGCCCACAGGCTTACATTTAATAGAGAGCATCTATTCCTCACAGCAATACCTTAAACTTAAAATGCTCAAAACATCTCATAATCTGAGTCATTACTTCTGATAGCAGGCTTTACTTCTAATGGATCTGTGTTAGACAAGAAGTCAGAAAAAGTTATGCATTCAGACACTTCATTTATTCAAAAAGGAGGGAAAGATTCCATCTCCAGTAATAAAAAGAATCCAAGAGGAAAGAGAGTGAAGGTTTTGTACACTCTTCAGTCTGGGCATTTCTTTCTTAGTTGGGCCCACTGGCTCTCCTCAGAAAAATTCATGGTTGGGAGCAGAATGCAAGTAGCCTGCCTACGGCCAAAGGATTGTCCTGCATTTCTCTTCCACGCACTGCTTCACTGTTAAAAGCAGAAGTCACTGCAACTGCTCAGCAACTTTAAAGGTTTAGGACTGGTGACAAGGGGTTCAATAGGGCAGGAATGAAATGTATGTGTGAAAGAATGTGTAATACAGCGTACAGTGAATAAGAATGAAACATCAAGAAATTAGCCTATATGAATCTCCATGCCTGATTCATCATGCCACCTTAGATCATAAGGTAGATGACAATTTGACAACTGTGTTCTCCAGTACTGAATCAGCAACAATTTGTAAGAACTGAATGAGATTTTCTTTCTTTTTTAAAGGGGTTAGGCAACTGTGCTTTCCTCACTTTGGTTGGCCATCCCTGTTGTAGTTGCTTATTCTTGATATTTAAAAAATTCAGCATTTCTCTAAGGAATACTGAAGAAAGATTACTGCACCTATATTTTAAGTTGTAAGAAGAGCTTTTGAGCAGACAGTGCTTTATTCGGATATAGGGAGCAAAAAATTCTTTAGGAAAATCTAGCATGGAAATGTTCTACAGAGGGAGAAAAGAGAGGGAGTGTTATTTTTTTCTGAATTACCCCAAAGCCACAATTCAATTACGTAAGTGGGCACAGGCGGAACATTTGTCTGTCAATTTTATATGTTGCAAGTGGTTATGAGAGGAAGGATTAAACCTTAGCAACTTTGTTACATTACATTGTTCCACTGATTGATGAAGCAATATTTATTATTTTGTTTGCAAGCAAAGTATGCAAATAAAGTTCCTTCATAGCTATCCACCTTGAGTGTGTGGTAATAGAGGCCTATCTTAAGAGCTAAGCCTATATTTTGCTGTTTGCGTCTGAAGATATTATTATTTTTTATTAATAGCACAAACAGACCTTTTCTGTGAAGCAAGCTGTTGCTAAGTGTGGGTGTATTTTGTCTGGGTCTGGAACTGGATGGAAGACCATGAGATAAAACAAGAGGAGCCTCAGCACTTGGGCTCAGAGGAGGAGGGAGAACTAGGCCGGTGTCCTTCTGGTGTACGTTAGTTTCTCAAAAAAACCTCCTCAGGTTCTGCTGGAATCTTCAGCTTATGTGGAATCCGGTCTGAAAAAGCTTGCTCTAGGTCAGTGATGGCAAATCTTTTGGACCTGGTGTGTCAGAAATTCGGAAAATGCCTAACTTGGCTGGCATGTCACACTCCTCTTCAAGCACTTGGGATTTGCGCTTCTGTAGTCTCTGTAGCCTCTGAAAATGACAAAACACGCCCCATTCTTACACAATTTTTGGAGGCTCTGGAAATCACATAAGAACCCCATTCTCACACAGTCCCCCAAATCATGTGTTTTTGAGAATAGTTATCGGGTGTGGTGAATGCTGGGATGTCACCCACAACTTTGTAGCATATCACCTTTGACATGTGTGTCATAGGTTCATTATTACTGCTCTAAATATTCACTTGTACTTTGTTTTGTTTCATTAACCAGCTTGTGACTATTTGCCAGCTGCAAAGTGCTATCCCATAACATTAAATGATGCTCAGTTAGTACCAACGGTATTTCAAGAAACATCACTAGTACATCGCTTCTTCTCAGCAAGTATTACGTTTGATACTCCCTTGCTGGCTATATTTCATCCAGCTGCTTTTCTCTCATTTTTACAGGTAGGGGCACATTTCATCATTCCAAATTAGACAAAGCTTTAAAGGCACACATTTTTTTCCAACTAGGTGTTCATTAGGGAAGCTTCTTTAGCAAGAGAAATATGAAAGAGGATGGTCTTTTCCTTTGTCCTTGCATAACAGGATTCCCTCTACACAGCAATTTAAGAGGAAAGTAAGCAAGTGGGTGTTACTTCATCTTCTCAGAAGAATTTAAAAAGGAACGAAAGTTGATGAAATTTGGCATTGCAGCATATAGTAAGAAAACATTCTCAGAAAATCTAAGTAGCACACCCATTCAGATTAGCAACCAAACACTCCTTTCTGAAGTCTCCTCTCCAGGTCCCGAACCTACATATTTTTTTCTACTAACTTCTAATGAAAGAATGACATCATTTATTGTTGATGAAATTGCCATTATGCAAAGACAGGAGAAGTATACAATACTAGCTTATTCTGGTCATATGCACTATTGATTGTAAAATTCACTTGATCACAGTCCTTCTAGAGCAGTTTTTTAGATTTTAAGCTATTATATATCTATAACAGCAACTAGTGTGCATGTGTACTGCATGCACTTCCCAGTTGGTAAGATATAAGTGATAAGATTTATACAATCTGCAGAGAAACCAGAATATGATTTCAGATAATAATTATTTTGGCTAACATTTTGGCTTGTAAAGAGGATTTTAGATTAATGATCCTAGCTTGAGAGATGAAGATGCTTGGCATAAAACTATACTTCAGTTGTACTTGTGGCATACCAACTAAAATATGCCAAAATTGACCATTGTTGTATACTTACTGCTAGCAGGGAATACATCATGCGTGCAATTAGGGCACGTAAATTCATTTTTTCTTTTATTCTCTTACTAAAAAGCAGTAGGTAAAAGCATAAGTTAAGCAACACTATGATGGGTGGTGGATTCATGAGTGAATCTAGTACTGAACATGGCATGTTCAACTTGGAATAGAAGTATATAATAAAGAACATGAATAAATTAATGAAATGGAAAATAAGTTGTGTATTTATGAAGCTAAGAGGAAGGATATAATAGATCTGAAGAAAGATGTTATCAGGTGCAAAGAATCAGGACCATACGTTAAGTTCCAGTTGAGAAGACATTGCTTCAGCCTATACACAAGAATCTAGTCAACTAATGGTCATCATTACATTGGCACTTGATAAGAGTAAACAGACTTCAAAGGAGGCTGGACATGGAACATATGTGGACACATAACAATTCTAGGCTGAATCCTCTCTTGACTCCCCCCTCCCCAGTCTATGCCTCTTTTTCTCCTACAGATCAGAGGTGGGTTCCTCCCGGTTCGGACCGGTTCTATAGAACCGGTAGTAAACTGGCGGTGACGTCACGGAGCCCGTTCTGTTGGTGCCGGTCCGTGGACGCCACTATCTTGGTTTTTTTTCCCTTGCTTTTTTTTGCAATTTTTTGCTGGTTTTTGCTTCTGCGCATGCGTGCACATGCATGCGGCCATGCAGCACACAATGCATGCGCAGCCACACAGCGTGGGAGGAAGCAAACTGGCGGCGAGGTAAGTTAGAGCCCATCCCTGCTACAGATGGTTTGCTATTATGGAGTGGGGTTGATGAAAAGATGCATGAAGGTGATGGCAGAGGTTTGGGGTTGTTGTTTTTTTAAACAAAAGGGATAATATGTATGCCAGAAAGTATGAATATGTGCCATTTAAATTATTGTAGGTGCATATGAACGTAGAAATTCATAGACTGGCAATAGTTGTATTATCCAGTGAACGGTGTGAAGGAATGAGGAATTAGTTTTAAGGAAAACTCTATGATGTTCAATGAATGTGAACACAGAAGTCTTTTTGTTAGGTGACATGAAAAGATGGAGGAGAATGAGACAAATAGTAATGCAAAATCTAATTGGAGCATTTGGAGACCCAAGATTGAATGTGAATGGTGACTTCTGGTGAGTATCTGCTTAAAGATCTGCTTGTTTTGAGCTTGTGGCTTAAGCATGTCTGTTTATATATACACATGGCAAAGGAATTAATTTAAAAGCATACTGATTTGATTGTTTATGATGAAAGTCTGAAATAATTAATGAGAGGTTCCAAATGTGAGAGAGATCATTATTTGATGATATCAAAAGGAGGGATTGGACATGGAAGGATAGGAAAGAAGTAAAAAAAACATATGAAGTTTGTAGAAAATATAATTTTCCATCAGAATCAATGGAATAAAATGTAAGAAAAGATTATATGGTAGGTGCTTGAAATAGAGGGAAAAGAATTATAATATAAAGTTCTACAGAAGTCTGTGGTGTTAGTTATGCTAATGGAAGCTAGCAAAAGGAATGCTAACTGGGATGCGATTATGAAAAAGACTACCGTATGAATGAAGAGAAAACATATGCGGGTAATCCTCATTTAGTGACCACAATTGGGACTGCTAAGTGAAGCATTTGCTAAGTGGAAAATCATGTGGCCATGACTGTGTTATGATTTTACTTTAGCTTTCCTTCCCCCCCCCACTCTTCCACCCTTAGGAAAGCTCACCTTGGCATTGGGATAATTAGCAAGAAGGGAATTAATGTTTGTATTTACATTCATTGGAGACAAAGGAATTACAAGAGAGTAAGCAGACACACAAAGACATGTACATAGATTAGAGAACAAAAGTATACAATATCATCAAAAGAATAAAAGAAATGGAAATGGGCTGGTCACATAGCAAGAACTGATGGCAGGTGGACTAAGGCAGTCATAGAATGGATTCCACTTGATAAAAAGCATCCACAAAAGATACCTAAAGAATATAAATAATATACACTAAGGAAAAGTTAAAGATAACAATGATTTTTGATGGGTGAAGTATTTTGATCCAAATGAAATGCCTTAAAAGGTGCTGATACCACGAGAGGCTCAATTACTCAATATTTCATTGACACTGTCAAAATTATGTATTAAGATAGGTACAAATGTTATCCTCTGGCAGTCTACTTATATGAATATGGAACAACACTTTCTTTCATCTCCCAAACTGAAATCAGCTTTTTGTTCTAAAAAAAATACTATAAGGTACTGATCCAATGTCAGTTCCATAAATGTAAGGTATGAAAGATGGCTAGTGGAAGCAAATCCTTGACCTAAATTCCCCTCATCTCTTAGGCACCTTCTTCAATCCCAGAAGATAGGATTAATCTGACAGATGCCAACAGCACAGAATCTTCCTGTGGCTAAACCATTTGTAAGAGAGTAGCCTTTTCCTTGGACTGGAAAGACACCATTTTCTTCTCTACTGCAGGAAGGAGAAAGTAAAGTCAAGATGATGGCTACAGCTATGCAATCACAAAATTAATTAGAGGTTATGGCTGTCACCAGGGGTGGGTTCCACTTACCTTCGCCACTGGTTCGCATCGCGACGTTTTGCGTGCGCACATCCCCTCACGCGATTTGGCTTGCGCGCATGCTCAGGAGCAGGAAAGAGCCCAAAACACAGCTGTGCTTTGGGTGAAGAAATAAAGGTCAGTATTCACCCGAGGGCGGGCGCAGTAGTGGGTTCCTACTGGTGCGCTCTCTGCTGTTCTTTGCCGCCGAGCCGAAGACGCTGGCAGCGTTTGCGGCACGGGGCATCCCCCGCCCGCTTTCCCGGGACGCCGGGATGCCGCCATTTGCGTTCTTCTGCACTCTGCGCAAGCGCTGCGCACTACCCACTACTGGGCGGGCGGGCTCTTTTTCAAGCCGCGGAAGGGGGAAAAATCCGCAAAAAAGATGGCGGTGTGCACGGAACGGCACCGACAGTGACATCATCAACGGGTCGCTACCGGTTCAAGCGATCCGGTCTGAACCGGGAGGAACCCACCCCTGGCTATCACCTTGACTTTCCCAACCAGGAATCAAAGAACACTCCATTGCTGCTTGAGTCTTTAATCATCTTTTTAAGCTTCCAGAGGGTCCTACGGAAATGGAAACAGCTACATCTCTCAGACAGATGATAATTGCCAGACACACACTGACATACTTCTGCACATCATGTGCATAATTGTCCTTACTGGCAGTTTAAACAGGATTTCTCAAACATTAGCCATGCTGATAATTCCGAGCGTGGGAGGACCAGGGCTCTTATAACAGCTCAATGTCCTATTATCAGTAAAGAAGAGCGAAAGTTAGGTCACCTAAAAAGTATCAGGTTGCTGGAACAAAGCCATAATAATTAGCAGCCATTGTCTCTTAGGCCCAGCAGAACAAAGCAAGGCTGGGATTGTTACCTACAAAGCAAGTCTTCAAAAGCATGGAAATGTTGTAGAAAGAGAGACCGAAAAGGCGCAGGAGGAAGTGCAAGCTGAAATACATGTGGTTCTGGGATATGGGAAGAGTGCTATGACGGCTGAAGGAAAGCACATGTGCACTCTTTCAATTCAGCGACATCTGGGACAAGCAGCAGCTTCATCCTTCTTCACAGGAAAGGAGGAGGATAGCTGGTGCTGGGAATTCACCCCAGAGGCTTCCACAGTTAACCACAATCTCATCATTAAAGCACTCAGCAGCTAGGGCTTCATTATCACTAATGGGGCCACGAAGGACTGTAGCTTCTGATGAGAAAGTGGGCAGGGCAGCCCTCTGCAGAGCTGCAACTGGGAAGAGAAAGTGCTGTGCAAATGTTGAGCAAAGGTTGCCACAGCCAAGAGCTTCTTCACTCAAGAACACTGGAGCGGCTCTAGAAGCAATGGTCCTTGTCAGAGAAAGCCTATGCCAGCATTGCTGGGAATTCGCTACACCCCGCAGTGAGGAATGGTTATTCTTAGGCAAGACTCCCCGCTACCAGGAGCCGGTGACTCATCCCAAGAGCCGCCAGAGCTTTTCTTCAGATGAATATTTTCCAATTTATTTTTCAAGGTGATTATCCAGAGCATGTCTACTGAGAAGGACCTCCTGGGTTCGTTGGGCTTTACTTCCTTATGCAGTAACTGGCAGTCATAATTGCCATATTAAGCAATAATGTTTAAAAAGATGCCTGACGTGGTAATTTCTATATGGGACATAAAGGGAGTAGCGTAGCCTAAGGCTTACCTAAGAAGAATGGCTCAAGAAAGCAGGACAAATCGAGAAAAAAGATTTGGAGACAAAAACTACAGAGTTAAATTGAATGGAACAAGGAAACCAATGCCAATAAATGAGCATAGCAAGGAGAAATCTGGCCAAAGAAAAGTGGACATTTTATGCAGCAGTATAAGTTTAATAATTGAAGTGAATCAGAGTTATTCACAAAGAATTGCAGAGGAGAGGCTAATAGTGCTTCCTTAGGTCATTTATTGGACTGATGGCTGAAATGAGATCCGAACTGGGATAGTTCTGTTATATGCATAATTATGGTCAAGTCCCCTTCAACTCAGGCTCAGATTCTGGTGATTACATACATTGAAATCCATGCAGTTTTCTTGGCCACAGGATTGAAGAATTTAATTCCTTTCTGGCTGTGTGGTCTTCCTGCTGTCCAGAGCCAGGCCTCCTTTGCTTATTCGTATTCATTTAAAAAAGATATTGTCTTCAACAACATGGCAACTGGCCTACAGCACAGCAATATCCCCGAGTGAAGTATGACTACAAAGGCAGTTAACTAGAGTATTGTGGGCCTCAGTTAATTTGATGTCATGCAAATGTACACTTCATTTGATTTACACAACTGAAGAAGTTGATGGAAGAACTCCAATTCAATAGGCCGGGAAAGCATGACCCTCGCTTTTCCTGTTACTGGATGATACCTCTATCACCTTATCTTTCCTGCAACCTGAGGTAGCAGGTGATTACTGCAGTCAGTTAGGCAGCATTAGAGTTGCTTTGAGCTTAGAAGAGAAGTCGGCGGGGCCTTGATGATGGCTATCACATTTGGCTGCAAAAGTTATACACAGCTTCTAAATGGCAGCAAGTGGTTATAGCTTTTAATATTTGTTTGTTGCCATCTTGTGGCCATCTGGATTTCTGCTACCCAGATATGATAACAGGAGCTTCCCCCCCCCCCCCCCCATAGACTATAACAGTCACTCTCTCCCAGCCATAGGAAGCTGGCCACGGCAAGCCACTTCCAAAATTCTGCTAAGAAAACTGCAAGGACTTGTCCAGGCAATCACTAGGAATAAATAGTGACTCAAAGAGAGTGAAGCAGACAGACAGATAGACAGACAGTTTTGTTTTTGTAGCTGAAATTTTGTTTAGCCAGAATTTAATTTTCCCATTAGTCACACAGCACCTTTTAAAGTAATTTAGCCATCATTATGCCAGTATAGCATCCGCAACACAAATATAATCATGACTAGAGGAAAAATGGCTTGTATTTTATTTCTCCCTAATTTTGCCTGCCTTTTCCCCACTTTTAAAAGTCTTGCTGTTACCCTAGATAAGAAATTCAGCTGTAAAACATTTTTAGAGAGCCAGCTGAATGTAGTGGTAAAGGCATCAGGTAGAAACTGGGAAAGTGTGAGTTCTAGGCCTGCCTTAAGGCAGAAAGCCAACTGGGTGGTCTTGAACTCTCTTGAACTCTCTTGAATTCTCTCTTAGCCTTAGGAAAGAAGCAATGGTCCCACAGAGTTGGTCTCCTCCAGGTCCCTTCAACCAAACAATGTCGGTTGGCGGGCCCTAGGGGGAGAGCCTTCTCTGTGGGAGCTCCAGCTCTCTGGAACCAACTCCCCCCAGAGATCCGAATCATTCCCACCTTGCTGGCCTTCCGGAAAGCCATTAAGACATGGCTCTTCCTGCAGGCGGAGTGATTGTGACTGTTGCTTGTGTTGTTTTTATCCTTTTAATCACTATTTTATTATTGTTGTTTTTTATAGTATTTTTAATAGTATTCAGCTGTTCTTATATATGTTGTACGCCGCCCTGAGTCCCCAGGGAGTAGGGCGGCCTATAAGAATCGCTAGCTAAATAAATAAATAAATAAATAAATAAATAAATAAATAAATAAATAAATAAATAAATAAATAAATAAATAGTAAACCACTTCCAAAATCTTGCCATGAAAAATGCAGGGACTTATCGATGCAGTCGCCAGGAGTCAACACTGACTTGAAGATTCTCCCCAAAACCAAACCAAACCAAATCTTACTTGTCCTTTAAAGAAGAGCTCAGGTGTTTCTGTCATGTGTGAGAGTCTCTTGTCCCAACAGCTGCTTTACGAGCTGTATTCTTTGGTGCCACTTACAATCCTTCCCTGAATCCTGAGCAATGTCACAGCGAGAAATTGATGCTAGGGACTTCCTGTCCTGTTTGTTCTCATGCTCTGCTTTACCCGGATCCATGCTCATTAGACTTCCTTCCTGTAACCCACACTGAATCTTAGGAACTAGAGCAAGAGGAAACAGAAAGCACTGAGGTTTCCAGCCTTTTGCTTCTTTACCTACGCGCTTGCCAGTTGAGCAACTAGCCTGACTGTGTCCAAAGAATTAAGGCCTGCCTTTCTGTTCTACTACAGTGGAAGAAGACATATGTCCAATCTCTTGCTTCATTACTGCCTGCCAATGAGCAACAGGTTTGGTAGGTTTGTTACTGGCTAATGCTTTCTGCTCTCTCTACCTCATCCCCCATGCAAGGCTCTGGGTGTTAGCTCTTTTCTCCTTAATACCGTACTATGCACAATAAACACTGTTTTATTTTCCTATATCCCAGATTTGGAGGGGAGGCAGGTCTGTGTTAAGGATTCTACCAAACTTTGTGTGGACACACGCACAACTTGGACTGTATAAAGGATTGCACATGTTAAGAAGTGCTTTCCTTAATCTGAACAACTTTTTGAGCTATTAGATAATAATCTTCACCAAAGTGCTGCAAAGAATGTTCATAACTCTCTCTTCTTCATAACCCTGAGGATTTCATAATCTCTTGCTCTGGGCGACCTTTTGTGGAAATGGCGCATCTAGCTTCTTATGGCTTCTTCATAAAAACCAAGATTCCTTACCTTTCAGTAGAACAACTCATATCCCCTGCTCAGATGTGCTGTAGGACAAATGCAGATAGAGACATGTTACCAGTGTAAGTGCCCAAGAAATCTAAAATTTCATAATGACAAAGATTTTCTTACCTGGTATTTTATCAAATCTAAGTAAAACACTCTGTTAGACACCATCTAAAACTGCCAGTGAATTGGATTCTGAGAGCAGTCCCCCCAACCCTTTGTTCAACAGATTACTACAAAGCTTAACTGAAAGGGGAAAAAATCTCCAAACAAGTTTATTTGAGTATTATTTGAGGGATGCTAATGACATAATGTTGCTATGATTGAGTGGCTCACAGCAGACCCTGTAATGACTGGGTTTATATACAGGTGAAACTCAAAAAACTATGACAAATCACGGCTTGAACTATCTTGCTTTGCATGTAATGAGTCTATCTCATATATTAGTTTCACCTTTTAAGTTGCATTACTGAAATAAATGAACTTTTGCATGATATTCAATTTTTTTGAGTTTCACCTGTATAGCATGTTTTGTCTAACGATAGTTTCTTAAGTAAAATCCAACTGATTAGACTCCTGTAACATACAAAGCAAACTCCAATAAACTACATGATGGCATAGTGTACAGTATTGCATGAGGATGGGAAAAGCAGAAGGATAAGTACTAGCAGATCAGGAAAACAGCTCAAGCACTTCATAGCAGGTATGCCTAATGGAAGCTGAAAGCCGGAGGCAATTTCCCACCATTTAAAAAAGAAAACTGCTGTAGACCTCCAAAATCTTACAAATTTGTGTAATATGGTTTCACTCTCTTTAGTCCTCGTCCCCGCCAAATTCCCTCCAAATGTTGGGTGGCCCATATACCCCCCTAAAGGCACAGAGGTTTACCAAATTGTCCCACTTTATTGGCCCTCAAAACTGAGTGTTGCAGAGCTACTAAAACAAGTGCAAATACAGGTAGTCCTCAACTTACAACAGTTCGTTTTAGTGACCGTTCAAAGTTACGACAGCACTGAAAAAAGTGACTTATGACCAGTTTTCACACTAACGACCACTGTAGCATCCCCATGGTCATGGGATCAAAATTCAAACCCTTTGCAATTGACTCATATTTATGACGGTTGCTGTGCCCCGGAGGTCACATGCCCCTTCTGACAACGGGGAAGCCGGATTCACTTAAGAACAGTTTGACTAATTGAACAGCGATTCACTTAACAACTGTGGCAAGGAAGGTCGTAAAATGGGCCAAACTCACTTAACCAATGTTTCACTTAGCCACAGAAATTTTGGGCTCAATTGTGGTCGTAAGTCGAGGACTACCTGCATGTTACTGTTTAATGGGCATTCCCTTGGCCTCTTTCTTTAAGGAGGTGTGTCGCCCCCCCCCCCCCCCCCGCAACTCTCTGGAAGGAAAAGAAGTACCTCTCCCAACACTGATTCCGCTGCAGAGGGCTTTTGTGGTAAGGGGAAAAAAAGCAATTTTGGGACCACAGAAGAGCGATGTATATAATACGGGCGGAGAATTCAAAGCTCCGTAGGAAAGGTTCCCTTTCCCAATCAGTGTAGTAGAGAATTAAAAGGTTCACACAGACCCGCGCCCAATCTCGGACCACCAAGCTTAGTTGTTTTCAGAGCGTCCACTACTTTTCCGAAGGTGGGGATGGCTCGTAGCGGAGGATGAAGGAGAAAACTTTTCCTGCAGAGTGTGGCGGGACGGGGTGGGGGAGAAGTTAGGCCCTGAGGAAGAAAGCCTTCTTTGGAAAGCTGCCGCATCGGAGGAGGAGGAGGAGGTGGTTGGGGGGGGGGGGGAGAAGGGAAGTTCAGAGCGCCCCCTAGTGCTGACGGCGGGCATGCCCCCTGTCTCCGGAGCCAGAGTCAGAAAGGGTGAGGCGAAGTCGGGCGTAGCGGAGCCCGCTCCGGTCCCTCTGAGGCTGGGGAACCCCGACGGAGGCGGCCGCCTTTCGACAGAGGCTGCAAGGGAACAATGCGCTGGGAGCCAAAGGGGAATCAGGCTCCCAGGAGCTCGATCAACTCTTCCACCAGTTTCGTTTGGGACGAGGAGAGGGAACCGGAGCTTGGACGAAAGGAAGGGAGCGGCCCCAGGTATGCTCGGGGTCGCGTAGGTGCTGCTCAACGGATCCTTTGGGAGCCTCCAATTAGTTGCGGTGGCAAAAAGGGCTTATTGGGAGAAGCGGACGGTCTTCGATCTCCGGCCAGTACCGTCTTTACTTAGTGTTCGCGAAGTTGAGATGCTTTCCGAGTGATTTGCTTGCTTTAGGGATGGAAGCACCCAGAAGAATCTGGGGGAGAAACGTGTAGTAGAAGGCAGGAGCCTCGAATTGTTGGGGCTTTACTATTCCGTGAAAAAAGTACCCAGAAAGTCCTGGAGGGAAGCAAAACAGCTGCCCTCTTTCTTGTAAGTGTTATCGGGAACTGTTAATTCTAAGAATCCCGGTAAACGGGCGAAACATTGTCATTCGGAAGCTCTTCCAATAGAGGCGTGAGGCGTCTATCCCAAAATACTTCTCACCTGTTTGAGTGACGTTTTAACCCAAACTGACACTATTTTATTCCTGGTTCTGCCTTCCCAGGAAGGCAGTTATTCCCTGCCTTCTATCACATGTCCCTGTTCAAGTAGTGAATAGAGTGGTGAAATACTCCCACCATCCTATTAATAGTTTGTAAGTAGTTTAGAACATGGCAGTTCTAATTCGCCTAAACAGCTGTATTGTACTTCAGTCTCTGTAACCACCTAGCCAATGGGGCTTTTAAATGTGTAGGTGTGGGGAGTGGGGTTTTATATAGCTGAAAAGCAAGACAGCCAAAGGACACAACTTGTACAAGAATATCATAAGTAGGGAGTACTGTGAATCTAACAAGTTATTTACTCCTGTACAACATTGGTGTGTGGGTGTATCCAATTAAAATTGAATAACATAAAATTTATTTGATTGATTAGACTTGTAGATCTTTATTTCCTCCTGATGCTAGATGCTTATGTTGCTTTGATTAATACCTGTGTAAGTTCTGGCAAGAATTATTTTCTGAAAAAGTCTTTCCTTCTAATGATGTGGAGGAAGATAACTGACTTTTAGACTGATGCTTCCCTGTATGGTGTTTAGCAATACACTGATGATTTTCAAATAATTTCTGATAACATTTTTTGTTAAACATTTTAACTGAGGAATTTATCAATGAAGTAAACATTGCAGTTCTTCAGTTTTACAAGTTATTAATGCTCCATACCTACCATTAAAATAAAATTAAATAGCTTTCCACCTTCTGGATCATGAATTCACTCTCCCTAATATGGATTAAATCTGCTTTTCTCAAATCTCAAATCTCAAATCTCAGGAGCCCTAAATGATTTGCCGTGTGGAAAGCAGAGTTTGCAAGAGCCTAGTTCCAATTTCAAAAGAACATTTATAGAAAGAGTGAAAAATGGCTGCCTTCAATGTGACTACAGTGGGACAATTGGAGGATATTAAGAGGTGAATGGTACAATTTATCTTCCCAGATTCTGTTTTTGTTTCTATAGGGGCAGTGAAAAACATGGGAAGTTATAATTGTATCATCTGATTTTGAATGTAGCCCCAAGTTACTATTGCTAGACAATAATTTTTTTTATGGAGCAATTCAGTTGCAGTACCTATGATAAGTACAAGAGATATGCTTATTTAAACACGCACGCCTGCTGCGAAAGTGAACAAGATAACTATAGACTAACACAATTTGCTTCTGGTTTTAACCAAATGAATTTTGACCATTATCCAACATCAGAAGGAGTTGCTTCTCTCGCAAACTATACATAAGTGAAAGACTTCTTTGTTGGTTTGTGCAGGGAAATTTCAAAAGGCATGATACGGTAATACATGTATTATTAACATGAATAAAAATTCTACAAAATAGAAATAATCTTTCAGGGTTTTTCAAGGTGATTGTTATACAGGACAGTAATTGGAGGGGGAGAAAAAATTCAACGTGATAGTAATACCGCAGTTGTGGTATTTGTATAAATATCAGCCCTTTTGTTTTTCTAGGGAGCATGTAATTGATAATCCGTTCTGGTGAATATCAGTGGGAGTTTATCATGAAATCCGAGGTCTCAAAAGATTTTTAAAAACCAACGAATGAGCAAACAAGCAGAAGCCACTAATGGCAAACCACATCTACATTTTTACCATGAAAACTAGAGAGATACACCCATGATGTCAATAGGAGTTGAACTTGACTTTTTTTTGTTTTTTACTCTGAAGTAAGTCCAATTGTGATGTCTCAGGTCAGAGGATATAGAAATGTTACCGTAAGTTGGAGAGCAGGACATATTAGCAAATTTGGGAAGAATCCTCTATATACATAATCAAAGAGTCAGCCTTTTGAACTTGATCTAAGTAAACATACGTAGCATTGTGCCGTCAGATTAGACTTTTGGATTAGACTTAAATCTATAGGAATGACATAAAGCCATTCTCCTGATTTTTGTAAATAGTGTAAAACCTGAGTAATTGCTCCACATGTTACAATGTTACAATAGATATTTTAGTCAATCTCTATTATTTTGATTATTGTAAAGATCTGGAAGACAGAGAAGCTTGTTGACATTATTTGAGGAACATTTAGTTAAATCTAATAATACTTTTCTATTGTATATGCTATTTGTAGCATAGATGCTAGTTTCTCAGAAATAAGTCCAACTTGTTCTCATCAGCTTGTTCTTCCTTAAATTTCACAATGACTTCTGTAATCTAAAACATGACTTGGAAGATTTATTGTGTTGATAATATTAAATTAGACATGTCTATGCTGTAAATTTTAAATCCCTATTTATATGTTCAAAGAAATTGACAGAACAATGTAATTATGAATTAAAACAAAGGACTTCTTATAAAATATTAAATATGACACTTTTCCATTTTTAGTTCTGTTTACCCCCTATAGCTCTCTTACCTGTTTGTCACTATTGTAAAATATCCTTAATCTTAAACTTTCTTTCACAGAATTGCAAAATGGTTCTCAAGTTCCTTGGTAGTGCTAAAAATAAAGTACATTGTGAAGGTATTTTATCTTTGCTATTTGGAAGGACCCCAATAAGGCAATCCTGTGTGTGGCTGAAGAGATGTTAACAGATACCTGATTAGCACCAAATCATCATTCATCTTAATCAGAATGGGAGAAATTACTCTAGCGCATGAGGCAACAGATCACAAGCAGTAGAAATATAACAGTATATTAAATAAAGGTTTGCTTTCCTTGGTAATACAGGTAGATCTTGACTTATGACCACAATTGAGCCCAAAATTTATGTTGTTAACTGAGACAGTTGTTAATTAGTTTTTCTCCATTTTACGACTGTTCTTGCCACAGTTGTTAACTGAATCACTGCAGTTGTTAAGCTAGTAACACAGATGTTAAAGGAATCTGGCTTCCCCATTGACTCTGCTTGTCAGAAGGTCACAAAAGGTGATCACATGACCCCAGGACACTGCAGCTATCATAAACATTAGTCAGTTGCCAAGCATCTGAATTTTGATCACGTGATCATGGGGAATGCTGCAATGGTTGTAAATGTGAAAAAAAGTCATTAGTGACTTTTTCCAGGGCTGTGGTAACTTCAAATGATCATTAAATGAACTGTTGTAAGTCATAGGGCTACCTGTAGCCAAAATCTTCCTGAGGTAGCTGCCCCATTTTATTTTATGTAGTTTTGGTTAGCTAGAAGTGAACTACCTTGAGGTAAATGGGGCTTAATTCCAGGAAAGTGACTGCATTGTTAATATTTGGTCTGAGTGGATCTTTTGGTTGAAGGAGAGGTGCCTAGGTGCCCTGTGGATTTTAAACCATAGGCAGAAAAGTCCTCTTCACTATTTAAGAAGAATTTAGTTAACTACTTGTTCATGAAAGCCTTATTTCCTTTCCCCATGTTTCTGTTGGTTCTCCTCCTCATTGAAAGTACCGTATGTTTCGGAGTATAAGACGCACCGGAGTATAAGACACACCTTAGTTTTGGGGGAGGAAAATAGGGAAAAAAATCTACCTACCAGGTATTCATCTCGCTAGCGTCCTTAGTCTGTTCAGCTTCAGCACATTATTTTATCCTCTGGTTAAGGCTGAAAAAGCCTTTTTCAGAGGGAGTAGGAATGAAAACAAGCCTGCAAAGACTTAGGGTTGGAAAAAACCTTCCGAGGGAATAGGAAGCCGGGAAGATCATTAGCACCTCGTTAGGGCTGGAAAAAAAAGCTTCGAGAAAGCTACATTCGAAGTATAAGATGCACCCAAATTTTCAGCCTCTTTTAGGGAGGAAAAAGGTGCGTCTTATACTCCGAAAAATACGGTATATATGTTGGGTTCTATAATAAAACATGTAATCCAAATCAGGTTGTAAATTTAAGAAAATATTTTTTTAAGTACCAGAGAAGTCAGCCAGTCAGGACAAGACAAAAGGGGAAGTTAGGAGAAGTTGTATTACATACGATGGAGTTTGTTCAGAAAACTGGCTTCTCTTGCCTTTGGGTTTGGCAGGAGCTGGTAGCTGGAAGCAAGTAGGGAGAGTCAGCTCTCGTGGACAGAAATGGAGGGTCTAATCCTCTTTTTCCCTCTTTGCAGATGCCTGAGCCTGGAAGCAGCCGTTGGTAGGATGTTTGCTATGCACCCTCCCAATGCTTCTCAAGCACCTGCCATTCATCTAGTGAACAGTTCCTCCTCGGGTCTTACAGAGCTGGTGAAGACTCCACCAAGTGCTTCTTCTCCCGCTGCCCCCATCTTCTCAATGACCTTGGGGGCAATCTCTAATATTGTGGCCTTGGTCATCCTAGTGCAGTCCTACGCCCGCTTCCGGCGTCGTTCCAAGGCCACATTCCTGCTTTTTGCCAGCAGCTTGGTTATCACAGACCTAGCAGGCCATGTCATCCCAGGCTCCTTTGTGTTGCAACTGTATGCCACACGGCGTAATTGGACAGCCATGGATCCTACTACAGCTCTCTGCCAGTTCTTTGGCGCTTCCATGGTATTTTTTGGACTATGCCCTCTCTTTCTGGGCTTCATGATGGCCGTGGAGCGCTGCATTGGCATCACTCGTCCTCTGCTTCATGGTGCAATGGTCACGCCAGGCCGAACGAAGCTTTCCTTGGTAGGACTGTGGACCATTGCTCTTGCCATTGCCCTGTTGCCTCTCTGCAGTTTTGGGAAATACGTTGTACAGGCCCCAAACACTTGGTGTTTTATCAAGGTGCGAGAGACAGAAGAATGGTCAGATATAGCTTTTGCCCTGCTCTTCTCCCTTTTGGGATTGGCCTCTCTGGTGGCCTCTCTCATCTGCAACACATTCAGTGGACTCATTCTGGTGCGAGCTCGCCTCCGTGGTCAGCGCACATGCGGTCGGCGGAGAGCCAAAGCTCATGACATTGAAATGGTTGTACAGCTTGTGGGCATCATGGTGGTCTCCTGTATTTGTTGGAGTCCATTATTGGTGAGTACCCCCCCCAAAAAAAAACAGAAAAGGGGCAATGGGAACACGTAGGGTGGTTAGCATATATTTTGAGGCACAAAATAAGTGGGAAGTTGGCATGTATCAAACAAACCCCTCCCTAGTTCACAATAAAGTTCGAGTGAGAGGGGAACTATGTTCAGACTTGGAAATGTTTTGTTGTTATAACAAATGTAGTACTCATCTACATGATTTTTGTTTCCAGGTCTATTTTAAAGGGCTATGGGTGTTCTATTACCATGGCTGCTAAAAATTACATTAAAATATATGGAGAGCATCAGATTGGGTAAACTTAGAATAAGAGGCCCTTGTGTGTTAGGGAGGTTCTTGGAAATACGTTCATATGAAACACAGTACTTTGATTATGTAAGAAAGTATTTGATTAGAGGGAAAATAATTGTTAACTGGAAAACTTCTTGAGGTTAAAAGTTTGAATCAAATTGACATTATGCTTGGGTATAATAGCCCAAAGAATGAACCAAGCAATCACTCAATTGACTCTGGGAAGCCCTTATCAGCACACAAATAAAGGGCTGGATTGTGAATGGTATATTTATTATGTGGGCCGAGCTAATGTGTACACAGAGTTAATACCTGTTTCTAAGTTCTTCGGATCACTGGGGAGGAGCGGACCATAGAAGCCTACTGTCTCCGATATCTTGTTCTCTCATTTGCTGATGTCACATTGCTGCTCTTTTTCTCTGTGCTGTTCCCAGGTCATTGTCATCTTATCAGCAAGCAATTCCCATAAAGCTTTGAATTATGATCAGCTGCTGTTCCTTGGTGTGCGCCTGGCCTCCTGGAACCAGATCCTGGACCCATGGGTATATATATTGCTGCGACGCGCAGTGCTGCGCAAGCTCCTGGCTCTATTTCTAAGGCGCCCCGACCTCAAAACAACACACTTTGACCGCTGGGAGGCCAGCTCCTTCCAGAGCTCCGAGCGCAGTGTTGCTGCTGGTCGCATCTAGTATTGGGTGGAGCAAACAAGAACTGATCGACTTGAAAGCACTTTGAACCTTCCTGGAATTCGTAATCTAGCAATCTTGGCTGCTGCTGCTGCTGCTGGTATAGGGAACACCACAGATAAATTGGCAGTTTCGAATCTTGGCAGCAAAGAAGTAGTTCAGTATTTTGAAGCAGCCTCCTACCTGTTTCTGACTTTCTTATGAGAGGGAGAGAGCGAGGGAGAGATGCACGATCTTCTTGGAAGATATAACAATGACAGTTTTTTTGGGGGATAGACTAAGGGCATCCACAGAAAGGGTGAGGGGAGAGTAAATATATCACAATGCAAATGAAAAGTCATGATACTCATGAATTCATTTTGATATCATGGTGGTTTCTATTGGACACCTGTGGAGGAGACACTTGCTCAGTGGTAAAGAACACATCATACATTCCTGATACTTCCCATAAAGCGGAACGGAGATGCTCTCAGATAGTCATCAGTATCGAAAGAAGACAGTTCTTGACCAGGTAAATGAAAGCAGGAAATGATAGGAAAACGATGATTTAGCGCGTTTTGAAAGCCATATGTCCTTCCTGATACAGACTGCACTGTGCACGACGAACAGCCTGGCAAATTATTCATACTGTATTCCAAAGCTGAATAATGCTACCTGTGACTTCCTTGCATAGTGCAAGCGCAACTTCTCAAAAGTGTGGATCTTGCTCTTGTGGATCCTCGGGCGAGAAGACATACCAGGTAGCCTCCTTCCTTGGATACTCCGTTCAGGTAGATCATCATCCTGCTGCACTTTCCTAGCCAGAGTAGCCATTCAAGTCCAACCCTGTCGAGGCAGGCTATTTAACGTGCTGCCAGAAATGACCTGGATACTTGGGAGCCTATGATGCAGATTTTCCACAATGTTGAGGCAGCTGCGTTACTGCAGCGTCTAAAGGAATTTAATGGGTCTAAAATTTGCTGCACTTCTACACAAGGAATCTGATGCAAAGTATCACTTCGTCTCACCGTCACATACAGATCGCGCAGCAGTTGCAGTGGAGAAAACAAAGGCATGTTCAAATTCAGGGAGGCCTTTAATTTAAACATGAATGCAGGAATTCTAGAGAACTTTTTCATGGGCATCGTGGAGAGATTAAAAAAAAAAAGTTGAAAATGTGATCTCGTGGGTCCTCCCAAACTAAAGAATTTTAAGGAAGAAAGCGCCTTTCAGGAGAGTAAGTAGACCCACAGCATTATTTACTCGTAGAAGAGATCCGCAGCAGTTCTGTCCTAGAATGGATTTCAACAAATTGTTGCCGATGATCCTGCAATATAACATCCTTGGGGATACTGGTGGGGCTGACCCACAGACTGCAAGGGGATGCCTCCGTCTGCTGCTCCTACTCCAAGCTCTGGGAAGCTGTGAAGAACAGAGCAAGGACAATGGGAAAGCCCTGAAATGATTGATCTGTAGGGGCTGGCTGTGGCATAGCCGTACCCTGTGGGAACCCTTAATCATCACCAGGCACTCCACAATAAAGCACTTCAGTGGGACATTCTGGGCCCTTCATGCTTTTATGTTCTTCCACGTCCCTGACTTGCTTCGCACATGCTTGCTGTCAGCAGCCTGTGCCAGCCCAAACTAATCTAGTCAGCCTCCGGCTCCCATTTATTGTCCCATGTGTTTTGTTTTCATTCAGTGGCTGCTTATTGTCATCTGGCAGCTGGAGCATGTAAAATCAAGCTTCCAGAATCCTGGCTGGCAAACAAATGGGATCAAACAGCAGAAGGAAAATTGTCACCGTTATGGGAATTAGTTGGGAAAAAAAAAAGAGGTGAAGTTGGAGATCTGTTGCTCCAGGTTCACGTTTTCTGCCCCAATCTACACATCTGGTATTGCCCCACCAACCTCATCCTTCAGTATGTTTGTAAACACACAGCTGTTTTGCTATGTTCCTGTATTATCAAGTGGGCTGTGCTCACAACGTGACGCAGCTGATATGGGTCTCTGCTGTCCATTGACCTTTTAATAAATTATTTATTTGTGTGCAACATTCTAAAGACCATGTTTGGTGGTGTCTTGGCTGAAATTCCATCGCGACACACAACACTTTGATTTAATCCATGCGCTATTTTTGCTTTTCTGTTGTACTGGCTACTGGTTGAATTTTTTTTTTTAAAAAAAAATTCCTTGAAACTATGAGTTGACTCTTTAACTACGGACAACTGGTGGCAGCAAAAATTAGTGATTCTGTAGTACTTGACTGCCATTGAGTGGTTGTCTGAATCTCTGCAGCTGCTAGAAATGCGCCAGAGGTTGAGAAAGAGGAATTGCTGTGAGAATCAGTATGGTAGCTGTCAACTATTTTAAAAGCTACACAAGGAGCAGAGGCAGGAGATTCCCTGCCGGGCAGGCTACAGAAAGTACAAGATACATAGTGTTGCTACACAGTGCCCATATGCAGAACCTGGAGGCAAGATTAGAGGGTAGAGTAGAGTAAGAATTCTCTAGAGTAGACTAAGAATTCTCGGTTGCAGGTAGACAGCGAGATACAGGCAACAATGTGCAGGCATATCCTTTGGAAACAGCCAGAGGGCTGAGTCTTTATACCCAGGGAAGGATGTTTATAGATAGGTCCATATCTCTCTCCCCGGAGCATGCTTTGCCCTCTGCAGCCTTCATAGAATTCCTCCTAGTGTAAGATGCATACTCCTAGTGTAAGATGCATGCGCTTTCAGTTTATTGGACATTCAGAAGTCTTTGTCACCTAATAACACAGACCAGAGTTTGTTGAAATCCACCTTATTTACTAGTACAAAGGCTTTGCTGTGGGCTTAGAGGGGTCAAAGGGAACAGTTTGGACTGGCTTGGAAAACTGCCCATCCTCCATTCCCTTGTGTTCTAAACTGGAAGCCAATACAAGAGCAGGCACTGGTGTGAAGCATTCTGATGCATTTGTGGGCAGAGGCCTGGTATATGGGAAGCCTTAATCCTGCATCTGAGCTTCAACGGGCAGCTTCCTGATTGCCATGGAAAGCAAAATGCTAGAACAGATGGACCAGTCTGATGGAGAATGGTTACATTCTCATGACAGCTGCTTTTAAGCTTTGTCTCCCCCTTCTGACTACCACAGGTACTGCTTTAATCTTTAAAAAAAAGTGGAAAAACCAAGGGATTTCTGGCTACAGCCAAGCCAGACGGAAAAGGAAGTGGCACCCAACATTACCCACCAAAACGAAGCATGAGGTTTTCTTGTGTTGAGTAGCGCAGATCTGCAACCAAGGAGGAGAGCAGGGTTTAGGGCCTCAAGCATCAGTCAGTCCTTACATTAAAGAGCATAATTATATGAGCGCACAGGACCATCCACTCCCACCACAAGGGGGCGTTTCCTGTACAATCAGTTATAGAGGTCGTCTTCCCCCTCCTCCTGGAAGAGGCTTCCTTGCCCGCTGTTGCTGCCACTGCTGCCCCCTCCACCACTGGTCTGCTTGCCCGATGGAAACCTGTGGGGGGGAAAAAGGGGAGGAGGGCTGGTTCAGTTCAGGAGAAACCGCGAGTTATTCACTCTACTGAATCGATGGACATCTTAACTGGAACTAGCTACACATCATCACAGTGTTCAAGTGCAACCGGTTGTTCAGGAATGTGGCCGTAGATTAATAAGTCGCCCTCAGATGCATGCTGCATTGCATTTTTTAAAAAGCACAACATCCAATGGATGGATATGGTTCTTAATATGAAAGTAAAAAAAAATCCTATGCAGTTTAGTATTGCACAAGCATACCAAAGTATTTATTAAATTTATATCCCTCTTAAAAATAATTGGTTTTTAAAAAATTCTTTAAGTAGATTTATATTTCACCTTTCACTCAGGGAAATTGGGTGGGAATAGGAGATTGAAATGGCTGACATCCTGACCTCACTTTTACGCACTGTTGCATTTTATTTATTTATTTTTTATTTGGTCATTTTAATATGCCGCCCAACTCCCGTAGGACTCAGGGCGGCATATAACATAATACAAAAACAATTTATAAAAACGATATCAATGATTAAAAAATTAAAAAATTAAAAAACAGACCATCATTCAAACATGGGGGATTGATCTTAATTTCACCCCGCCTGCAGGAAGAGCCATGTTTTCACGGCTTTACGGAAGGCCAGTACGGTGGGGATAACCCGGATCTCTGGAGGGAGTTGATTCCAGAGAGACAGGGCTCCCACAGAGAAGGCCCTCCCCCGCGGTCCTACCAATCGGCACTGCTTGGTTGATGGGACCTGGAGGAGACCAACTCTGTGGGACTTAACCGGTCGTAGGGAAGTATGCGGTAGGATGCGGTCCAGGAGGTAACCTGGCCCTGAGCCATGTAGGGCTTTAAAGGTTAAAACCAACATCTTAAATTGTGGCCGGAGACTAATGGGCAACCAATGCAGCTGGCGAAGAATAGGTGTTACGTGGGTGTATCTTGGCACACCCACTACGGCTCGCGCAGCTGCATTTTGCACCAGTTGCAGTTTCTGGATACTCTTTAGGGGTAGCCCCATGTAGAGCGCGTTACAGTAGTCCAGCCGTGAGGTGATGAGGGCGTGAGTGACCGTGAGTAAGGCCTCCCTCTCCAAGTAGGGTCGCATTTTGTTGCAGACATTGCTTGTTCCGTCTATAGGATTTTATAAATTATTTTGGGGCCTCTAATACAGCCTAAATTTAATGAATTAAATTGTATGGATCTTCTTGGAGAAAAGTTAGCGATGCAACTCCCCCTTCTACGCCCTCCCCCCTCCCCCACCCAGTGCTGCGGTACCTTTATTTTTTGGGGGATAGAAGAAGCACAAACTACTTCTAACGTTACCTGAAGTTGCCAAAACCACGGCTCTGCTGTAACGTCTGAGCAAACATCTCATATTTGCGTATATCATTATCGCTAACTGAACGGCGTGCAAAGCGCATTGCTTCTTCAAAGTGATCCCGCCGGATCTCTGGCACTGGGTCATAATCGTCATCCTGTTACAAGACACACAAGAAAAAGCTGTAGCCCCAAGGTGGAGAACACACTCTTAAGAATAGAGCTTGAGATAAGGGAAGGAATCTGGTCTGGTTTTCAATGGAAAAGGGAAAATACTGTGTCCATACCATGGCAGCGCACTTCTGACGCTGCCGTTCCCGTTCTGCCTTGATCTCCATCTCAATGGCCTCACGGATGGCAAGCTTGCAAGCACGCTGACAGATTTCGGTGAGGTCAGCACCAGAGAAGCCATGTGTGATCTTAGCTAGATAATTCAAGTCGACATCCTGTTGGGAAAAGAGATACAAGCTGAAGTATTACCTGTCCAAGTTAGCAAAGTAAGACAAAAATGAGAAGTGAATGCTGAGGGGCAGCAAAAATGTGTTTTAAGGAGTTGACTATATGCCAATTAATTCAGACTTCCATGGTGAATCCGCCATGCCCCATTTTCTGTATTGGAGCAATTTGGTCTTGTCCATAGAATGAGCAATGATAGCAATAGCACTTAGACTTATATACCACTTCACAGTGCTTTACATCCCTCTCTAAGCAGTTTACAATGTCAGCATATTTCCCCCAACAATCTAGGTCCTCATTTTACCGACCTCGGAAGGATGGAAGGCTGAGTCAACCTTGAGCTGGTCGGGATCGAACTCCTGGCAGTGAGCAGAGTTAGCCTGCAATACTGCATTCTAACCACTGCACCACCTTCTGCCATCTTGTTCCTCACTTTGACACTAGAGAACTTCAGGGAAGACTGAGCCACACACCCTCTTTAAAGATGGTCACAATCAGTTCTCCTCTACTGGATGGGTGACACCTGAATCTTGACATCTATTGCTGATTTAGTTTCACACGCCCATTTCTTGGCCCCTTTGACTGACCTTGGCAACTGGTGATTTTCGCAAGTTGGCCTGGAGGATCGCTACGCGAGACTTGTCATCAGGTAATGGGATGTAGATGAGCTGGTCCAGACGTCCTGGACGAAGGATGGCTGGGTCAATGATGTCTGGTCTGAAAAGAGTTGGCAAAGAGACAAGAAGTTTCATGGGTTGCTTTTCCCCTAGGAATGGTCTCCAGCATCTCGACTCAGATGCTACTCTGACAGGAATGCAGCTCTATAGCAGAAGTGGGCAAGATGAGGGGTCAAGGGTACAGAAGACTGCAAAGTTGGTGAGACTATATTCCATTGGGGGGGGGGGGAGATGGTACAGCCTTTGCAGGGAGTTTTGTTTTCAACTATAATAGCAATAGCAATAGCACTTAGACTTATATACCGCTTCATAGTGCTTTACAGCCCTCTCTAAGCGGTTTACAGAGTTCAGCATATTGCCCCCAACAATCTGGGTCCTCATTTTACCCACCTCAGAAGGATGGAAGGCTGAGTCAACCTTGAGCCGGTGAGATTTGAACAGCTGAACTGCAGTGTTGCACTTTAACCACTGCGCCACCTCGGCTCTTAACTCTTAATAAGTTGATACTGAACTGTAGAGCTGATACTACAGTTTTCCTGGGTTTGTTATTTCAAAGGCAGAATCCAATGTACCAGGTTGGAGAAATTATGGCCAAAGGGGGACATAAATTAGATATGGAGGTCACATGTCACCCTGGAGACTTGTTTCCAAAGAAGAGGTCCTGATTTAACTTTTTCTCAATGACCTCTTACTTCTGTCCAGCCTCAATGACCAGCTGAGTAAAAGGGACTCTGGAGGAGGAATAGCTAAACTGGCAACAGGACAAAGAGGTGGATGTTGCCCATGCACCTCCACAGCCCACAAAACTGGACCTTCCTTTCTTTAAATTCTCACCTATTGGTGGCACCTATAATAAATACTGTCTTTTTGTTGGTCATGCCATCCATTTCTGTGAGGATTTGGTTGATGACACGGTCAGCTGCACCCCCGCCATCCCCTGCTCCGCCACCTCGGGCCTTGGCAATGGAGTCCAGCTCGTCAAAAAACAGGATGCAGGGAGCAGCCTGGCGGGCCTGGGAAACAATAGGACCAATATGAGTTAGATAACAAAACATAAGACTGGCAAAGTATGTGTCTTGCGTTCTAAGGCCTTCCGCCTTTCCAGATTAATGCATTTCAATTGGGATGCCTGGATTATAGGACTATCCTTTGGTAAAGTGAAGGTTAGTATTAAAGTTTGTTGCAAAATCGAAACCAGAAGCACACACAGATGACTGATTTAGCTGGATTCAATAACTTCTTTGTAAACATAGTAATATATATATTTACAATACGACAAGTAGAATTCTTCTTCAATCAGTTACAGGTAAACACAAGCAGGAGAGTTAGTTTCATTTCAGCAGAGCTCAGACAAGCACAGAGTGGACAAGAGAGCAGAGTGGACCTGGAGCCACACCCAGCCTTAAGCTAAAGCTTCCAGTTTCGATTCTCTGCACAGACTCAGAAGTGGTTAGCTCCCATTGGCTGACTTAGTTGCTATGCCTATTCATTGGCTGACCTTGTTACCATTGGCTTTCCCAGTTCATGAATATTCTAACAGTTAGATGTATAGTCCCAATGGACCATGAAAAACTAGTGGCTTTTAAACCAGTGTCCTGAGACAATGAACTGAATGGTGGGCAGCTACTAAAAATGGGATGTCTACCCCAAGACAAACAATAGTATATTCCCCAATGGCTTCCTGTAATAAAAGCTCTGGAATTAATGCCATAATTCCACAACATATTTAGAATTCCAAAATAAAGTGGGAGCTCATTCTTTCACTTTTTCATTTTTTTTTTTCTGTGGGTGGCCGGACCTCACAGGAGGCAAGACCTAGCCACTTTTGTCTGGATTCAAGCTAAGCAAGGTTACATTAGTTAATATTTGGATGGGGGACTTCCAGGGAATACTAACGTCGTGGATTACTTTGGAGGGTGAAACAAACATTCACGAAAAATTATGGCAAACCATTTTTATACTGTTACTCAAAAACTGCAGGCATGTCTGGATGAAGCCACCAGAACAAGAGCTCACTTTGACATTATGGGTGACTGGGAAATAGATGATGCCTTCAGTTCCTGCCCCTTCTCCTCCCCCCCCCCCGCCAACTTTGTACTCTGTACCTTGTCAAAAACATCGCGGACGTTGGCCTCACTCTCTCCAAACCACATGGTGAGTAGTTCAGGACCCTTGATGGAGACAAAGTTGGCTTGGCATTCGTTTGCAATGGCCTTTGCCAGGAGGGTCTTGCCACAGCCAGGGGGCCCATAGAATAGCACACCTCGTGAAGGTGTCATTCCAAACTTCAGGAACTTGTCCGGATACTCCACTGGGAACTGATGAAGAACAAGAGAGAAAAGAATTAAGAAACTTGAGCCATTTGTCTTATAAAAGTCAGTACTATTTCTGCTTGAAAAACTACATTCTGACTTTTCTTCATTGTCTGGGTTGTAAAGACCAGCTAAAGATAATGGCTTAACCCTCATTTTCTGTCTTCACTGCACACCACCCATTATTAATCTGGAACAGGGATGGACTATAAAAAAATATCTCACTGCCATGGGAGACAATCACATTATCTGGGGAGTTTATATTCTAATTCCTCTTATGACTGAACACTGGCCGTGCTGGCTGGAGGTGATAGGGAAGCTCAGCAGTTTTCTAAAGATGCCAGAGCTGTGTTAAGAGGACTAGTGCACACAGAATATGTAGCTGACCAACACTCTTCCCTGTGGTTTATAGCTGATCTCAAACACACACACACACACACACACACACACACACACACACACACACACACTTATATGTATGCATGTGAACTTAATATATATTTTATATTTATAGAAGCAGTATCAAATATGTCTGTGATGAAAATGGTTCTGTCAGTGTCCTTCAAGGACCTTACATTCATTACTGTTAAGAGGGGAGAAATGCCAAGGGCACAACTTCCATAATTCTGGTTAAGCTTCCAATCTGGAAGCAATCTGCATCACCTTATTATCCCCACATCATCTCTTAAAATATCAAAGCAAGCAAAAAGCTTGTCTACTTTTGGTCTGTTTTTTTTGCCCAGAGCAGAGATGAGGTCAGCGAGTGCAGAAGTTGTGTGTAAATATTGTGGTGCGAGGATGTGTAGAATTCAGCAATGGAATTTTCTAGAGAATTCTGACATATTCTGTTTGCCCATGTCAGAGCTTTAGTTTAGGAAATTTAGTTTCAAATGATTATGCCCTGAAATGGCATAATCCAAAAGAAATTTGGCATGCTCCATGTTTTTCAGAATGTTCCATTTCTGAATCACTGAATTTTGCTTATCTTAGTGGTGATATCGGATTGAAGTTGGCCTTGATTTTATAACCAAGAGGCCTGTTCAAAGGGGATTTCAAGGTTAAATGATCCAACATACTGCTCATAAAAAAGGCTATAAAATAGAACAGTGCTGGCAGATATATGTTCATTTCCTGCTGAAATATTGCTTTTTGGTTCCTTAGAAATGTATGCATGGATTTTTCCAGTTGCTAAAGGAGGCCACTGCATTACTGTAACTTGGAGCTGCTCTTTAAGCCACTGAGAGCTCTCATTAATGGCAATGCACTATAATGTGCTTTCAACGGAATTAATTTCCTCAAAGTTCTCTCAGCCCTCCATTTTGGAACTTTTCCTTCCCCAGTCTTGATTTACCAGAATGGATGAGCTATTAACAAGTGAGACACACTGAGGTCTTTCACAAGGGTTGGATCTCAGCATAGTTAACATATTGGTACTGTCCTTTATCTTTTTATGCTATGCAGACACAATTATACACACATATGTTCTGATGTGTTTGCACTACTTGTGTGAACGACTGACCTGCACCAGTTCTTGTAGCTCACGTTTTACTTCCTGCAAGCCCCCAATGTCATCCCAGGAGACCTGCGGCACTTCCACCACGGTCTCCCGCAGGGCAGAAGGGTTGCTCTGGCCAAGAGCCCACTGGAAAGCAGAAAGGGCAGCGTGGTTACCACCGCAGTTCGCAGGATAGCACAAAGCACTGAGATCAGTGGCTGCCCCCCAAGAGAGTTCAATCGTTTTGCTCATCTTTGCTTCATTCCTGTAATTAAGCCTAACATTCCATGAGGCTAGACAACATGCCCATTCAAAAGAATAAACCCTTTCTATATTCAGATTGGTGGCATGGATGTGCCACGGGAATACAAGGAGGTAATAGTTTCACAGTATTCATTAATATTCCTTTTTTTAAAAAAATAGTTTTTGATTATATACATTAAAAAAGGACAAACAAACATTAAACAAAACAAAACAGTACATTTACATTTATACATATAAACCTCTATGGCAGGGGCAGGTTGCTCAATTACTGATAAAGGTGCGCTGTGCGCGCATCTCCATGTTTCGTGCGTGCGCCCCCTCGCACGATTTTGCTTCTGCGCATGCGCGGAAGCAAAATCTCGCCAAAATCTCGCACGCACGCGCGTCCCCTCGCAAGATTTCGGTGAGATTTTGCTTCCGCGCATGCGCAGAAGCAAAAAAGCCCAAAAATTCTTAAAAAGAGATGGCGACGCGCAGAACGGACCGGTGAAGACGGCACAAGAGCCGTCGCGCGCAAATTGAGCAATCCACCCCTGCTCTAGGGTTATCCTACGGTAAGTTATCTCCGGGAGTCCCTCCGGGAGTTGGGCGGCATAGAAATCCATTCAAATAAATAATTAAATAAATAAATAAATCTCGACGATCAATTTTGCTTATGCATAATTTACTATACATGCTATATTTTTGTTACAGTTTTTATCTAAATATATACACTTATAATAACTAAAATTATTGAAATCTTATATATATTCATAAATTAAACGTTAGTCAATATGTTTTACTTTCTCCTTTCCAGCCAATTATAAAATAAACTCCAAATTTCAAAATATTCCGAATCCTCTTTCTCGTTTAACTCTATTGTTATTTTATCCAGTTCTGCACAATCTAGGATCTTTTTAATTATTATGCTTTCAGTTGGTACATTCCCTTGCTTCCAATGCTGTGCCAGACATATTATCACTGCTGTAAGGATGTGTAGTATAATATAACAGTATTTTCTTTCCATCTTCTCCTCCAGTATCCCTAATAAAAATGCTTCCGGTTTCATATTTATCTTTTGTTTCGTTATTTCCTCAAGCCAAATTTGTATAATATTCCTATCTACACTGGGAAGAATTTTCTAACCATTTCTGGAAGTTGGGTGGTATTTTATATACATATATATATATATATATATAAAATGAAAAATAACTACCGTAGTTCACAGGAAAAATGATGGAAATGATGAAAGTCTTAGCAATGAACAATGCAGGGAGTCAGATCTAAAACAGTGATGGAGTGCACTTCTATTTTGTAGAGCACAGAAGCTCTTAAGCAACTTTGGAATGATCATAATACTAGGTATCTCCACTAGGTCTTACCTAGAGTGCAAAGTTTTACATTGGATCTGTAGAGGACATTAAATGAGGAGCTCTGAAATGTGTCACAAGACATCGAATCAAATATTTAAATGTAACCTACCATTGTGGGACAATGGTCATCATCTTACATAACTTAGTGACTTGGAGAACAGATATATAAGGAATAATTCAAAAAATATTATCTCTTCTCCATATGATGTGAGGAGGAGAAATGGTAGCCATTTTGAACGGGAAAAAAATAGAACAGAAGATGGCCCAGGTTAAGTAGTCTAGAGCTGGGCTGTGAAACTCGCGGCCTGCGGGCCAGATGTATCATGCACTGGCCACGCCCGGTTTAGCAAAGGGGGAAAAAGTTGCGATACATCACGTGACGATGCCGTGACGATGCGTGTTTGACAGCCCTGGTCTAGAGTATCCTAGAGAGACCCAAAAGAACCAGCTCCTTTGTCTGTTGGTACACAATATGGTAAAGCCAACAATGCTAAAGGAATCTGCTCCACTGGAGGAGCACACTACAGGAAATATCTAAGTGGGAGATTTTGCTATTGTATGCCATATATATATGGTGCAAAATCTTAACACTGATTTGTAAGGATTAATTTGCAGGAGTGTTGGGGTGTGGGCACGGAGTTGTATGTGAAGAAACTGAACCTGTATGAAGAATTTATTTTCCATCAGTGGTACAAATTTTAATTTCAAATTAGACCCTTGAGTATTTGTTTAGGAAAAGACCATTGAAGAAATTCATCAAAGAAACAGATTACTCTTCCTAGTCGAAGTAGAAATCTGGACTATATGAAAAAAACAATTCAGGCATACAGTAAATATTCTAAAAGAACCCCCTCAATTTTTAATATATGTGTAATGTATGTAATAAGGGGATAAGTACAAGATATTTGCATTTGGATCCAGATGAGATTTTAAAAAATGAACAAGAGATTCTGCAAGAGTATGGAACATACTTGACAAAAGTATGAATGACACATAACAACACAATGTTACTTCATATAGTGCACAAATCACAATGCCCATTTGTTTTGTTTTGTTTGACAAAAAACCCGAATACAGAACTTTTTAAAAGTGAATGAATATGGCCTAATTCAATAAATTACGAACCCTATTCTGTGGTGTGCACTAATGGCCCCAGTCACCAAGAAAAAAATGGTAAAATGCCCTTTTGTATGGATCTGCAAAAGCTAAGTGATGCCATAGTTCCAGAAAGATACTTCCCCAGACTTGGAAATGACATAAAGGACAAGTTGCAGGAGGCATAGGTCCATGCAATGCAGAGAATCCTTAATTATAATATCCCTGCCAAATAGACCTTGGAAAAAGCTGGGTGCTATCCTGTGTGGATTTAAAGGATGACAAAACCTGATTGTTGTCAACTATTTTTCTACAAACATAATGTCAGTCCTATAAAGTACACCAGACTCAGCAACAGATGCTGTGTGGGCCTAAAGCTACTTTTATTAGAACAGCTATAGCAGTGTTTCTCAACCTTGGCAGTTTGAAGATGTGTGGACTTCAACTCTCAGAATTCCACAGCCAGCAACGCTGGCTGTGGAATTCTGGGAGTTGAAGTCCACACATCTTCAAACTGCCAAGGTTGAGAAACACTGAGCTATAGTAACATAATTTTGCAAGTCCGAATGTGCTTCCCCTACTCCCTCTTTTATCTTCGTATGAATTGGGGGTGGGGCTGCCTGAGGTGTTTTCATACACCATTTTTTTAAATATGAAGTCAATTCACATTTATGTGATCATTGCCTTGGTAACGAAAATTTCCTCTAGTCATCAAGGCCAACCTCTGTACTGTTTACGCATAGCGATACTTTTCCCCCAAAACTTATCTGTCACAGCAAGATTGTACAATAAACTAATACTTTTCCCTATGTTGGCATTTCAGATCTCCCTATGACTGGTAATTATACCTAGCCCACTGAAGTAATGTACAACTGAAGTCATTTTGAACACCTTGTTAACTTTCACCATAACTCCGCTGCAGGCAAAGGTGATCACTGAGAGCTTTGCACCTGTGTGATCTACATATGGCTCTTCTGAGATTCAGATTGGCACTATTAATCACCTGACAAATTATTAAAGAGGATAGCAACTCTACTTTTCATTCCACTTTAAAAGAAATGTGAAGATAGAAATGGGCCAGTCTGGGCAAAGCAGACGTTGAGGCCAAAGACGTTATGAAGACTTTGGATAAAACTGCTGCCATTTGGTTTGAGAACTATGGGAAGAAGGAAGTACCGCAAATTGGATGGGGGGTGGGGGAAGCATGACAGTAGCCTTTGAAAGTTATACACTCCGGACTTCTGGTGGCACCGCGAGCTTCGTTGGACGCTCTTTATGGGCGCTCCATTCCAGGCTCCGTAAAAGCCGCCAGATAAGCCACATCAGCTGTCTGGCGGCTTGGAAACTCCCGTCCCGGGCAAAGGGAGGGGAGAAGAGCAGATGGGCAGAGGTAGAGCCCCCCTAACACCCCAGAAGAAGATCTGGGGTGCGAAGGGCAAGGGCTCCCTTGAAGCCTGTCACAGCTCCGGACCTGGAATGCCTCCGCTTGTTTTTAGCGGAGCAAGAAGCCTCAACCATCTCTGCTGGTAACTAATGGTTTTATTACTTATTACTCTAAACAATGCAGCAGACGGAACATAACGGGAGAATCAAACAGCAAGTATCTTTTACTTAACTCCAGTGTTGTTTTTTTTGATTTTCTGGAGGCAACAAAGTAGCTAAAGATGGCGCTTGGAATTTCAAAGGGTGTGGAGAAGGCGGAAGTTATTGAAACTACTGAGAGTTCCGTTTTCTAACAGCTGCCTGTAAGAAATCTTTTTTACTTTATATTTTTCACTTTTTACCTTGATGGACTTTGCTTTTTAAATATATAAGAATTAAAACAAGCCAAGATGTCTTTAAAATTGGCAAAGACTGCTCCTTTTAAAAGAATAGAAAAAGTTGAAAATCTTTTTCTGCAAGACTTTCTCCCCCCAACACAAATCTGTACGCTAGAGACGTGGCAACAATCCATGAAAGAAATGCAAAAGGAGATTGCTTTAGCAGTTAACAAAAAAATTAAAGAAATCAATGGAAAAATTACTGAAATTAATGGAAAAATACAAGCTGTCTCAGAGGAGGTTTCATCTCAGACTCAACAAACTAAAGATAATGTGGAAATTGTACTTAAAACCGTGGTATCTAATATAGAATTATTGAAACAGGACGTTATTGAAATTAAACAGACCACGATGACTTTGGGTGAAAAAGTAATGGAGATGCAGAAAAAAATTGAAGTATCTGAGGCAGAATTAACGATGGTTCAATATAAAGATATGCAATTTGCTCTACGCCTGAGAGGAGTAAAAGAAAACGGATAAGAGGATTTAAAAGATAAAATTGTGGATGTATTGGGGCAGTTTTTGGGGGAGACAAAAGTGGAACTGGGAGGTCAGATTGAAAAAATATACCGTGTCAATTCTTGGTTTGCAAAAAAAAATCATTTGCCAAGAGACATTGTAATATATTTTACTACAAAAGCACTGCGAAATCGAATCTTACAGGCGACTTATAAAAATAAGCTGAAGGTGGAAGAACATGAAGTTTTGATATTCAAGGAAATTCCTTCCAAAATACTTAAAGCACGTAAAAATTATACTTTTCTGGTGGAAGAGTTGAAACTGCAACAGATAAAATACACATGGGCTATTCCGACTGGATTATCGGTTTATTATAAGGCAGAAAGATATAGACTCAATACGATTGCTAAAGCAAAGGATTTTCTTGCCAACGTACTAAAGGAGGGGACACTGAAACCACCAGAAGACAAAGGAAACAAGAATGTTGAAGGAGAGGGAAAGGAAGATTTGCATATTCCACAACAGAAAGAAATTCTGAATAGACAAGAACAAACAAATGATTCAGGACAGATTAGAGAAGTATTTGCCGAAAGTGAAAGTATTGTAAGTAAAGAAGAATTGAATTACTCATCTCAGTCCTCAACTCCTCGAAATGAAGTAAGACTAAATCGACACATTTTTAGATCTCAACTTAAAGAAATATTCAGCTCCTCTCGCAGATTTGAAAGCGAGGGGAATTAAAAATTGATGTTTTAGTGCTAGTAGAATAAAGCAGGATAAAGCAAAATAAGTAAGAATAAAGTGTAAATGTATATAAGAGGATGTATAAGGTTAGAGGAAAAAATGAAGTTTCAGTGTTAGTAATAAAACAAGGAAAAAGCAAAATAAGCAAGAATAAAATGTAAATGTGTATATGAGGATGTACAAGGTTAGAGGAATTAAATTATAGGAGGTTTAATTATAGAAGGTAAAGTGATGTAATTGAGATTAAATTGGTTTTAAATAGTATGATGGAATTAATAATACAATTTGGGGAATAGGGATAGAAGGTAATGTAATATAATAGATTAAATTGGTAGAGAATAGAATTACACTATACGGTGGAAATAAGTATAGAGTGTAATTTAACATAATTAAATGATTGTAAAGCTGTTATGTATTTTTTAGATACGGGTTAATTTGTTTCTGAATTTAATAATTGTGGTTAGGTTGTTGGTAGTATAAGATTGGAAGTGGAAATTTTATAATATTGTAAAAGCTATTTAAATGATATATTTGATAATGGAGAAGAAGGATGGATTATATTTGAATTAAGTATTAGATTAAGAAGACTGTGAGGGATATATTTCAATTTAAATTTTTTTAGTTTAATTAATAATATAAGGAGTTAAGATTTTATGATATTTGGAAGTTAACAATTTGTTAGGATATAGTAGTTTATATTTGTGTAGATTACATATATCCTGTGTATGTTCCGGGAAGTCCAGGGAGGGGGGAGGGGGAGAAGGGGGGTAGGGAGGGGGGGGAGAAAATGTTACAAAAATGTTTGTACTTTGTACTTATAAAACTTTTTCAATTAAAAAAAAAAGAAAGTTATACACTCCGATGAAAACCAGGTACCAAATCTTTAATAGAACTGAAGATATCTTCACAAGCTTCCTGAGAATAAACATCCTTCAGATGGGAAAATAAATATGGAATATCACGTCCACTTACAGAGACTACATCTGATTCAGCTGGCGAAAGTAACAAAAGCACTGGTTTCAAAGTTATAACTAATTCAGGTCAAGCGAATAAGGAAACGTTTGAGATTTAGAGCTAAGTAATTACTGTTCAAAAATGACTCTATAGTTCTAAATATTGTTTCAAAAAGATGGGAGAAAAGATAGAGTGGAAAAGTAGAGTTCTTACTACATTCTTACTTTTCTCTTTCTTCTTTCCTGCCCTCTTTACTCCTCTCTATTCTCTTTTCTTTAGTTTGTTATTACATTTTACTATTATAATCAAAATATAGAGTGTATAGCAGAAGAACCATGCATATGCTTGCTACAGATGTGACACATCAATAAAAAAATTATCCCAACACAAGAATAACAAGATAACAAGACACATACTACCAATTAAATCCAATCCTAAACATCTGCACTTTGAACAAACACAGTTGGAAGCCATTTAGTAATTATAAAGAAAATGGTCTTTGCAAAAATCAAGATCCCGTTGTGTATACTTAGAAAAATGTTGAGTCCATTTGTCTGTAATCAGTTTTTAAGTCTGTGTTAAAAAGCAAAAATGTAATAAATCCGTAACACTGAATGAAGAGGCTGGAGGAGTAAGGCTGCAATCTTCTCCGTATTTGGGGCAGAGTGTTCTGGGATTGGTTTTTCTGAGAAACTGGGCTCTATTGACAGGAACTAAATAGCAAAAGTAAATTGTTATAGAAAAATATAGATGTAGCTATTGGATGCCCAGAACCAGCCTACCTGGAAATCATCCATGGTGACAGCCATAGCATTAAGGATGTCAGCATCGATTGTATCGTCCTCCAGGTCAATGACACTCATCTTCTTACGGATTGCTTGGAGTGCTGCCTCAGAACACAATGCTGCCAGATCAGCACCCACATGACCATGGGTCTCATTGCCCACCTGCAACCACAGTACAGGTAAATCAGAACATTTAATGGGGGAAACCAGGGGGAGACCCCAGCAGCCTATCTGGGCTCCTCCCAGTATTTATTTGATCACATTTGTATAGCTCCTAATCCAGGTCTTCAAACTTGACAACTTTAAGAGTTGTGGACTTCAACTCCCAGAATTCTCCAGCCAGCATAGCTGGCTGGAGAATTCTGGGAGTTGAAGTCCACAAGTCTTAAAGTTGCCAAGTTTGAAGACCTCTGTCCTAATCTCACATAGTAACTCTGGGTGGCATGCATAATAATAATCCAAGATATAAGGTATATAAACTATATAAAAGGAATATAAAAGGCACCAAAACAATTAATTTAAATTAAAATAAAAACCAGATAAAAACAAATTTATAAAATGGCAGGAAAATGTTTACAGAGTGTATTCCATTAACCATCATACAACCATCTAACTTGCTCCAATCTATCATGGAATGCCCAAGCTAGTTGACAAAACCATGTTTAAGGGCCCTCTGGAACACCAAGAGGGTTGGGCCAACTGCACTGGGAAAGGAGAGGGGGGGGTGATGTTCCACAGGTTGGGAGCTTCAACATCCCACTTGTAGCCCCCAAATATCCTGGAATTCGGCTGCTAAACATTCAGACAGAAAATGGCTCTTTGATTGTAGTGGTACTGCTTTATTTTAAGAGTAGAATGGGGGAGAAATCACAACTGTGAAAGGCAATGGTCCAGCTTGTGTGAAATTTGCAGCTGCTGTAATTTAATCTGTGACTTCTCCTTTAAGATAACATGTTTGAATCTCTATCTTTCCATTCTTCTCACTCTTCATTTTTTGCAAAATAATGTAACAATGTAAGAGTGATGAGCCACCTCTAATATCCCCATCCTTCTGCAATTTTGTTGGAATGTACAGTATCTTTCCTAATTCCCATAACCCAATTTTTATTCCAGCTAACTTCTTAATGAGATATTCATTTGGTCTGTGTACCCTAATCAAGCTAATGTAATCATGGCCTTAGTCCCAGAATCCAAGACAGCTGTATGTTTAGTTTTCTAACTAATGGAAGCAATTTACGCTGGCAGTTGTTAACAATGTAGCTTTTACAATTTACTAACTGATATAAGTATGGGTGTTAGCTAGTCTTACATGTCCATTATCAATAAACTCAATCAAAAGAAACTGCAACATGAGTAAGGTGACCAGACGTCCCGCTTTTGGCGGGACAGACACGCTTTTCAAGCGTGTGTCCCGCGTCCCGCATTCTTTTCAAAAAGTCCCGCTTTTTTGAAAAGAATGCCGAAACAGCGGGACGTCTGGTCACCTTACCGTTTACCCCAAGGCTTAACTGTTTGAAGAGACACATGCCTGCATGCACGCCCAGGGCATTCTCAGCTTACAGCAACTCTAGGGTTAATGGCCTAAATCCAGCAAAGGGGAAGCACAAAAGAGAGGTACCGGAAGCAAGTTGGGCGGAATTTCAGCGAGGCGGCTGCCGACTGGGGAGAGGGGGAAGGGGGGCTGCTCCTCCTCTCCTTCCCCCGCCCCATCCCTAGCCCCGCCCTCGGAGGCGCCGCTGCTGTTGGGATGCGGGTGGAGGGGTGAGGGACGAGGAGCCGTCGGCGCTGCCGTCGCCGGTTTCAGCTCCGGCGGCGGCGCAAACAGCCCTTCCTCATCCCCCTCCCCTTCCTTCCCCCCGTCGCCTCGCTGCCGCCGTTGCCCTGGGGCAGGGTGGGCGACCGGGAGACCGCGGCAGTTGGATGGCTGGAGCTCGCGACAGGTAAGCTGCCGGCTGCCTCCTTTCCCCGTCTCCTGCCTCCCGTTCGTTGCTTGCCAGCCCGGCCCCAGGGCAGCTCCCAAAGGGGAGGCGGGAGGCGAGGAAAGGCCTCCCGAAGGGCTGCCGGCTCCCGAAGGGGAGGCGGGAGGCGAGGAAAGGCCTCCCGCCTCCCCCCCCACCTGGACGCCGACATTTGCTGTGTTTTGCCCTCTGAGCATGCGCAGCGTTCTGCGCATGCGCAGAGGGCAAAACAAATGGCGGCGCCCAGGCGCCCCCCCCCCGTCCCGCTTAAAAAAAAAAATCTGGTCACTTTAAACATGAGTGCCTTCTGAATAAAATTACCAAGAAAAGTTATTGCTATTAACAAGAAATCCTTAATATTTGTACAGTAGATATTCAGATATGTAGCCCCAATTCATAGAATAAGCTGAACGAAGTGCAATTTTGCTTATCTTTACCCCTTAAAACAGTTTATTCTTTGTCCTTACCCTCTCCAGGTCCACATCATCAGCCAGTTTCATGTTCTTGGTATGTATCTGTAAGATTTCCAGTCTTCCCACTGAATCTGGAATTCCAATGTCAATTTCTCGATCAAAGCGCCCTGCAGAAAAGCAGTGAGTAAACAGGATCGTCCAGTCCTGGAATATATACTTTATCCACACAACTATCATATTTAATATATATCAGGCATTAATTGGCATGCAGACTGATGAAAAGAGATGATGCCTGCTTGTTCCCAATACACTCCAAAGCTCACAGAGCCTGGGGGAAATGGTATTGTTAGATAGACAAAGAGGGGGAAAAATCCAGTCCCCAAATGCAGAAAGCTTGCATTCTTTTCATTTAATAAGTTAAGCATCAGTGACAGCCACTTTTAAGGCATGCCAGTCAACATTTTTAGACTGAAGGCTTTTTTTAGCTGATAACTAAAAGTAACTTGTGATTTTGATACATGATATCATTATGAATGGCATATAATAGGGGTGTCAAACTCACGTTGCCACGGCAACATCACGTGACACATCTCAACTTTTTTTCCCTTTGCTAAACCGGGCGTGGACGTGGCCAGTGCCGTGGGCCGTGAGTTTGACAGCCTTGGCATATAAGATCAGATCTCAGACAAGAGAAAGGCAGGGGCAGAAAGAGAAAAATGTGGGGCAGATTCTTACCAAATCGACGCAAAGCAGGATCAATACTGTTTGGTCGGTTAGTGGCAGCCATAACTATGACATGAGAGCGTTGCTTCAGGCCATCCATGAGGGTCAGGAGTTGGGAAACAATCCGGCGTTCCACTTCCCCATGTGTCTGTAATGGGAGTGCAAGGAAGAACCATAGACTCATAGAAGAAAAGAAGATGCTCAAATATCAGCAACAGTGCCATCCTAGAGAAGCCAACAAACCTTCCTAGATTTCAGAGTGTGAGCACAGCACCTCCTAGTGGAAGAACTGCACGAGACTGTTACTGGAGGCAAGAAAGGAATAAAGGCTTGGAAAGTATGAGATGCATTATTTGCAGTATTGCCTTGTTTGGATATTGGATTTAAACAAGTTCAACTCCCTGCTCAGCCAAGAAACTCACTGGATGACCTTGGGCCATCACTGTCTCCCAATACAACTAATTAACTCACCCAATTCCTAAAAGGTCTGTGAGGGGCGTGCATAAGCGCACCATTGTGCCTACCGTCCCTGTCTTACTGTCCTATTGTCCAAATTTACCTGTACCTAGTTTGCTTTTGTTTATGTTTATACCATACCTGCTATCTTGTACATGTTTTGACAAAATAAATAAATAAAATAAATAAATTATAATCAGAGAATTTTGAAAATAAAACATGGGGACAGAAAACCATGTATAAACACCTCCTGAACAAGAAAGATACAACCCATTACAAATATTCATTCATTCATTTATAAATCAAGGTAATATTTTGTTTAGCAGCACCTTGTCCACTGACCACAAATTCCAGCAAGTGTTTTGCTAGCTCTTCTGTATTATGACTTTAGATGGCATGAGACTAGGACAACACTTATTCTTAACACTTAACAGGGTAAAGATTTCTACTACCCCAACCCTGCAGGTTATCAACCCCTTCATCCTGCCGTGAATTTTATTTCATATTGCCCACTTCTCTTCTACATAGGTTTTCTGTGCTCTCTAATTTTATTGTGTATGCAGTAGCCCCGCCTGCCTTTTCATATAACTCACCAAAGAAAAAGATCCATTATCTCTCAGAAGCCTGGATCTACACATTAGTACTGAGGAAAGAGATCAGGACTTTGTACAAATTAATGTTTCGTCCACTGAAGAAATCTTATCATCTTTGAGGCTACTCTTTGTATTGAAACATCTCTACCAACGTCTGAGGTTGGGGCAACTGAATGGACCAATTTGGAGATGAAGCTGCAGAGACCATGAATGTTTCTTTAAGATTTCCTCTTTGCTTTCAAGAAACCATCCCTTACCTTCTCCCTCTTGGGAGCAATAGCATCTAGCTCATCAATAAAGATAATAGCTGGAGCATTCTTCTCAGCCTCTTCAAAGGCTTTACGTAAGTTGCTCTCAGATTCCCCAGCCAGCTTGCTCATGATCTCTGGGCCTGAAGAAGCAAGACAGAATATGAACAAAAGGACTCCAGGACTCTTTAACAAACATCAGGGTTTTGTTCTGCCCCAGCTAAGAACGTAGCACAACACACAGTTTGTACGAACTTATTTAATCCAATAACCACTACTAATAACTGTCTTAGCAGTGGATATGCACACACCAATCTAAAAGCAGTCTTTTCTTGCAAGCAACCAGCTGCTAATTAGTCTTCATTAACAGCTGGTATCAGTTCAAAAAGTCTTAAAGCAAAGAAGAGCAATTAGGTCTTGATATCTTACGAAGCTTCAGAGAGTTGGCAAAATGCCTAGAAGTAATCCTTGATAACCAAACCGAAGCAGAGAAACAAAGCAGAGGTTTTTCACAAAGCAACTATGACCAGACAGATTTCCAAATGTTGTTTCCTGCAACCTTTCAGCTGCCTCTGATGTCCTTAAGTAGACTAGGGAAGTGGCCAATTAGCCCCAAGTCTTACTCCCGAGGAGACCTCCTCTGGAGTAACCATTTCTGCCTCTTGGCAGCTCTGCGTGCTCGTGCGTTAAGAAGAGGAGAAGCCTCTTCTTCCTCATCACTGCCAAGAGGTGCTGGAGGTTCTGAAGGCCCTGGCTGAACCTCAGCCTCTGGCACCGAGTCCTCGGCAGCCTCATCACTGTCCGACTCGGATGTCAGCTGCGCAGGCCGCTGATGCAACACCAGGTCGGTCTCCTCTCGAACGGGATCCGCTATCAGCTGCACAGGCTGCTGGCGGGCCACAACAGGTTTGGAAAGGAGGACCTACTTGTTTTTAGGATTGCCACTTCTGTTGTTTCTCGTTTGGTCATTGCCCAGAGTTGTAAACTTCATTGCACTGGTTTCCATTATTTTGTTGTGCCACTCTACAATATACGTTGATTCCATTACAATCATCATATAGAAATGTGGCAGCTAGGAGAATATGGATGTCCCGGATAGTTATTTTTTTTCTATGACACTCGCGTAGAAAGACTCACATCATGCCACGTTTCTTACCATTGATAAGAAAAAAAAATGCTCCAGTTTCATTTGCAACTGCCCGAGCTACAAGTGTTTTCCCAGTTCCAGGGGGCCCATAAAGAAGAATCCCTCTTGGAGGCTGAGGAAGGAAGAGAGAAAGCAGAGGAATCCCATCAAATTAACATGCAATAAGTAATTGGCTCAACTGGCAGTGATACAACCAACGGAGATATTCGGGGCAACAAATTAGGTGATGATATATAGTACAAGCCTCTAGCATGCTCTTATTCTTTTAGCAATGAAAGTTTACATTACAAGGCCTAGCCTGCTTGGAAAGAAAGATGGAGAGATTGCAATCAATAGAAACCGAAACAGAATGTCCATCTGCCCATGATAGAACATTATGGCATATTTTAAAGCTAAGAAGGATGGCGAACAATAATATGGAAATTATGGTAATCCTAGCTCTCCACTGTGGTACCTTCACTCCAATTGCTTTGAAGAGCGCTGGGTGTCTCAATGGCAGTTCCACCATCTCTTTGATCTGAGCCAACTGTTTACGGCAGCCCCCGATGTCATCGTAGCCAACATCATTGAGGCTCTCCTCTTCATCCTAACAAAAGGCATACAGAAGACACACCACAAGATCATCGCAATGAATCACGGTCTCTCTTCCCAGCCAGGACAACAGTATAATACAGCCACAATTGAATTGGAGACTCATATCTGTATGCTCCTCTGCAGCAACATTTGGAATAACCGCAGAACTTGCTCTTAAAATCTTATCCCTATTGTCAAGCCCTTCAAGCTAATCCAGACAAGAAGCACAAACCATAAATACTAATACTACCATTTTTGTTACAGGAACAATGTTTTTATGTTTTTAATTGTATACCGCCCAGAGTCACTTTGAGAACGAGATGGGTGGTGCTCTAAATTTGATAAATAAACAAAACAGAATCTTGCAAGTCTGAAAGCACTTCTCTCCTTCTTCGCTTTTACTTTTTAGAAAATTAGGGAGTATCCTTTCTGAGATGGTTCCCATTCCCCCTTTCCTTCTGTGAGCTGAGATACCTTCTGCATGACAGTGGTCTAAGTCGTGGCTTTTTCCTCCTGTCTCCCAAGGTCATTCTCACAGACCATTACACTCCTGCACTATTCCCATTGGAAACTGTTGAAGAGCCTCTAGCATCAAGTTCTGGCTACTGGGTTCCCATTCTTGAGATGAATCTCATTAGCTCTCCCACATACCTCTCGTTTGATGGGCTCCCCTTCACAATGGATAATTGTGTCAGGAGCAACAATGCAGTGGGGACTGGGATCGACTTCCACCACCTTAAATTCCACAGCCCTCATTCCACCACGTACAAGGAAGATATCACCTAGACAGAGCAGAGGAATTGCATTGTTAGCTCAATTCGTTATCTTCCTCAGAACTGAACCACAAAATCAAAGTGATGACCCATGATAAGGATTAGGATATGGCAATAGGGGTGAAACAAAAAAAGGTAAATTTTTAGCTAGTGAAGGCACTGCAAAAGTAGGTCCAGCTGCAAAACCTAATTCATGTCCCCAGTTCCTATTGGTTGTAGGAAAAATGCTTGCTCTGGTGAGGCCCACCTGACAGCCTTTACTCCCCCATAATTCTAGAAAATGACAAAGATCTTCTCCACCAAACTTTTAACTTTAACTGGACTGATTTTAATAGTACTGATTTTAATTTTACCTGATTTTAACTATACTACATTGTTTTTATTTTTGTTCTACAATCTGTATTTTGGTTGCTGTAAATTGCCTTGAATGTTGCATGGAGAGAAAAGTGGGATATAAATGTAACCAATAAATAAGAGACTAAAAGACCATCCGGAGACTGCAATTGGTACAGAATGCAGCTGCGCGAGCTGTGGTGGGTGTGCCGAGATACACCCACGTAACACCCATTCTCTGCCAGCTGCATTGGCTGCCTATTAGTCTCCGGCTGCAATTTAAGGTGTTGGTTTTGACCTTTAAAGCCCTACATGGCTCAGGGCCAGGCTACCTTCAGGACCACATCCTACCACACACCTCCCTACGACCAGTTAGGTCCCACAGAGTGGGCCTCCTCCAGGTCCCATCGGCCAAACAATGTCGGTTGGTGGGGCCACGGGGGAGAGCCTTCTCTGTGGGAGCCCCGTCCCTCTGGAACCAACTCCCACCAGAGATCCGGACTATCCCCACTCTACTGGCCTTCCATAAAGCCGTAAAAACATGGCTCTTCCGGCAGGCGGGGTGAAAAAGAAGATCAGATTCCCCCCATGAATGAGTGATTTTTTAAAGTAATGTATTGGGTTTTTTTAAAACTATGATGTTTTTATATGATTGTTCTTATCTATGCTGTACGCCGCCCTGAGTCCTACGGGGTTGGGCGGCTTATAAGAACGTTTATTAAATTAAATATTAAATTAAATTAAATTAAAGCAGTACAAGCAGCTGAGGGCTGATGACACTGAAAAGGGGGCAATTCCAGCCTCTTGGCAGCATCCAGAGTTGTAAAGAGCAGCTATGGGGCAAGCAGCTCTTGCGCCATTTTCATTATTCTTCTGGCCTATGACCTAAGCCCATGATGGCAAACCTATGGCACGCGTGCCCAAAGTGGCACATGAAGCCATGTCGCCCGGCATGCGCGGCCTTGCCTGTTTGTCTTCCGGGTTTCTGGTGCATATGCGCGCACGATGATCAGCTGTCCTTCATGCGCATGGCAGTGCTGAAAACAGGTGTGCGCATGTGCACTGGGCAGCTGATTGTCGGGTGTGCATGCGCCCCAGAACATGGAAGTTCGGCTTTTCCAGAGCGCGATCCCTTCGCGTGTGCGACAGTGCCGAAAACCGGCCTGTGCATGTGCGCTGGCCAGCTGATCGTCAGGTGCACATGCATGCTAGAACTTGGAAGTTTGGCTTTTCCAGAGCGCGGCCCCGATGAGCATGTGTGCACATGCACGACGTTTCCACACAACCTTTTCAGCACTCGGTGCCGAAAAGGTTCGCCATCATTGACCTAAGCCCTTAATACTGTATGAGATGGAGGAAGACACCTAAGGGAAAAGGGGTTATAAAGACAGTGTTGACTCAGCTACAGGAGTTGGCAGTACTTGAGCATTAAAAACAAGCTTGTGGCAAAAAAAAAAACCCTAGTACTGACTTGGGTGGATGAGTTTGGTGTAGTGCTTAAGGCATCATCTTCGAAACTGGGAGATCATGAGTTCTAGTCCTGCCTTAGGAACAAAGCCAACTGGATGACCTTGCACCTGTTACTCTCTCTTAGCCCTAGGAAGAAGACAATGGCAAACCACTTCCGAAAATGTTGCCAAGAAAACTGCAGGGACTTGTCCAGGCAGTTGCCAGGAGTCAACACTGACTCAAAGGCACCAACAACAAAGAAACAAAATTTTGGGTTAATCTTGGTAGCTTGCGAGCTAAAGCATCCATCCCATCAAACCAGCAGCAGTTAATAAAGAGTTTAAATTGTTTTTAATAATTTTAATGTTTAGTTGTTCTTTAAAATGTTGTACGCCGCCCTGAGTCCTAAATAAATAAACAAGAGGTGCCTATACAACTGCTTTCTTTTTCTCTATCTCAAAAAGTCTCTCACCAGCTCTACTTCTCTTTATCCTGTCCTGAGGGACAGGTCCAGTGAGATGACATATAAACAATGACTACTTGGTGCTTTTGATTTCTGTTTTGACAGCCTGATTGATTTCAGGCCAATCCAATAGTTAAAGAGGCCACTGAGAAAACGGCTCCAATTCTTCATCAGTAAAGAGGTAGACTGCTCAAGTGAAAGAGAGAAACGTTATTCTACTCTGCCAGTCCAGCTGGCTTGCTTGTAGCAAGGGGAAAATGGCAGGCAAGTGAGCCTGACAGAAGGGGGACAGCGTAGTGGGAGTGCCATTGCTGGCGCAATCATTTTCTAAGTGATTCTGTCAATTCTCACCTTTATGTACAGGACGATAGGCTTCCAGAAAGTACGGTTTGAGGTAAACTTCAAAGAGGTTCCCAGTCAACCCTGCAATAGTGTCATCGATGGGGAGAACATGAATCCTCTTTCCATACTTCACATCCGGACAGGCCTGTACACTGGAAATAGAAAGACTCAAATGGCCTCATCTGAGGTCAGCATTGTGCTACACACATCCACTGCTTACACATAATCCCCCAACGTTCATCTATGGAGGCTTCCACGATGGATGATACTGAAACAAGGATTGGATAGGGCCAGAGCATCTAGGCATCTATTTTTTCTCCTGCATCATTCTTTTTCCTCCTCTCCCTAACAGACCCATTTCTCTACTCAGCAGCAAGCTGAGAAAATAAAAAAGGAACCCTCATCCAAGATCTCAGCTGACTTCTCACTCAAGGGCCTTTGAAGTAAAGCCAAGGCATTTACAGCTCTAGGATTGTAGGTTGCCCACCACTGAAGTAAAGCCAAGGCATTTACAGCTCTAGGATTGTAGGTTGCCCACCACTGCTTTACAGATATCCTGGCTCTATAGGGCAGGTCGCCATAGCATTTATTCAGTTCTAAAAGTGCTATTCGGACAACTTCTAAGATTATTTTATCTATATGCAGTAGTTGTGCTTTTCCTTCAAGAACTCCAGGCAGCACGGATGGACATATTTCCTCATCTCATTTTCCCATTCGATAATTCTATGAGATACACTAAACTAAGATAGTGACCTTGCTAAAGTTACTCAAATACTATGACTAAGAGACTTGAACCTGAGTTTCCCTAATCCTGGTCCAACATTCTAATCACTTCACCACATCTAGAGAAATTATTGTTAAGGCTGTTTCCTTCTAAATTGTTGAAATCCCCCTATTTAGGCCTACATTTTGTTTTGATGCTTCCTCTTTCTGAGCCTAAACTAACTGTGGTATGTTTGCATTTTAGCTTTCGTCAACAGCATTTCCTTTCCCACCCCTATTCTATTTTGGGATGCCCTCACCTGACCACATCTCCAAGGCGCACACGGAGGTTGTTACGGGTGACGCGGTTCATTCGAATCTTCTCGTTGTGGCAAGAGTCATCAGTAAGAACAATGCATACTGTCTCCCTGCGTTTCTTTCCCTTCATTAGCACCGTGTCTCCACGGAACAAGTGCAGTTCTTCCATTTTAGCCTGAGGAGAATCAAAATAGTTTGGTTTTGACCCTCCAGCACATCTGTGCTACAAAGAAGACTACAACATGCTCATTTTGTATAAGCACTGGGCAAATCATTACTTGTGGACAAAATCAAACTGTGAGATTTGTTAGTTCAGAACCCATAGTTGCCATCACCCCAAATCCTACACACATAGGCTATATGTATGTAGCCAGCATGCACTGGAGATGAAGTTGTACCTGTTGCAGGCTCTTTGTGTAATCAGGTTGCTCAAAGGCTTCCAATGAAGCCTTTCTGCCCAGAGATATTGCATTATATGCTCCCAAAGTTAAAAGAAATGCTTCCCGGGGAAATGGCCTGTTGTTAGTGCAGAGGAGCAAAGGGGGCTGCTCCTGAGACATTATGTACAAATATTAAGAGCACTGATTACAGCAGATGAGGAACTGTCTCTCTTTGTCGATTTTCCTCATTGTTTCTTAGCATTGTGAGCTGTATATGGAGATGGTAGGAGGATGAAAAATAGATGTTGGCTTGGGGGGAAAAAAGTAGTGACAGGCAATTGGATAGCTGGTGGAAGGCTGCAACCTGGCAGATGAAGGAAAGCTGCCTGGCTTCCCTTCTTTAGAGATTGCAGTCTAACCAAAGATGTCTGGATGTCAGAGATGGTAGAAAGCCTCAACCAGAAAGTCATCCTTTTTAATACTAGGTATGCTATTGGGAAAAAAGCCTCGTATCCAAGATTTTGTGTTAACCTGTATGTATTTTACAGACCTGCATGACAGAAGAAGGCTGTGTCTATTGGGATACTCAATGTTGTAACAGACTAGGGATGGGAAATAGAGAACCATGTGGCTGAGTGGCTATCTTCTACCAGATAATCTGTTAATTTTGATTGTCGGCTGCTATGTTTGGATGGTCAAGATGACATACCGTATTTTTCGGAGTATAAGACGCACCTTTTTACCCTCAAAAAGAGGGAGAAAACTTGGGTGCGTCTTATACACCGAATGTAGCCCCACCCAGCCACCCCCATCCTTTGGCCTCTGCCTGCCAGCAATTTACCTCTTTGCAGCAAACAGGGCAAAGCACAAGAAGAGCACAAGAAGAGATAAACTGCCTCCCGACCTACAGCTGACGGAGGCTTGCAAGCCACGTGGTAAAATGAAACTGAAACTAAGGTGGCTGTGATGAGACATATTGCTGGGAGATAAACTGCTGGCAATATTAGACTGCTGAAATTGCAAGAAGGCAAGCTAGAGCTTCTGTGGCTCAGCAATAGAGCTCTTGCCTCACAATCAGGAGGTTGTGAGTTCTATCCTAGGTACAGGCAGATTCTGTTAATATGTTATTTTGTTAAATGTTTGTAGAGTGTTCAAATTATTAGACTTATTTTTTAAAGACTGCTTTATTATTGTTCTAGACAACTTAACAAAATGAAGAAGCTTTTTAAAATAAATGCTTGCTCTGAAGAGGCCCAGTGCTATTGTATCTTCTTTTAAATAGCAGAGAATACTTCCAGAAAGCCACATCAATTTTAAAGATCTGTAAAAGTATAATCTGAAATGTCCTGTTTTAGTATTAAGTATTAGTATTAAGTATTAGTTTTAAAAGAAGGCAGCTGAGAAACCCTGACTTAGTCATGTTTGGAGTAGATCTATTTAAATAATTGGGAGGAGTTAGTGTGATTACATTTAAGAAAACTTTCTGGGATTAATATACTGCCATAAATGTACATTTCTCCAATTCTTTGCCATTTCTATGGGTCAGGCACACATGCACAGAAATACACAGCAAACAGTGTATATCATCTGTGCTGTTTGCTGTTTGGCAAATTGCTGGGAGGCAGAGGCCTTTTTTCCTTGTTTTCCTCCCCCAAAACTAAGGTGCGTCTTATACTCTGGTGCGTCTTATACTCCGAAAAATACGGTAAGCATGCTGTTAATATATGGTCTGCCCTATAGTCTTTTTCCCTGAGTTAACCAAGGAAGCAGCTGACTTGGTGCTGGACTAGACCCAACTTCTTGTTTTAGGGATTTAAATCATGCTAAGGTTACCCAACCAGGAATGGCTCAGGATTTCATGTCCACAGTTCCTTTATCAGATTTTTTTTTTTACTAAGAGCTCAGCATGTTGAATCAGAGAGGCAGAGGTCTGGAACGCAACTGGAGGAAGTCTTATGAGAAACTGGGGTTCTCTTTCAGGTTGATTTGAAATCTTACTCTGTGGCATTAGGTTCAGCAAAGTCGTCTCTGCACAGGACAAGACAGCAAAGCTTTTCTGTACTGACTGGCACTCTCTCCATCAAGATGTGAATGGAAGATAGCCAAAACTGACAGAGACGCATTTCAGCAGTTTTTACTGTTCTTCACAGACTCACCTCCATTTTGACCTCATGAGGACAAGTCTTAAGGATAAGTACTCATAGCTATATAAGATTCTTTTTTAGCATGCAGGATGCATGGAGAGCTGAGTTTTGCTCAACTCTTTCCCCTCCTAGTTGAAAATCAGCCAAGCTGGGAATCAGGATGTGGCACCTCAGCAGCTACTAGTCCAAGTTATAGGAATCGTTAAAATTGTTCTGAAATATTTGTTCTGAGTACAGGTCGTTCTGGACCACAATTGGAACCAGAATATCTGTTGCTAAGCAAGGTGGTTGTTAAATGAGTCATTCCCAATTTTACAATCTTTCTTCACTGCAGTTGTTAAGTGAAACCAACTTACCCCATTGACTTTGCTTGTTGGGAAGGTTACAAATGGTGATCACATGACCCCAGGATGCTACAATTGTCGTAAATAAATGCCAGTTGCCAACCACACAAATTTTGATCATGTGACTGCAGGGATGCTATGACAGTTGTAAGTGAAGGGACTGGTTGTAATTCAGTTTTTTCAGCGCCATTGTTTTGTGCTGGACAGAAACAGGGATGGCAACAGTAATGATGTCTGTGATAGTGGTCTCAGACATGCAAAAATAGCTTTTGTTAAACTAAAAAAAAGAAAAAAATAGGAAAAGCAAAACAAGTCTGAGTCTGTCTGAGAATTCTGCCCGCAAAAGTCATAAAATACTGAGAATAGTTAAAACACTTCAGGATATGTGTGCATGCGTGTGTGCTTATGTGCATACATGCAGAAAACAGCAATGGGTGATAAACTAACTTGCAAGTGATATTACATATACGAGAGGGCCAGTTAAGATTAATCTAACCACAACCAATCCAGTGCTTGTGGTTAGATTAATTATATGAAAAAATATAAAGTTTAAAGTTAAATATCTTGTGGATTGCTTTATGATGTGCCCATTGGGTAGAATATTTTGAGGTCAACTATAAATCAGACGATCCCCATCCTCTCATTCTCCTGATGTATTGGGACAGCAACTTCCCAAATTCCCAATTACCTTGACCAAAGGTAAATATTTCTGGGAAAGGGCTGACTTAACATATCTATCAGGGAACAGATTGGGAAGACTGGCCTAGAAAGATTGTGGAAACTGGGATGTAGGATAAAGATTGGTCTACTGAAGTCAGAAGAAAATGGAACAATGGGCTTAAATTTACCTGGGACAGGCTCAAAATACTGTTGTCTTCATTGGCTGCTTCATCTACAATGAGGCGATTAGGACGATGCTTTTGGCGCAGGATGGCTGTGGAGTAATCCTCTCCCTTGGGGCTGCAGAAGAGAATATATATGATTTAGATGCACAAAGATGGGATGTTATGGTGGAGAAAAGATTCTGAGAAGGACTACAATATGCAGGCTATATTCACATACCATGCCGAACCACAAACTGGCCATATTTTAACTCGGCATATTGTTCAAACTGACTGACTGAAGCCAGTGTAGTTAGTTTATGGTTCAGTGTTATATAAATCTATACACTTGAGTTAAGTAGATCATATTTAACTTAATCATAAGCTAATCACCCAGGTTGGGTTTACATGACATGCTAGATTAAACTATGGTTGGGTAACATATGGTTCAAAAAGTTGTGTGAACATAGCCAGAGGGTTTTAACTACAAAAATACCCAAGCCAAAGAGATACTTTTATGTACACTGAGAGCATATGCACCAAGACAAATTCCTTGTGTGTCCAATCTCATTTGGCCAATAAAGAATTCTATTCTATTCTATTCTATTCTATTCTATTCTATTCTATTCTATTCTATTCTATTCTATTCTATTCTATTCTATTCTATTTCTATTCTATTCTATTCTATTCTATTCTATTCTACAGTATTCTATTTTATTCTTCTCTTCTCTACTCTATTCTATATTCAGATGACAGAAATATATGATTACAAATAATGTAGGAATATGAGATATAATGCAGGAGTCCCCAGCCTGCAGGCCACAGCCCACTACTGGGCCGTGAATTGTTCGGAATCAGGCCACAGAAGCAGCGGGCAATAGCAATAGCACTTAGACTTATATACCACTTCATAGTGCTTTACAGCCCTCTCTAAGCGGTTTACAGAGTTCAGTATATTGCCCCCAACAATCTGGGTCCTCATTTTACCGACCTCAGAAGGATGGAAGGCTAAGTCAACCTTGAGCCGGTGAGATTTGAACAGCTGAACTGCAGCTAACAGTCACCTGAAGTAGCCTGCAGTGCTGCACTCTAACCACTGCGCCACCTCGGCTCTTGCGCAAACAGTGGGTGAGCGCATGCACGCACACTCACAAGGAAGCATCCCCTCTCCCCCTCCCGTCCGCAAAGTTGGAAAGGTTGGGAAACTCTGATGTAACGTATTATTGAAGATCATTATTTATCATCATTAATATCACCACCATATCAATATTCTACATACTAATAACATTCTTCCATTGTCTGCTTGTAACTTTCAATTAGGTGAAACAGTGCATTATAGGCAATAATTTTTTACTCAATGTACCTCAAATGGGCTGACTTATAGAATGTGTCCAGAATCTGGGACCCATTACTTCCACGGGACTGAAATTTAAAAGATCTTCAGAACAGTTGTATTGACAAATTTGTGGCTGCTACAGTGCCATTGCTGTTTGCTTCCCACAAGCAAAATCAATGGGGAAACCGGCAGGAAGTCAGAAGTTGCTGCCACTGTATGGGGTTTTGGGGGGGGGGGTTGCCTGCCCATGGTCATGCTGTTTATCTGTTTAGGTAAGGAAATATATCTGAGATGATGACCCAATAGGTCATGTGTTGTCTGATTATTCATTACATTTCTATCCCATCTTTCATTGCAGAATGCAGGCTGACATGTACAGCACCTTCTTGTATTCCCCCCCCCCCCCCAACAACATTACAGCGAGGAAGACTAACTAAGGGAGTGTGACAGGCCCAGAATCAACCAGGGAGTTTTGATGATGACAGAAACTAGATTTCAGTTTGAATCTCCAAAGCTACACCACATTAACTACTTTACCACTTCAGTATTTTTTCAAGATAAGATTTACAGCAGTGTATTAAACAACAAATCTCAACGATATTTACTGTGATTATTTTTTCACAACCGACTTTGTTAGAAACTTGGGTGAGAAACAATTATGAATTATTACTTTACCAAAGAAATAAATGTAGCTCGAAATTCAAATGATGCGTGTTTGTAAGAGAATTCTCCCCTCTCCAAACCTTACCCTGAAGTGTTCATGTTTTAAATATTGCAGCCTTTATGCTAGAGATTTGATAACCACAATGTACCTGAGTTAATGTATTGTGCTAAGCCAGAATTTTTAACTGCAGTTTGTTGACTAAGTCACAGTTCAGTTCTCATAACACCAATTCATCACAGGTGGGTTTATACAATTATTAAAATAAATAAATAGATAAATAAAATAAAATATATGATGGTATAGCACAATACGTGAATCCAAATAATGAAAGTTGCTGCTGGAATGATGATTTTGAAGGCTAGGAAAATTAGTTATCTCCCTGATAATGCTACACTAAAGAAAAATACTAGATCCAGTACAAGAGTCACAAAAACTAAGCACTTGCTGCTGAGTGGCTTGACAGTTTAAATACTAGTTACCTAGCAGAAAGAATAGGCTTTTCAGATAGAGAGCTGTACCTTACCAGTCAAAATGTTTTGTGCAGCTATCCTTTCAAAATATAAGTAATATTTGTTTGTTGTTAGGAAAGAAAGAGGAAGTAAGGAACAAGGAATGGAAAAGGAAGACATTTCTGGACCCCTCTAATAATCCACAGCTAAGGCTAACAACTGCACAAAACAAACCACCTTTTGAAACCACCATAGATTTGCTTCTCATGGCAAATTTTCGAAAGTAGCCACCACAACCTGATGGAAGCAACAGCTTAATGTCAAATATTTATTTTAGCACGTATGGACAAAAGTCCACTCTGCGATACTGAGACAAAGTGGGCTTTCATTCTTGAAAATGTAGGTGCAATAAAAGTGCCTTCAGGAGTTGACAAAACTTTGTGCATTTTCTTCACAAAAGTTGAGGGAAAAACAACCTCAATGCTTTGTGAAGAAGAAGAAAAAAGAAGGGGACGGGTCATGTTTCTTTAAAGTTTCAACTCCAAGATGCATTCCTGCACCTATAAATAACCGGGCCGTGTTGACCCTCCTCCGTGCTCCTGTTGTGTGATCATTCTCGGATATAAACGTCAGCTGCCCCCTGCTTGGGTTTCCCCAAACAACTAACGGAGGAAGCGAGACAGAAGAAAAGGCCCCACACACCCTGCTTAGAAAAATATCCGACTCATCCTGAGAATCAAGGGGTCAATACAGCTTATGCTGCATTCGCTCAGGCCTATAGAAGCTGCCCTATGGCCCAGCCAAGTTGAGCAAAGCTGCTAACCCTCAACTTGGGGAAAGTTTCCAGGATCCTGTCAAACTTTTCTGGGCTGAATCGAGTAGTCAGGGTCAGGCCCAAATCGAGCTTTCCCTAATCTCTTCTCGACCCCACCCCACCCCACCCCAGTAACTGTTTCCAAAACTAAAGCGACGCAGAGGGGATGGGTTTGGAAACTGATCCCTACTACAACTATCGGCGCTGGGTCCCCGAATGCCACTTGCCCTCGCTGCCTTCCACGCGTTAAGAAGCAAAGGGAAAAAGTGGTAAAAAAGGAGAAGGCGCCGACTCCCGCGCCACTTGACTTACTCCCCTCCCGAGGCAGGCATGTCGGCTGCTCCGAGCCTTGTCACGTCTGGGCTGCTGATTCCTGTTTTCTTTCCCACTCGGGCACCTAGGACACACGGCCGTGCCCTACTCGGTCTCTCTCCCTGCTCACAGCAGCTGGAAAATAGGTCTGCTCCCACCCGCCCCTCTCTCGGCCTAGTGGCCCGCCCTCTTTCGCCACAGCCGTACCAACCCTTTCCCAGGCAGGCTGACGTTTGCTGGGGTGAGGGTGGGGGGGGAGAAGATTCACTATCTCAACCCGATCGACTGCAGGCGGAATCCTCCAGCCAGCCTCCCTGTGCTGTCACAGATGACAGGATAGTTAGCTTAATTTAGGATATGTCTCTTTAAGACTTTGCATCAAGGGAATTGTAGTTACATGGCACTCTGGGTATTGTAGTTACACATGTGACCACTTCTATGTATTCTTATTGGTTCTGATCTGGGAGGAGGAGTGATTGGGAGAAAGCATTTCATTCAGCCTTTGTTCTTAATCAAGCAAGTCAACATGTAACATGGGGAAAAAGCAGCGTCCTTTTATCTGCAAACAATGGGAAAAGATTAGAATACAGAAGAATTCCTCTACGTAATCGTAAGTTATGACTGGAGATACCTGTAATAAACTAATTTGTGATAACCTGTTTGCTGAGTTTAACTTTCTGGACGGAGTTCAGCTCTCGTACCATGACAGTAAAAGGACATTGGAATAGTCCCAGCTGTTGTCCTGAAGAAATTAACTCCACCCCGGCACAGCTGCCTTCAAAGTAAAAAGAATTTAAATGTTTCTTTGGCTCCTCTGGAGTCTTCCAAAGTGATAAGAACAATCTCTCCCTCAGCTGTGGCTTTGAAGATAACTTTCCTCTGCCTCAAACCATAGCTGCCTTTCCCGGAAGCCTTTACAGGACTCTCCTCTTTGCATTTAAAAACACCTCTCCTGCATGTGCAAGAGTCATCCTTTGTTTCCTCAAAAGAGAATAATTGCCTAGGAAAAGCTGAAATATTCACAAACCCCTCTTCCAGCATTTGCTACAAAGAGATCTTATTTCGGAAACACAAAGGAATGCATCTGCCTTTCTGTTTGCATTGCAAATACGGCTGGTCTTCCTGCAGGACTCTCTGTTAGAAACAAAGAGACCACCCCCCTCCTTCCCCCCTCTTCAGGAATCTGTAACAAAGAGATCTGCTAAAATTTGTTCACAGCCTCTCTCACACTCCGGGGAAAGACTCAAAGATCTTGTTCATTGAGACAGAGAATCTGTTTAAGCAAGCTGCAAGAGATTCAGGAGAGGTTAAAGGTTATTTGCAAAGATCCTGTTTTTTCTCTAATCTCAAACCAGGATTGAAGCTTTCTTTGCTGGCAGGGACAGGCCATAAAACGCTCCTGCTATAGCAAGGAGGGGCCCCACAGCCATAAAATCCAAAGTTCCTCTGCAGCCGCACCCCCTCTTTCCTGTTCTATACATGCCAGCAAAAGCTATTTGGGAGGAGGGAAAGATCGCTCATCACAGAACTTCTGCCTTTAACAATGCTAGACCCAGCTCTGCCTTTTAGGAGGAACAGAATTACTGTAAACTAGAAACCAATATAAGCCAGATTTTGAAGCAAACCACCCTAGCCTGCCTTAACAAATATTCTGCCCATATATTTTGTCTTTGGAAAGAGATGAAAGTTATGCTTAAGAAAAATGAATGCCTTGTTGAATGCCTTGCCTTTTTTGTAACCTTGTCTGCTTATTACTTCTTCGCCTTGAAGAAAGCTGTGAATACCTGCGGCCCAACCCTTAGCTAGCAAACAGCACCGTCTGGTGCTCAAACCCTGAATCTCAGACAAACCAACCCAAAACTCCAAACACGCTCATTACCGCCCTCTACTGGCTACCAGCTGGATCTCACTGAACACCCTAAAACAGTGATGGCGAACCTTTTTTTCCTCAGGTGCCAAAATAGTGCACACGCGCGCTATCACGCACCTGTGCGTGCCCACATCCATAATTTAAAGCCCCCCACTCACCCCACCCCCCTGCGCATGCATGCATGACACCCCCCACTCCCCCATTTCCCGACTTCCAGTGGGCCCGGTAGGCCTGTTTTTTGCCCTCCCCAGGCTCCAGAGGCTTTCTTGGAGCTTGGAGTGGGTGAAAACGCTCTCCCCTGCCACCCCAGAGGCCCTCCGGAAGCCAAAATCACCCTCCCAGAGCCTCCGCGTGAGTCAAAAATCAGCTGGCGGGCACACACATGCGCGCTGGAGCTGAGCTAGGGCAACGGCTCGCGTGCCGGCAGATATGGCTCCGCGTGCCACCTGTGGCACCCGTGCCATAGGTTCGCCATCACTGCCCTAAAACCAAAGCAACCCTAAAGCAACCCTAAAGCAACTCCTAACACTCCAGTGAGTTACAGCCTGCCAGCATAGGCCTAAAGTGAACCTCAACCCTAACGCTCAAGTGAGCACAGCCCTACTAGCTAAGGCCTAAGGCACCTTTTATTGTTCATCAACTGAACCACAGCTACGTATCCAAAGGCTTGCACCGCACCCCAGGGTTCAACGAGTGAACTACAGCAACATCCTCAAACCCCAATGGCGCCCCCTAATGGCTAAAAGGTAAACTGCATTCACAAAATTTTCTCTCTCTTTCTCTTCCCTTTCATTTTAAATTACCTTAACTCTTCTTAAGCATGGCAGAAGCTGCCGCAGCGACAAAAGACCTAGTCGTCCTAATTAATCCTGACCAAAAACATCGGCAGATTCTATATAAGGAATGGGATTAGTGCTACCGCAATAGTATCCCACAACCATCTAAAACTCCTTCAATTGCTTCTAATAAATCTACCTCCACACGTCTCAAGGACACACCGAACAAGAAGCCCAGATCAGAGGCGTCTCATCGATCAAAGAAAGCCTCCCTCTTTCACTCCAAGTCAGCCCGTGAGGCCGCAGAAGCACCAGTTGAAGCAGAAGTAGCCAAGGTAGCTCTAGAGCTGAATAGGCAACTGTTCAGTTCTTGTTCTAGTTTCTGTTTCAGATCCTGTTCCGGTTCCCGTTGAGCCCGTTCCGGTTCCTGTGGCTTTTGATCCCAACCTTGTTTCTGCTCCTGTCAAACCTGTTCCGGTTCTCATCGAGCCCGTTCCGGTTCCTGTTGAGCCTGATCCCGTACCTGTGGAGCCCGATCCTGTTCCTGGGGAACCCGTTCCTGGTCTTGTTCCGGCGGTACCTGATCCTGGTCCTGTTCCGTTTGCATCTGATCCATGTCCCATTGCAGGACAAGGACACATCTCAAAACTCTGGGCACATGGGACTGGCACTCCAAGCTCTGCCCAGCTCAAAGACTTTCGTCAAGAAGCTTTACACCAAACCAGTTACCGACCTAGTATTGCTAAGAAGAGAGATTGAGCTTGGAAATTTGAACCTCAAGCTTTGCATGCCTTGTATCTACCTCAATGTTTGCATTGTTTGATGATATGATTTGTTTACGGCAGTTACTCAGTTAGTCAAGCTACACTGATATACTGTATCTCGCTTATTTAGCCAATTAGATAGTCACATTATATTGCTTATGATATACTCTTGTTTACTTTAGTCAGATGATTAAGTTACATTATTTAGCCTATACTTTTGTTTACTTCAATTTATTCGCTAGTTAATAGTGGAATTTTACAAATCCCAGACGGGGAGTGTGCTGTCACAGATGACAGGATAGTTAGCTTAATTTAGGATATGTCTCTTTAAGACTTTGCATCAAGAGAATTGTAGTTACATGGCACTCTGGGTATTATAGTTACACGTGACCACTTCTATGTATTCTTATTCTGATCTGGGAGGAGGAGTGATTGGGAGAAAGCATTTTCATTCAGCCTTTGTTCTCAAGTAAGCAAGTCAACATTTTAAAGCAATGTATTGTTTTTAAACTATGATGTTTTTATATTATTGTTCTTATTTATGCTGTACGCCGCGCTGAGTCCTACGGGATTGGGTGGCTTATAAGAACGTTTATTAAATTAAATTAAATTAAATTAAATTAAATTAAATTAAACATGTAACATGGGGAAAAAGCAATGTTCTTTTACCTGCAAACAATGGGAAAAGATTAGAATACAGAAGAATTCCTCTATGTAATCGTAAGTTATGATTGGAGATACCTGTAATAAACTAATTTGTGATAACCCGTTTGCTGAGTTTAACTTTCTGGACGGAGTTCAGCTCTCGTACCATGACAGCCTATAGAAGCTGCCCTATGGCCCAGCCAAGTTGAGCAAAGCTGCTAACCCTCAACTTGGGGAAAGTTTCCAGGATTCTGTCAAACTTTTCTGGGCTGAATCGAGTAGTCAGGGTCAGGCCCAAATCGAGCTTTCCCTAATCTCTTCTCGACCCCCCCACCCCAGTAACTGTTTCCAAAGCTAAAGCGACGCAGAGGAGATGGGTTTGGAAACTGATCCCTACTACAACTATTGGCGCTGGGTCCCTGAACGCCACTTGCCCTCGCTGCCTTCCACGCGTTAAGAAGCAAAGGGAGGGTGAAAAAGGAGAAGGCGCCGACTCCCGCGCCACTTGACTTACTCCCCTCCCGAGGCAGGCATGTCGGCTGCTCCGAGCCTTGTCACGTCTGGGCTGCTGATTCCTGTTTTCTTTCCCGCTCGGGCACCTAGGACACACGGCCGTGCCCTGCTCGGTCTCTCTCCCTGCTCACAGCGGCTGGAAAATAGGTCTGCTCCCACCCACCCCTCTCTCGGCCTAGTGGCCCGCCCTCTTTCACCACAGCCGTGCCAACCCTTTCCCAGGCAGGCTGACATTTGCTGAGGTGAGGGTGGGGGGGAGAAGATTCACTATCTCAACCTGATCGACTGCAGGCGCGATCCTCCAGCCAGCCTCCCCATTAGCCCCAGAATGCCTGTGACAAAGCCGATCTATTTATGAATGAATCTCCGCCTTCTACCATACTCTGAAATGGAGAACGGAGGGCGCGTTCCAAATTATTGCGGGCCTCGCAGTGACATTTCTTGCATAATAAGTGTCCTTGTCCTCTCCCCCCCCCTGCCCCGCCTCTGGGATCTCTCTGACTGGCTGCTCGAAGAGCTTTCTCTGCCTCTTAATGGATGTTTTTGTGAGTAAAAACAAGACGTAAAGCGAGGCGAGAGGGTATAAGTGGAGAAAAAGCACGGTGCTCCAAACCTCCCGCGTGCAATTCTGTGTGAGAGATCACATGGCAAATGTGACAGAACTTAGAAGCAAGTTGTTTTGCCTTGGATAGGTATTTGGCGGTAGAGAAAAAGCAGAATAAACGTCAGTAAGTCATGCCTCGTGGAGAAAACAACAGGACTGGCCGACAGGCATTCTGGATGTTCTGGGATGTGTCAAATAGGGAAGGCGATCCTGTGTATCTTCAGGTAGATTGAATGTAAGGGATAGTAGGGTAAGGAGCTTGCAATTCTGTGTCCACCATTTAAAACCTTTGTAAGCCTTTGCACTTCCATGCTGCTTGGTCCAGCGCATTTTGGATTTTTCTGAATATGTTCAGTGCCTTAAGTAAAGTCTACATTATAAAAAGTCTACATTATAGTGTTTGATGCACTCGCCATATTACGGTAAAAAGGCCCACATCTTGGATGGGTCAGACTGCAGAGCTATTTATTCCTTGCAAATCCAGAGTTGCTTAATCCTTCGATTATCTTTTTTCTAAATTTGGAAAATTCAGGCAATCGATAGTTCATAAGGCATGATTTTATTCCCCCTTTTATAAATCATAGTTTTATACAATTGATGGATATTAACATTTTCAAGCACTGATGCAAATAGTTTCAATGTAATTTATACAAGGCACTACAGAGCTTTTCCTGGAGACCTCTGTGTCATTTTTTTTCTGAATGAATTTCCATAGATTTTATTCTAATCCGGCTGGCTGAAATCCTCTAACCTTCTGCTGCATATATTATCACTTGTTTCTGTTTTGTGCTCTAGGGAAATAGTCCAACTGACAGGAGTGTAAAATCAATGGAACAAATGCCTACCCTGCATATGAATCTAAATAAATGAATTTGTCTGATTGGATTATGATCAGAAACAGATTAGATGGCAGATTGTCTGTTTGTAACAAATTGCTAAGTATTTATTACCATCAGTCTGTCATTTGCCAATGCAGTCAATGGAAACTATAGCCTAATCTATAACCATATAAGTCAAGTACAGATATTGTCCTGGTATTCTATTTCTCTCCTCTTAAATAGATTTTCTATGGCAAGAAAAACTCTTAAACAGAGAAAAGTAGGATAAACTGTAGCTGATTATAATGTCTAGTTTTACTGAATGAAGGCAAATAGCTGAGCAGACATTAAAAATTAACCTAACAGGTGAGCTTTGAATATTTTGGATTTAAATATGATCGCATACAAATATTTGATATGTTATATATGTACTTATTATAGACATTGAGCACTTGTAAAAAACATGTGGCACCAATGCATAATTATAATTTATGTTCCAAAACTCAACATATTATATAAATTATATAATAGTATGCGATTAAATTGCACAAAAACTGTTATATCATGCTCAATCCACTATACATTTGCATATCTATATATGTCAATATCACATTCCTGGATCCTATATCCTTATATCTGAATGTAATCAAGAGATATATACCTTTTATTCTTTTAAATAAAAAAATATAATTAATAGTGTTTTCTGAGAAACACACTATCTTTGTGCAACTTTGAACTGAGCACAGCATTAGACTGAATTATTTATTATGCCATAGCTACTAGAGCTATTATAAAAGCTTGGACAGGCTGTTAAGGGGCAGATTACAGCTTTGGAAAATCATGCTGCTAAGGTATTTTTTGTGTGATTTAAATGCATCATTTTTGTAAACCATTGGATTATGAAGGCCTTCATTACCATTTTAGTTTACAGAAAGCACATCAGTTAACTCTATTGGCATTTAGTAGATGCCAATCGAGTTAAGATTACTCATGTGAGTGTTTATCAAGGTGTGGTCCAAGGACCCCTGTGAGTCCCCAAAACCTTTTGAGAGGTCCACAAAATAAAAATTTGCCAGCCTATGTTGAAATGTAATACAATATTAAAATCCCATCAAATAATTATGAGAAGCAGTAGTGGCAGTGAATGCACCAATTTTAATTTTTAATATAGTAAATATTGATAAACATAGCTATATAAACAAAAGCTCTCCTGGGGTCCTCCATACTTTTTTAAAATGGGAAATGGTCCTGAGAGATTTATGATGGTTGCAGTGTCCCGGGGTCATGTGATCACCTTTTGTGACTTTCTGACAAGCAAAGTCAATGGGAAAGCCAAATTCAGTTAACAACCATGTTACTAACTTAACAACTGTGATTCACTTAACAACTTTGGCAAGCAAGATAATAAAATGGAGCAAAATTCATTTAACAACTGTCTCGCTTAGCAACAAATTTTGGGTGCAAATGTGGTCATAAGTCGAGGACTACTTGTACTGGCCTTTGTTGCCCTTTTAAGATGGTTACAAACAGTGGTGAGATTGAAAAAATTTAGCAAACGGTTCGCTGCCCGGTTGCTGGGTGGGCATGGCCATGGGGGCATGGCCTAGGCCTCCTGCACCACAGGGGAGGGGGGTGTTTTCGTCCTCCCCAGGCTCCGGAGGCTTTCCTGGAGCCTCCAGGAGGGCGAAAAGGGCCTCCCCCAGGCACTGGAGGCCCTCCGGAGGTCGGAAATGGGCCCGTTTCCGGACTTCTGGTAGGCCCATTTCTTGCCCTCCCAGAGCCTCTGCGCAGGCCCTTCACTTACCTGGCATCCACCTGCGCGGGCTGCGTGGAAATTCTGGTGGGCGGGATCAGCCAGTCCTTGGAAGAACCGGTTCAGTGAACCAGATTAAAATTAACATCTGGTTCGCCCGAACTGGTCCGAACCGGCTGAATCCCACCCGTGGTTACAAACCAGATGTAGTCCTCAATTCGTTTAGTACTGTTTAGTAGTGTTCAAAGTTACAACAGCACCGAGAAAAGTGACTTACAGGCGATCCTCATACAACCATCACAGTGTCCCCATGGCCACGTGATCAAAATCCAGATGTTTGGCAACCATCAGATGGTTGCAGGATCCACAGGTCACATGATTGCCATTTGTGATTTTCCCAGTAAGCTTCTGATAAGCAAAGTCAGTGGTGATTCATAATGATTTGCTTAAAGACTGCAACAAAAAAAAAGAACAATGTAAAATTGGGCACAACTCACTTAACAAATTGCCTTGCTTAGTGACAAAAGTCCAGGATCCAATTGTCGTTGTACGCTGAAGATCACCTATCGATGAAAATTCTCAATAATCCAGGTAGAGTTGTCTGAAGGTTTTGTCTGAAGTTGAATCATTGCAATTGGATTAATTTTTGTTGTTGTTAGTTTGCGAGATGTTTCTCTGCCCATGCAGGCAGCTTCCTCAGGCAGAGCAAGGCAGATAGAGAATGTACCAACTCCAACCTCAGGGATTTCCTCCCCAAAGTGTATTGCAAAATGTTGATAACCTTCAAACAGCGTTGAGGATCACCTGTATTGACTTCAATAATAATAACTTTTTTATTTTCCTAAAAGTATGCTCATGATATCCCTTAGAATGCATTGGTGAATTTTTTCATATTTAAGATTCATTGCAGTTTAAGGAAATGCTCCAACCGTCAAATGAAATCCACATCACTATTTTGTTATTGGTTATTTTTATCATCAAAAAATTGCGTGGGAAGAGAAAAGCTTTTCTCCTCAGCCAGCCAAAGGTTTATGTAAATTATATTGCCAGATTTTGTTTTGATAACTAATTCCTTCTGTTTATTCTCTGTCACTGCCTAAAAAGCCTGTGTGGAGAAAAAAATGCACTGGGCCCTTGGCACTTGGCATAACCAGATGGCATCCTATGAAAAAAGCAATAGAGAGGATGCAGCCAAGCCAACACTGACTGTTCAAGCTGTTTGGTGCTCTCAGATGCAAATTTTAAAAGCCCAGGATGAAAATCAGTCAGTCCAGGTGAGCTGGGAAATTATTGCCTTGAAATTGCTTAGCTAAAGGAAAAGAAATGGAGAAATCTGAATGATTTCTTAAACAGTGTCTTGCTTCTCTTAGGTTTACTGCAATTTTACTGGTAGATAAATTGGGAAGACTATCTTATCTGAGTCTGTACCAGGGATGGGTTCCAACCGGTGCGGTCCAGTGCGCAGCTCCGGTAGGGACCCGCCGATTATGCAATTTGCGCGTGACTGCTCCGGTGCCGTCTTCACCGGACAGTCGCGCGCGTTGTATTTTTTAATGAATTTTTTGGCTTTTTGGCTTCTGCGCATGCGCAGAAGCAAAATCTTATCGAAATTGCGCGCACGTGCCCCCTCATGCGATTTCTGTGAGATTTTGCTTCCATGCATGCACAGAAGCAAAATCTCACTGAAATTGCGTGAGGGGGCATGCGTGCGTAGCGAGCGCGCACGTGCACGAAACGTGGAGATGTGAGCGCAGTGCACCGGTATCGGTAAGTAAGCAACCCGCCCTGGTCTGTACATATACCTCCATTTTCAGTGTACATTTGGAAATGCTGCATACTGGAACGAGACAGATATTTTTGGAAAAAAAACCTGCTCTTCTGCTATAAGCTTACGTTAAGCTTGCTGTCTGTGCAGCAATGTCTGGATTTTGTTTTTTCTATGGTATTATAAAAGATACATGTCTTTTATAACATCATATAAAGTTGCTAACCACTTCCACCCACTGCATGCATCTTTTAAAAAAGCACAAGCAAAATGCTACGGAGTACAATGAGCAAAGCAGTGTTTTTGAAAGCACAGCAGGGCATATTTTTCTGATTACCTTAGTGAACAGTGGGGGACAATGTAATTGTCTGTTCAGTGGGGTCAGCACTCTTCAGTGCCATTAGAATTCTCACTCTCTACTAGTTCTCAAGGACTCAAGAATACACTTGAGGAAGAGAGTTGACACATTCTGTACACACAAACCCACCAGAAGTGGGTTCCTCTCAGTTCGCACCGGTTCTATAGAACCGGTAGTAAACGGGTGGTGACGTCACAGAGCCGGTTCTGTCGGTGCCAGTCCGTGAACGCCACCATCTTTTTTGGGGGGGAATTTTTTTTGGGGGGGATTTTTTGCTGGTGTTTGCTTCTGCGCATGTGCAGAAGCTGAGTTTTCGACACTGCACATGCAGCGTTATCTTGTTTTCAGCTTCTTCTTCTTTTTGCTATTTTTTTGCTTGTTTTTTGGTACTGCGCATGTGCGTGCCCCCACGTGGTGCAGCCACGCGGCGCAGGAGGAAGCGAACCGGCGTCAAGGTAAATTAGAACCCACCCCTGAAACACACACACACACACACACACACAAATACCCATCATGGTACTTCTTTCATGCTAAGCAAGAAATTAAAGTTGTGAGATAAAGAAATATAACTATAGTTAGTTTACATCAACTCCATTTACTAAATGCTTCTATAACTTTCTATCCTTGCCAACTATATTTATTTTCACCTTGTCCATACATTGCCTTTTACAAAAAAAAAAAAGGAACCTAGCTTTACCCCAACGGTGCTTATACTATTCTGTACAAACTAGGATCTCTAATCTAGACACTATCATGACAATATCCTCTTGCATTTCGCCTCTTGAAATCCCATATAGTGCAGAAGGCAGACACATTTATATTTACTAGTTTAATTAAAGATGTACGTTTAGTAGTGGCCCATCAAAATTGAACATCTATAGAGTGACCTAATTAGATAATTCTAAATTTCTTGTACAGGTAGTTCTTGACTTACGACCACAATTGAGCCCCAATGTTTGTTGCTAAGTGAGATAGTTGTTACGACCTTTCTTGCCACAGTTGTTAAGTGAATCACTGTAGTTACGTTAGTAACACGGTTGTTAAGTGAATCTGGCTTTCCCGTTGACTTTGCTTGTCAGAAGGTGGCAGTGACCCCAGGACTCTGCAACCAACATAGCTATGAGTCTATGAGCCAAGCATCTGAATTTTGATGACACGACCATAGGGATGCTGCAAGTCAAAAATGTGAAAAACAGTCATAAGTCACTTTTTTTCAGTGCTGTTGTAACTTTGAACAGTCATTAAACTAATGGTTGTAAGTCAAGGACTACCTGTATAAGCAATACTAATTTGAATCTGGATCTATAGTGCTATCTTCGACATTGAGTCTATAGTTTCTGAATGCATAGGATTGTATAGATGTATAGGATTAGCAATATACACTGTTGGAATTTAGATTTCTTCCAATTCTTTATGTACCAAAATTCTAGGTCACTCTTAAAATTGATTTCTTATTAGTAACATGAGATAAAATATATCCTACTTCGTCTGTAAGCTATTTTGGAATTCTAACAGATGACTTTTATTATTAGTCTGATTTACATTACGATGTTTTTGGACACAATTCTTTCTTTGATCCTCTTCTACTCACACTGCTTTTATTAATTGATTTTATTTTTAATGCAAATAATAGGTTACTGTTAGAATTAGCCTACCGTGTATGTTTTGAACTAGTCCTTCAAGTAGAATTGCAGCTTCAAATTACAGGACGTAGCTCTTGCTTTCTGATTTAATTATAATAGTGAATGCAGGTTTTTACTAAAGAGGAGGCAAAGTAACAAATTGAAATTGCAAAAGTTAAGGCTATTATGATTGATTTAAAAACGTCCTTTCCCTTATATTTTCACAGGTCACAGAGAAATGGAAATGGGAATCTCATTCCATTTCTATAAAATTTTAAGCCTTTCCTATTCTTTGAAGTCTATAGTAGGGTAATGTAGCCATTAGAGGGTGCCAGGTAATAGGAAGCAAAAGAAGCTGTAACAGTACATTTCTAGTGTTGCAAGAAAGTTTGCCTTTGTCATTTTCTAAGAATTCTTTCACGCTTTGCTTGAATTTACATACCTTGCTAAGTCATTAAGATCCTTTGGGTTTTTTTTAAAACTGTAATATACAGGTAGTCTTTGACCACTCATTCAACAACAGTCTGAACGGTGCTGAACGAGTGGTGGTTACAAGTGGTCCTTGAAGTTCTGGCTGTCTCTGTACTCCTGTCGTCACGTGATCACAATCTGGATGCTTGGCAACTGGCTTGCATTTAAAGATGGTTGCAGCATCCTGTGGTCACCATTTGGGACCTTCCTTGCTGACTTCCCACAAGAAAGAAGCCAGCAAGGAAGGTTGTAAGTTGCTCTAGTCTAATAAGTCTCCCTCGCCCGCCCACACACCCTTCCCCAGGCATGGTGTGCTCATACAGCGCCTCTCCAGCCACACATACCCTCCCTCATCCAGCAGCAGCCAACTTAAGTAGTGCTTGTGTAGTGCCTCCTTGGCCACCCACATTCCTTTCTCCCTCTCCACCTGGCAGCAGCCCCTTACCTGCCTACTAGCCTGCTTGTGAACCTTCTAGAACTTGCATCTTCCTGCCAGCTTTCCCGTTGACTTTGGTTGATAAAAGCTGGCAAGAAGCTACAAAGAGGTGCTTGCTTAATGACCATGATCCTCGCTTAACCATTGCGATGTAGTCACTTGACATCAAGGTTTATGGCTGCATTGCTTAGCAATGAAAATTTCAGTCTAATTGCAGTTGTAACTTGAGGATTACCAATATGGATCCAGCCACAGTGGTTCACAAACCAGTCCTTATGATTTAGTATGATGTATGAATCCAGGAATGATGTGGTGGTGACAAAGTAGATTTGTCATATCCGGAATGTGGCAAGGACCCCCATGGCCAATTCCAGCATATATTTTAGATGCATATCCCATTGAAAATACAGTATGCGGTTTCAAACAATTTCTGTAGTTCATTATTGGTTCAGTCATATCTAATTTTAGCTGAAGTAGTATGAAGCATCAGTAACATATTTAAGAGGATGCAAACTGATTAGGACATGGTTACAAGAGATAATAGATACTGAAATGGAATTTAAACCTGAAACATTTTTATTGGGTATTATCAGAGGGCAACAGACGAAAGAGAACCAATATTTGATAATACATGTCCTAACCGCTGCCAGAATAACTTACGCCCAAACATGGAAAGATGAAAAGCCCCCAACGGAGAATATGATATTAAAAAAAATAATGGATTGTGCAGAAATGTCAAAACTAACACTAGAATTACAAAATCAAGATGAGAAAGAATTTTACACAGTGTGGGATAAATTTTACAATTGGTTAGAAATCAGAAAGAATAAGAAATGATTGTAAATATTATATATAGAATTATATAGAAAAATATGTATGTAGATTGACATTAAACCGATATCTCAGGGATGAAGAACCTAAATGTATATGTATGTTTTGTATTTAATGTTTTAATAATTCAATAAAAATATTTTTTAAAAAATAAAAAAAATAAAGGGAGACTATAATATATATACATTTTATATATTAATTTTATTCAGAAATTGAATCTATTACGTTCAGTTGTATCTTCCTCCCTCCCTCCCTCCTTCCCTTCCTAAAAGCCATTCAATTCAAAATTATTCTAGGTGGTATACACTTTGAAGACTTATAATAAAAATAAAGGTGATAACTAAGGAACCAACATACCTCAATAGTCAACATAATAACATTCAAGGGATACTTATTCTAGATAAGTTTGCGTCTGGAAGGCAGGGGTGTCAAACTCACGGCCCGGGGGCTGAATGCATCATGTGCTGGCCACACACCCATTTTAGTGAAGGGGGGGAAATTCGCGATACGTTATGTGTCGATGTGACACCGCAAGTTTGACACCCCTGGTTTAAGGGATAATAAAGGGGCTCACTATGCTAGATGAGGACATACATACTCAAGATCGAGAAAAGTGGCTTTAAATCTGTCTGTTACTATAACAATCATTGACACGTATGCAGCTGTACCTGTACTCTTTTGTTCCTTCCTAAGACGTGCTGTCACTAATCTCAAAGAGCAGAGATATTTCAGATACTTTTTTTTCTGCACTTCTTTAGCTTTCCTATATCCTGGACTGTGGTAGTTTGCAAATAATTTGGATTGATTTTGAGTGAATAATTGGAAGATTAATCTACATAAGAGGGCTACTATTGGTTGGGAAAATTGATTCACTGGGTGGAGGCATGTATTTTAATATATGTTCAAGGATTGCTGTCTCCTTAAAGCAGTATGCTTGGAATACAGCTTGAGGTACTTCTGAATTTGGCTTCGTTCTCTATGCATTATCAAGGGCCTCTGCTGATTTAGCTTTTTTCCCGACATAATAGCTGCCTCTTTACTTGGCAAAATTACAACTGCAATAGAGCATTATTCATGCTATAGTTACCTTTGCCGGAGTTATTGTTATATTTCTAATGTGCTCCTGAACAGTTCAGAAATTTTAATTGAGTCAGAACGCTATGCATATGATTGTATTTATTTTACACATTTCCCTTCCTGCTTTCGGTCCCAAGATAATTTGTAAAGTAAGAAACAGAAATTAAAACAGCAAAACAAGAAAGGCAAAAGGAATTGGATTAGTTTAAAAAAATACATCAGATCAGAAAGATTATAAAACAGATTTAAGATCAGGGAAATCATTTTACTTTGCCTCTCTCCTGAAACAGGAGGGAAGCGATTAAACTTTTGGAAGAGTTCCATGAGCATACCGCTGAGCAGTTTGCTTCAGTATCTCAAGGATACTTTCAGAGGTAAAAGAGAAAGACGTCAGATGATGAATGAAATACATGTAGAGAAGAAAGTGAGATAAAATTATTCCAAGTGGCTTAGAACATTCAGGGTAATTACCAGTTTTAATTGTAGGGGTAATAACTGTTACTTAACCTGAAAACAATGTGAAGATAGCACAAGAGAGAGCAGATACAATACAATGAAATAAATGTATTTATTTATCCATACAATGTGGATGAGTTACTTCTATATTTGAAAGGTTGATGTAAACAATTTTTCAATAAGCCCTTTGAGATATGTTGTATAATGTTATCAAACATCTTTTTTACAGCTACTTCATTCTGCTGCTATTACATTTATTTTTTACTATAAAATAGTGCAATAATCTGCTTTACTGTAAGCTACAATATTGCATTTTACTACTTTACTACAAATCAAACTGTGACTATACGGAAATACATCAAGACAAAAATAAATTTTACAAATAGATACGATACAATGTGGATTTAATTTAATTTAATGGCTTGTGGTAATGGATATATGACCACTTCAGTATACTAAAATAACATATCTAGAAAAGTACATACTTAATTCTTATTTACAAATATACATTACATTGGCAGACTCCATATAATTCATTTGTTTTCTAATAGTTCAAGTAGAAGACAGTGTTCTAGTTGAAACTTCTACTGAAATGAGGGTGACTTTTCAAAAGACTTGAAACCTTCACGGTATGAGTGTACCAAAATAATTCATAGCAAACGTGTTGCTCGAGTTGTCTATTTATAGAAAATCCTGAAGATCAGCAGAGTTTTGAGACAGTGCGCTAAGAAACTTGGTTCTGTGCTTATGCAAAGGTTTTGATAACTTCCTTATGCCTCTTTCAAGTTGAACTTAATGACTCAGTGGATACATACATCCATGGAGTTTTCTTGGCAACAATATATTATTTGTTTGCCATTACCTTCTGCTGGAACGTTTTTCAATTTCCCAAGCTAGACCACAACCTTGGTAATTATCAACTTTCTTTTTAAAAATGAAGAGGCCCTTATGTACAATTATGAGTGAACTGATTTTGACAGTTAATACTGTAGTATATAAGAAGTTATACAGTATGAACTTAAATGTATTATTGTATCATACAGTACAATTCTACGACAATATGGGCAAATACACGGATATACCCGGTAAATGCTTTTAGGCAAATCTTATGTCCAAATCTACATTAGTGATTAATGTAGGTTTGCCTCAGATTTTTGGATCAGCCCCCTTTCAAATGTTGAATCAAATCAGTTCACCAAGGAGATGGAACAAATAATGTATTTTCCCCCCAAAACTCTATTTTATATAGGTTTTTTTAAAAAATTTTTTTTAAATATAATAAAATATTATTTTTTATTATTATTACCATAACAAATTATTGTTGATGGTGGCAAAGACAAGCGGTGATAAGAAGTTACATTTTGCCATTTTCTTATCCATAAGACACTCATTCTTAATAAAAATTAAAAGCCTCATATGATTTAAACAAGGACCCTGCTATAACTTTGCATTCTTTGACAAAGTGACAAAATTAGTGGACCAGAGGAATGCTGTCGATGTGGTTTACTTGGACTTCAGTAAGGCATTTGATAAAGTAGACCATAACCTACTACTAGATAAAATAGAAAAATGTGGGATGGACAGCAACACCATCAGATGGATTCAAAACTGGCTAACCAACCGCATTCAACATGTAGTGCTCAATGGAACTGCATCTACATGGAGGGAAGTATGCAGTGGAGTACCCCAAGGCTCTGTTTTAGGCCCAGTACTCTTCAACATCTTCATCAATGACTTGGACGAGGGGATAGATGGGGAACTCATCGAATTTGCAGATGACACCAAACTGGCAGGAATAGCCAACTCTCCAGAAGATAGGCTCAAGATACAGAAGGATCTTGACAGACTTGAACATTGGGCGCTATCAAACAAAATGAAATTCAATGGTGAAAAAAGTAAGGTTCTACATTTAGGCAAGAAAAACAAAATGCACAGGTATAGTATATGTGGTACCTTGCTCAACAGTAGTAACTGTGAGAGGGATCTTGGAGTCCTAGTGGACAACCATTTAAATATGAGCCAGCAGTGTGCAGCAGCTGCCAAAAAAGCCAACACAGTTCTAGGCTGCATTAACAGAGGGATAGAATCAAGATCACGCGAAGTGTTAATACCACTTTATAATGCCTTGGTAAGGCCACACTTGGAATACTGCATTCAGTTTTGGTCGCCACGATGTAAAAAGGATGTTGAGACTCTAGAAAGAGTGCAGAGAAGAGCAAAAAAGATGATTAGGGGACTGGAGGCTAAAACATATGAAGAACGGTTGCAGGAACTGGGTATGTCTAGTTTAATGAAAAGAAGGACTAGGGGAGACATGATAGCAGTGTTCCAATATCTCAGGGGTTGCCACAAAGAAGAGGGAGTCAAACTATTCTCCAAAGCACCTGAAGGTAGAACAAGAAGTAATGGGTGGAAACTAAACAAGGAGAGAAGTAACTTAGAACTAAGGAGAAATTTCCTGACAGTTAGGACAATTAATCAGTGGAACAGCTTGCCTCCAGAAGTTGTGAATGCTCCAACACTGGAAGTTTTTAAGAAGATGTTGGATAACCATTTGTCTGAAGTAGTGTAGGGTTTCCTGCCTAGGCAGGGGGTTGGACTAGAAGACCTCCAAGGTCCCTTCCAACTCTGTTGTTGTTATTGTTATTGTTATAACTGGTTATTGTAATTACAAGAAGCAAACCAAAAATGTTAATAATCTAACACAGAAGTGGGGAACTATGGCCCCTTTATGATTTGTGGATTTCAACTCCCAGAATTCCTGAATTCTTGAAGCCCACATGTCATAAAAGGGCCATAGTTCCCAACCCCTGATCTAACATATTAGCCTTGCATAATTTGTAAGGTGTTTAGTATTACTATAAATATTAATCATAAAACCAGAATGCAAAATGAAGAATAAACTTGTTTGTGGATTAGGAATTTGTTTCCTGGCAGCCTGTCCTTTTGAGTCAAATTTAACCACTGCCTTTTTGTTTTCAAGGTAGGATGTTAATTAATGGAAGGATCTGAATGTATACAGTGTTGATGCAAAAATGAAACATATTTAACATATGTGCAGGTTGTAATCCTACAAATATGTGTTGACTGAATGCAAGTTATTTTAATAGCTTGATTACAGTTCATGAACCCGTGTACTTGGCTCAATCATGCAATCAAAGTTGATTAGTTTTGCTTCATGTTAAACTGATTACTTTATATTTTAGAGCCTTTCCCATTTACCTTCTATTCCTGGAATCATCTCCTTTAAATAAGGGCTCATCCCTTGAAGTTTTAAAAGCCCCCCCCCCAATTTTTGCAGGAATTCTGTGAAGCTAGAAAAGCCTTCTTTTTCATTATTCACTACTGTGTTTCCCCGAAAATAAGACCCTATCTTATATTTTTTTGAACCCTGAAATAAGCACTTGGCCTTATTGCCATGCATTCAAAAGCCCAATTGGGCTTATTATCAGGGGATGTCTTATTTTGGGGAAAACAGGGTATAATTTATAGCAGGGTCCCTCCAACTCCTGGGCCGCAGAACGGTACTGGTCCATGGCCTGTAAGGAACTGGGCTGTGCAGATGTGACCAAGGGGGAGAGCCTTCTCTGTGGGGGCTCCAGTTCTCTGGAACCAACTACCCCCAGAGATCCGATCTATCCCCACCTTGCTGGTATTCCGGAAAGCTATTAAGACATGGCTCTTCCTGCAGGCGGGTAATGTGACCGATGAACATCTTAGGTCTCCCACAGGTATGAATGTATTGTTTAGCTTTTTAATCTTTTATTAATCAATGTTTTTAATCATTTATTATTTTTGCTACTGTTTTTATATTGTTCTTATACTCTGTTGTACGCCGTCCTGATTCCCTAGGGAGTAGGGCGGCATATAAGAACAGCAAAATAAATAAATAAATAAATCTGCACATGCACAGGATCTAGGTTGCATAGGATCTAGGGAGGATGAAACCATCCTCCCCCCCACCTCTATGGAAAAATTATCTTCCACAAAACCAGTCCCTGGTGCCAGAAAGATTGGGGAGTGCTGATTTATAGTATAGATTTCCTACCATTAGGAAATATTTATATTATAATGAATTACTGTTTACTGTTGTACATAATTTTAATCTACCTTTACTGCACTTGTTATAAGCACATACTAAGTATAATTATCATTACTACCACTAGGAAAAAAATAGGACCTGGAGAAGTTTAAAACGTGGGATTATTTGGGTGGATATTTAGTTAAGGATCCAATGTTTTGAAAGACGAGGAGACAACTGAGCACTTACTACAAATAGCCATTTAGCATATGATGAAAACATGACAGAAGTAAGCATATATACACAGTCCACATAATTATAAGTAAAAATTCTATGGGGGTATGGCAGTGGCCTCATAACTGGATGTCCAATTCAGCTATCCAGATGATCACCTCCAATATTGCTTCATTGTAGATCTTCTAGATCTAGGGAACCAGAGAACACATCATGGGCAATCTTGCACAATATGTTTAATACTTTGCATATCAGCACTACAATCACAACAAGTGGAATCTTTCCATCCCCATTGATAAAGGGCAGACGCACTTCTTCCAGTATCACATCTAATTTCGACCAAAGCCAGGCAGGTCAAAACCAGCCAGTGAATGAGTCTGTCAGATGAAAAGTGGATATAGGGCTACTCTTAGTGTTCCAACTATTAATAAATTCAACATTTCTTTATAGATATATTGCTATAAAATTCCCTTTTGTGACTGTTGTACAGTTTACAGTAATAAGAGGGTACAATGAAACTGCTGCCATTTTTTCTCTTGTGAAAGGCCATTTTAGCAAAGATTGGGGAGGGGAGTCTAGGTATGACTGGGCTAAAATTAGGAGAAATCAGGGGTGGCCTAATGGTTCAGACAAACAGTGCTCTAGGCACAATAATTTATTTTCCATTTGCATTTTGCACTACCGTATATATCCTTGAGCTACTCTGAGAGACATTTGATTTTAAAAAATAAAGTACAACCAAAGAATTCGATAAATGAAGTGGAACGTTGTTCCAAAAAGATGGGTGGCAACTCCTCTATTAAGGATGTGTAGGGGGGGGGGGGAACAACCTGCTAGGATAGTAGCAGCGACACTGAAAGGTAGCTCCCCAAATACTGCACGGCCGCCCCCATCTAGCAGCACCTGATCCACCAGAGCTTCCCATGTAAGAGAAGTTTATAAGGCAGGAAAGTCCGTAACTGCTTTTCTTTAAAAAAATACATTTAAACAGAATTTGAGGTATTTTATTTTGTAACTCCTCAAATCAGGTCTCTATGGTAGCTCTTTCATTCCTCCTTCTCCTCCTAATGGTAAGTCCAGGTTTCAACTCTGGGCTGGCGGGCAGTGGAGAGAAAAGGCGGCTTGCAGCGGGGGAGCCTCTAAACGGAAGCCAGGCCTCCCTCTCCAAAAACGAATGTCCAAAGCAGCCTCGCCCTGTCCTTCGGAGAGAAAAGAGCTGCCCCCAGCCCAGCCCCTGCGAAGCACAGCGAAAGAAAATAATGGGGTCCAGTTTCTTCCTTTTAGCCCTTCCTCCCTTTGCTGCTAATCTCGTTTTCCTTTCCGAAAAAGGAAAGGCGGCGGCCTAGAAAGTACGCGGCTGCAGCTCTTGTAGCTGCGGCAAGCAAGCCGTAAAGCTGTAGCGCCTGTAGGCCGTCTCGGTCAGCTCCCTCCCCGCAGCCACAATAGTCTCCCCGCCTCGTCCTCGCCCCACCACTTCCCCCGACTCGACTCCGCTCGCAGCTCCCCCGCCCACGTGACCAGCCCGGCAAGTTGGGCGCTGGGAGAGAGCGAGCCAGCGCGGCCGACGCCGCAGCAACAATAAGAGTGAGCGGCACATACTGTACTCGGGTCAGGAGAAGGGAGGGCATTTCTGTGCCGCTCAAGCACTCCGGCCGAAGGTTTGTGAGGCCGCGGCGAGACGAAGCTGCTGCTGCTGCGTGCTGCTGCTGCTGCTGCTCCTGCAGCCATCGCCGCCACTGCAGACAGCTGCCCGCCCGCCGGAGCAAAAGCTGCTGCTTTAAGTGAAGCTCTCGTAGTCCTCCTTCCTGTGGTCCGCTCGGCCGCCGCTTGTTTGTGGGTAGGTGGACCGCCCCCTTGTGGGGCTCAACGGCTCCCTATACGCCCCGCCAACCAGCGGCGGAGGAGAGGATGGCGGATCGGCTGTAGCTGAAAGGGCGCCCCGGGGAGCAGCCGCTTCCCCTGGAACAACGCGAAAGAGGAGGAAGCCAGCTGAGACTTGGCGGGAAACGAGAGGCGGAGATGGCTAACGACTCGCTTCAGGTAAGAAGCCAGGCTCCTCGCTTCTGCCTGTATCCCGAGCGGAGAGCCGGCACACGGAGATTGTTGGGGGGGGGGGGGAGAGAAAGGGCCGCCGATCTCATGCCTCCTTTGGAGCAGCAACAGATGCGAGCGGCTGCGGGACGCCTTCTTGCACCCGGTTCGGACTTCGCTCGGTGCCCTTCTCGCTCCTCTTGCCAGCTGGCGGTAGCGGTGGCGACAAGGGCTGCTGACCATTCTCCGCATTCGGGCTGGCACCGCGCGAGCGGCACGATCCTGGTACTGTCCTCTCCTCCCCCCCCCCCCAGGCTTGCTTATGTTTATCCTTCCGTAACTAGGAGGAAATGGGGGGGGGGGCTTAAGGATACAAGGACCTAGACTCGGATTGCTGCTTGTAAGTGTGGTGCGGAGGGGGTCCTCTGTTCGGGAAACATCAACATTCTGCTTTATTGGTAAGGGAAACTGGTTAGTAGCATCTTTTTGCCCGTGGAAGCCCATTAACAGATACATAATATCAGTGGGTATGCGTGTACACGTCTTTCTGGCTTGGGTGGAAGATAGACGGGAGACTGTGTACAAGATAAGTCAACTTACTGAGTGTCTGCCTTCTACCTCTGGCCCTCTGTCACTACATATCTCAAGAGGGACAGAAACAAGCCTGGTTTTAGATGGGGTGGTAGCTAATTAAAGACTTCATTTCTTTTGATCTGTTGAAGTAGATATTTCACAGGTGAGTAATCATGTTCGCCAGGTTTGTTGACTTGACTAACTTATTTTGGATGGTTAAATGAAAAAGGTGACAAAGAAAAAGGCATTGGAAAGGAGTCTCCAGCTGGGAGAACAAGCAGGTTCCCTGTAAGTAAGAACATGTATAAGAGATATAGCACTAGCAATAGCACTTAGACTTACATACCGCTTTATAGTGCTATACAGCCCTCTCTAAGCGGTTTTACAGAGTCAGCATATTGCCCCCAACAATTTGGGTCCTCATTTTACCCACCTCAGAAGGATGGAAGGCTGAGTCAACCTTGTGCCTGGTGGGATTTGAACTGCCAAATTTCAGGCAGCCGGCAGTCAGCAGAAATAGCCTGCAGTACTGCACTCTAATCACTGTGCCACCAAGGCTCTAAATAGAGGCTCAATCCATTTTTTGTTTCAGTGGCTGGGGGGAAAGGGTGTCCATCTGATCAAGAAGGAGATATTGAGGCTGTGGCAAAAACATTGATCCAATGTATGACTTCTGTGAAAGAGTGAATTCCACTTTGTGTTAAGGCTCAGTGGAAAAAGGAATTAAAAACATCACTGCCAAATGCTGCAATGTCTTTGTCTACTCCTGTCACTGTGACCATACTTGGAATGCTGCTTATAGTTCTGGTCCTGACATTTCAAGAGGATATTGTGGAATTAGAGCAATCGTAAGGTTCAGTGAATCGGCCCCAATGAAAAGAAGCTACACCATTTTAGATTTTAAGCAAAAGGAGGCTTGACAGAACATATGAAGTTAGGCACAGTATAAAGAGATTAAATAGGATTTTTTGTTTTTCTCCTAATATTAGAAATCTCCCCACCCCGAAGCTGAATACTTTGAGATTCAGACAGGAAAAAAAAAATTGCTTGAAGAAGTGTGCAGTTAAACTACAGAATTCTCTACCATAAACCGTGGGAGATGGGAGTTCCCAGTTTGAAAAACTTAAAATAAAAACAAAATTTAAACACATCCATGGATAATGATGATGACTGTATTATGAGGCCCTATGTCTTTCTCAATAGGTATCAATAGAAACATCAATTTGGAGGGTGCTAGTGCATCATAATCCTGCTTGTGGATTTTCCATTGGTATGGGTGGGGTGGGCACATCAGAATGCTTGATCGGAAGGGCATTTGGCCTGATTCAGCCTGGCTATTCTTACCTGCTTCTGAGTCTGAATCTGTCAGTGCCATCAGCCTTGGAAATTCTATTCCTTCTTCCTTTGTATGTCCCAGAATGGTAAAATTGAATGGGACTTTCCTTCAGAAGGATGTTTCCACTTTAGGGCAGGCAAAGTAAATGAAATGGAATATAATTCCCCTTGATTTTTGCCTGGATATGATACATTTCCTTTCCTCTGAATAATATTGCAAGAGATATAATAAACTATCTTTACATATATATTTTAACTTTCTTTCTCCCTGTGCTATAATCGTTGCTGTCAGTTTAAGTCTCCCCCCCCCCCACATAAAGCTATTTTCATTTGTTTGGATTTATTTTTTCTTTCTGTGGTATCTGGGGAGTTCTCTTGAAAAAGGAGTTTAAAGTGCTGATGTAAGATTTTTAATCAGGGAGACATGCACAGACCATTTCCTGAAATAAAGCATTTGCTAGGCAAATTTCATTTAGGCAATGTTATGTGGAATGGGCCTGCAATGGGGTTTTAAGGATTCAGCATATAAGGCTACCTGTTGATTGGAATATTAAAGACTTTCTGGAACTGCTGGATAGAGATTTCTGTTTTGTGGCCAAGTTTTTTGGCCATTAGTCTGCTTTGGAAAGAATGGGCATCTGACAGTCCTTCTCTTTACAGTAAACTGCAAGATAAGAATTATAGCTGGTATATGATTTGTTGCTTGCTTGTTTAAATGATCATTGCCAGCTTAAAATCGATGTGCTAAAACCCTTCTTACTTGTCTGTAGAGCTAACAACATTTCAATTATTAAAGATATGGTGCTGATAATCAAATCCATTACTGTCAGCCCTTACCTTGTACTGTCAACAGTCTATTGAGCTAAAAGGGACAAAACATCAGATTAAGCTTTATCCTGACATTGCATTTTATATTGTTTAGCTTGGATGTTTGAAACGAAGAACAATATTTTTAGACAAAATACTTCAAAATATTGCAAAAATGACAAATATAAAACAAAGAGCAAGAGAACAGTTTGCTTTGAGCTGTGAACTGAATTTCCGTCTCTTCAGATTATGAATACATGCAAGGGTACATGAGAATGTGCTAAGTTGAAGGCATTAAATGCATGCATTAATATCTGATTTAAAAGAAAAAGAAAAATAGCCTTAGAATTGTGCAGTTGGCTGCAGAGGAATAGAAAGAGAGTAGAAGTATTTAAAGGAAGTTTTATAAAGTTCTTTAAACTTCAAATGTACTTTTACTTTCTAAATGGCAGTACAGTTTTTCAGTAAAAGTTTAAATGTTTTTATATCCTTTATTGTCTGAAAGCTTTATTATTAAGGTTAGATCTTTGAAAAGCAGACTTTAAATATGTTGGATAAATTTAAAAATGTGATGTAAAATCTTGATATTTTATCAGTGAGATTGGGAAAAACAAGCGCTCATATTTCTTACCTCCAGATTGTGATATTTAAGATTTGTTTTTCATTTGGAAAAATAGCCATTTACTCATGAAGATGTGTAACCTTTAGTTTAGATCTTTGGCTTTAAATGAAACAAATAGAAAAAAGACAGTTCCTTTTTCACAGTTTGATACCAGCGCCTTCTAGACTTGTAAGTAAAAATGGTGAAAACCTAATGCAAATTTTATTATGTGGCAAATTTTTCCATTCTTCAGTTGGATAAAGTACTATTTCTTTCCTATAGGTAGTTTGTCCAAGCATTTTTAATATAATGATTGTGTTCACACGATGCATTTACCAATGGCATCAACCAATTACATAGTTTACTTAGTTAACCCTATTTTCTATATTTGTATGATGTAATGGAACCATCAGCTAATCATATCAGCTGGGTTCACGTGACAAATCAGGCTAAAATATGATTGGTTATTTTTTGATTCAGAATATCATGTAGAGCCATCTATTGTAAAGCATTATAGGTAAGATGTTACTATATTAGTTTCTAACTAAGTTAGAATCAAATCAAGTTTTGTTTTTCTGCAGATTCATCTTTTTTCCTTCTTGTCTTAATGTAATGTACAGTATAACACCAGGCTTAGACAAATGCTAAAGAATAGAGGCTTAATGTTTTTAGGTATATTTGCAATAATTTAGAATTGCTTAACTTTATTTATAGAAATTTATATACAAATGTTTAAAGGTAGATGTTTAATGTTTAACAACAAGCCAGCAAGACATAAGACTAAATTCACAAATCAGAGTAAAGGTGATAATGTTGTAACTGGTCTGACTGAAGTTGTGAATAGTCCGTGAAAAAGTAAAAATAGAGAAGCAGAATCATCTGGAATTTTTTTAAAAATAGAACCTATATTTGCTTATTATCCAATTTTTGAGGTAGTTCTTCTGATTGACGCCCTCATGTAAGTTAAGTTGGGGGACTTTGACTATCAGGTTTTGACTAATAGCTAAAAATCATGTCTGCTAATAGCCAGTTGAGGTATATATGGGGAAAATGTATCTATCAAACATAGAGGCCACCGGGCAGTGTATAATATTAGAAATGGGAAATCAAAATAATTTTTAAAAGTAGCAGCATTGGTCCCAAAAGGAAATTCACTTTCCACCCGAATCTAAGACGTGGGAGAAAAACTGATTTCAAAGACTGATTAAAAATAAGCCAGGTAGGGCGATATGGATTTCTTTAGGAATGCTGTTCCAAACTTCCTAGATGATCATCAGATGACCTTGCTTAATTGATGGACCCAAAGCATGCCAATTTTGTCCAATCATACAATGTAGAAATGATTGGAAATAGGCAATCCCTCAGATAGCCAGGCTCTAAGTCTTGAGGGATTTTTGTAAATGGTAACCAGCACATTGAATTGCACTCAGAAGCTAACTGGCAACCAATGCATTTCATGGAATAGGGTACTACCTGGCCATATATTGTGGCATACTATTACTGTTTGCATGGCCACATTCTATTTATTTATTTATTTATTACTTGCATTTATATGCTGCTCAACTCCACAGGGACTCTGAGCGACTCTGATTCTGGACTGGTTATAGATTCTAGGGCAGCCCCTTGTAGAGCAGATTGTTATTGTTCAAACATGAAGTGACTAGAGTGACTGACCATTTGGAGAGTCTCCCCAATCTAGAAGTGAGGGCAACTGGTGCAGCAGAAAAATCTGTGCAAAGACCTTCCTTCCCTTAAAGATAAGGATCTGACAATCCAGGAAAATTCCTAAGCTACACACACATCTCAAATGGGGAAATACTACTTTATCTAGGACTAAAGATGAAAATTTCTGGGACAAGTGGTCAAAGTATTCCCAGCCTCTCTCAGTCTTGCTGAATTTGTTGAATTTAAATTTAAATCATTCAGAGCCCTGAAATCTCCAGATTCCAGCATCACTGGGATGCTCTGGAATTAAGATATAAAACTGGTATCATCAGCATATTATTGATATTTGATTCAAATTATTAGATGGTCTCGCCCAATAGCTTCATGCAGAAATTAAATAGAAATGGTGACAGTATTGATGCTTGAGGCACCTCACAGGTTAAGAGCCTTAGCTTTGATGTCTCTTCCACTGTCAATATCAGTTGGGACCATCCATATAGAAAAAAGCAGAACTACCATGGAACAGTTCCCTACTTCCAATAGGCAATCCAGAAGGATGCCTTAAATCAGGGGTAGGCAAAGTTGGCTCTTCTATTACTCATGGACTTCAACTCCCAGAATTCCTGAGCTAGCATGATTGGCTCAGAAAGTCTGGGAGTTGAAGTCCACAAGTCCTAGAAGAGCCAACTTTGCCTACCCCGCCTTAAATCAATAGTATCAAAAAATCCCTGAGGCATCAAGGAGAACCAAGACAACAGCACTAACCCTATCCTAGTTCTGCCAGAAGTGTTCCACAAGAACGATTGATACCGCATCTGTACTGTGTCCCAGCCTGAAACTCAACTGAAAAAGGTCCATATCATCTGTCTCCATCATGGCCGCCTGGAGTAGCAGTTAAATCACCTTCTGAACAACCTTTCCCATAAAGTCTGTGTTGAGAGATGAGAATAAATCTCATAGAGGCGATTTGGATCTTTGCTTGGAATTCAGACAGTTAGAAATAAAGCCGAGATTAAAGCCTAATAGAAATATTTATTTCGGTATAAAAACAATAAATCCTGAATAATTACATCTTTGCTAAGAAAATGCGACCGTTCCAGTCAAGAGCCAAGTCAAAAGTGATTAATGGTGGATCAGGAATGTGGACATGCGTACAAGATCATATCACGTGTTCTGCTTGTATTGGAATATACCATAATATTAGAATAGGGGTGCATCACCCTGCATAGACATACAACTGACAATATTCACTACGCGACAGTCTGATATGAAATTAATAGGTAGAAGTTCCGTGTGTCTAGATTTCTTTAAAAATTTCATCAAATGCTGAAGAAAGAGATTAAGAGGGAGCAATAACTACTTTGTTTTCTTTAGTCTTACCTTTTGTATAGAACTAGTGTGTCATTACTGAACTGTAATGTACAGATTACGCAGTGTGCAGCAGATGCAAAGAGATATATATCTCAGGGTGGGACGAACGGCCTTCATTTTTCATTTTTTTTACGCAGTATTATTTTCATGGTAGGAGAATAGTTTTGCCTAAATCTTTGTATTGATTTTATGGCCAGCAAAATTTGACAGACGCAGTTTACATTTCTATCCATTACAATAATATCTATAATATGATGGTAAAATTCATGAATGTGAATATTCTCTTTGCACAGAGCCATAAGAATAAAAGAGGCTGACGTCCAACATTTTATTCCTAGAGCAGCCAGTAAATGCTTTTGAGGTTTGCACAAGCAAGACAAAAATGCAGTTGTACCTTTCTGCCTAAATTCTTCATGCTGTCTCCAATCTTGGAAATAATGTGTAATCATCATGCTTAATAGCATACAGTACTCATTTTTATGGTACAGTAGTCGTAAGTTGTTTAACACCCTTTTTAAATCCAAGCAATTTGGTGGCCATCTCTACATCTTGCAGCAATAAATTTCAGTTTAAGTTTGTACAATAAACTGGAATTCTCTACCACATAGTGGCAATATGAACAGTGACAACAACTCTTCTGTCTAGAACCTCTTGTTGTACAAGTTCATGTAATGATCCTGGATTCGGATATCAAATTTAATGAACTTTTCCCCGTCTATTCAAGCACAATTTAACATAACATTTTTGAGTTGCAATCAGAACTCCCATTACTTATTCAAAGGGTGGTTGCATCTGGCACAAGTTTATAACATCACAATATGGACATTTTAATTTTTAATGGCCTTCTTTCCAACAGTTGTGCACTGGATGGGTATTTTATTGAGCTATCTATAGGAATGGCAAGATCTGAACAGTCACTACCAGCTTCGATCACAAAAGTTAGGTTGCTTGTGCTTCCAATTGTACTTGTTTATGTGTTTGCCATTTTATGCTTGTTTATTTTGAATTCCTCCAGTGTGGAGAGATCATTTGGGAATAATTGTTGTCTCATTAATCATCCTACATTAATTGGTGTTAGAAAATATAGCTTCTGCTTACCTTGAATTGCAAATCATTTATGAACAATTAAGGAGCACTGGGGAACTCTATTGTCCATTTATTTTACACTTTGCTTTGCATTCTTACTGGTTACTAATTATTAATCCAATTTAAAAAAACCTCTTCTTTCATAATTGAAATAAGTTTGCTCAGGAGATTTTCATTTACTTTGTCAAAATACTTGTAATGGCTGGCTAAGAGACTGTGAAAGAGGATAGGAAAAGAATATTAGAAGTAGAAATTATCTGCATGTTCTTCCTTTATTAAGAGCACAGGTAGATTTTTCCCCAGTACATAACAGGTGATTAAAGAGAGTGTCAAGAAATGAATTTAAAGATAATTTGGATGCTAAAGTAAATATATCCAGTTGCCAGTATTTCTGTAATCTAATCCCTTTTTCCGTTTTAATAAATCTGGTAATGGTAGACTCTGGAAATTTTGATTTGTGGCTGTAAGTAGCTGTTAAGAGTTTTACATTCTTGGTAATTTATCTGTTCTCCTTACAAGGGAAGCTGTCTAATTCTGCCTTCTTGACCTAGACTGTGGCACCCATCCACGAAAAAGGTTGTTAACAATTGAACAGGTTTCCCTGGTCTGTTTTTCACACGCCATTCCGATTTTCTGTCCTGGTAAATGGATTGCAAACCACCATCTTTTTTCTCATGCCTTGAAGAGCCCTTTGCAATCACATTCATCAACCTCAAAATCAATTTGCCCTATTTTCATATATAGTATTTCATTCCTGAAAACATTTCCTAGCCTTCTGCACAAAGATACATTTGAGGAATTAACTTTTCATTTAGGCTATTTCTTAGATCTACTTTGAGTCCTACAGTATATCATCCAGCATTCCAATTTTCTTAGTCATTTTTCTGCTACTTTATTTAAATAACTTATTGTTTATCTTAATGTTATTAATGTTAGGTTCCTTCAAAGCATTCTTTGCATCCCTTATTGTCTACTTGCATTTCTTTTCTGCAGCCTCATACAGTATTCTTTGCGGTGCTCTCTTTAATAGATTTAATGGTGCTGATCCTCTGAGGTCTCTCGTATAGCATGTGGGAGCTGAAAAATAGAGTTTGTCCAAAAAGAATATGCTGTTGCATGATGCTCAGACTTACTGTTTCAGTAGCAAAATAGAATATGTTTCTATGCTTTGAGTTCCCATATAATTCTGTGCAACAGATGCTGCAAAATAGCCAACTGAATAGATGTTGGCTATAGCCTTCTTCAACATACCTCCCTAAGACCGATTAGAGCCCACAGAATTGGTCTGCTGGTGGTCCCGTCAGCCCAATAATGCCGGCTGGCGGGCCCACAGGCAAGGGCCTTCTCTGTGGCTGCACCGGCTCTCTGGAATACACTCCCCCCCGGAGATCCGCATTATTCCCACCCTGCCAGCCTTCAGAAAAGCGCTAAAAACCTGGCTTTGTCAACAGGCCTGGGGCCAATGATTTTAATATAACATCGAGTACGCTTGGCTCCATGAATGAATTAATTGTATGGAGTTTTTTAATTGTTGTTTTTTAACATTTTTAATGTTTCCAATAATTATTGTTTTTAATGTTTTTTCCTATATTTATTGTTTGCATGTAGATTTATTGTTGTGAGCGGCCCAGAGTCTCTGTGGAGTGGGCGGCATACAAGTGCGTATAATAAACAAACAAACAAACAAACAAACAAACAAACAAACAAATAAATAAATAAATAAATGTATCTTTCAGAGGAATAGTCGTGTGTACCTCTGAACATTATGCCCCCTCCCCCAGTGGTTAACTAATACTAATAGAATTCAGAGTTTTTATTTTCTTTATGTGAAAGATAAGTAATTCCAACTCTTTGCATTCCTTAGATTTGCTTATGTATGTCTTTCTCCATTTGAACTAAATGTAAGACTCTTTGGCCTGGCTCACTGGAGCCAAACCTTCTCTTGATTTGGAGGGTAAGTTAAATTATTGTGTTCTTTCCATTGCTGGTTGTGCAATCTGAAGTGGTGACTACCAAGTGTGTACTAGTGTTACAGTTACATGGTGATTGTGCTATGGATGGAAACTGTTCCTGTCTGGAACTTTCTCCAAAGGAGCCTGACAGCAGTAGTTTGTAACCGCTGGCTTGAACGAAGCTATGAATCTATCTTATTCATTGAGGAGAGAAGCTTTCCTTTTTATATAAACAATTCAGATTGAGTTAATGGAGAGGATCAAGTGTTCCTCTTTGGAGTTGAAAGGCTGTTGGCTTTTGCTTCTCCAAATCTGTTCCCCAAATTAGGAAAAAGAAAGTGCATGTGAAAAAAAATGTACATGGCGTAGGGAAAAAAGTGCATGTGAAAATATTTGAGGCATCAGAATCAAAATGGGGAGGGAAGAGAGGGAGTTCTGTAGATAGTCAGAAAGACCCTGACAATCTATCTGAAGGGAGAAATCTTGTAAATGATGTTAATTTATCTCCTCTTCGGATGCAAGTTCCCAGAGAAACCTTGAACAACTCAGTTAATATGTTTCTATATCAATATTTAAACCTGATTCTAAGTAGTTTCATTGTTTTAATTTCTATCCAGCAAGCCCCAGAAATTGTAATGTTGGGGAAGAACTAAGAGTTCTTTGCTATGTTTATTTATAGTTTATTCTATAGATGCCTATGATCAGGGGTGGGTTCTAACTTACCTCGCTGCCGGTTCGCTTCCTCCCGCGCCACGTGGCTGTGCCGCGTGCCCACGCACGCACTTTGTGTGCATGCATGCGCAGTGCTGGGGGGAAAAAGCCGAAAACAAGATGGTGATGCATGCGCAGTGCCGGAAACTCGGCTTCTGTGCATGCTCAGAAGAAAAAATAAAAAAATAAAAAAACATTAAAAAAACATTTAAAAAAAGATGGCGGCGCCCACGGACCAGCACCGACCGAACTGTTTCTGTTACGTCATTGTGACATCACCAACGGGTTGCTACCGGTTCGGGCAAACCGGTCTGAACCGGGAGGATCCCACCTCTGCCTAGGATCCCTTAGCTGAAAGCCATTACTCTTTGGCTGGCCAGCTTAGATACTGCCTTGTAGATATTGGCTGTGTCATGCATAAAAACAAGCCACAAAATGATTTGTTTGGCTTAGACAATGTGAGGTATGAAGCCCCTTCTTTAGTATAGATTTATGTGGGAACCATGTCATTACAGTTTGTTCAACAAATAATAGTTTTAAAGCCCTGTTCTGGGATTATGTTGACTGTTGATTGCAGTTCCACCTTTAATTTGCTGTTTACTGCTGTAAACATGATACCTGTACTTTCTTTGAATACCATTAATATCCAGGAAGTGCCTGGATTACACCAAGTTTCATTGGATTTTGTTTTTTAAAAAAACTCTGCTCGGCATTAATGCCATTTCTTCTTCTTTTAATTTACTGCCAAGGCTCAGGTCTTGGAAACTATCTGAATATTTATATAGACAGAGATCTGCCATGCAACAACTCTTCTTTTTGTCTGAATTAATAGTAAATCGTAAACTATAAATAAATTAAAGATATGTGCACACTGTATACCGGTAAACATGTAAATCCGAAACGTGGAATTGAACTATTGGCCAAAGCAGATAAGATGCATTTTATTTATTTATTAGATTTATTTGCTGCCCATCTCATTTTGATGCCAGATCTGAAGGCTTAAGTCACTGTCTATAAATATTTTAGAGTAAGCTTTTCTATATGGTTATAAAGGACAGTGTTCCCTTCTTCAGTATCTTAGATTGATACTAAGTGTGGCTAGCAATTTTCTGTTTATTTTCTATTCAAAATCAAAAGCATTTTGGAAAGTTGGTAATGCATTGAACAGTAAGGCATTTCCTTCACTTCAACAGTGGACTGCCTATCTGAACTAAAGATGTAAGTATTGAGATGGTCTGAAATCAGTGGTGGGATCCTGCTGGTTTAACAACTGGTTCGGTGATCGCGCGCTTCAGGATAACTGAATATGAATAGGGAGGACTTACTATTTAACAGAAATGGTGATTAATAGCATTACTTCCTGGACAAGAGATATATTTAAGAAAAAGAGGGAAACATTTTATCAAGTCTGGACAATATTAGATATTAAAGTATAGAAACATCACATTGACAATGAACATATGTATTGTCAAAATTACAGTTTTTCCAGTTCTGACTATAGAGTGTGATGAAAGTTGGATCATTGGAAAGACTAAACAAGGAAAAATGAAACTGCTGCTGCTGTGGAAAACTATTGAGAATATTTTGGTCTACACAAAGGACAATTAATAATAACAACTTAGATATTTTGAATATTTAATGAAAAGGCAAGATTCATTAGAGAAGACCGTGATGCTTGGGGGGGGGGGGGAATCAAAGGCAATTCAATGTTATTAATTATATAAAGATAAATTTTACAAGAATTTTAAAAAGCAGTTATTGACAGATAGTCCTAGTGAAATGTTGTTCCTGGATCACAAAGAGTCAAGGGTCACTGAATAAGGACAACACAGATGACTTCCTTCCAAGAAAATATACATCGATTTTGCTGCTCAGTACATAATAAATTCCCAATCCAGAGAGTTTTGTGGTGGCTTTTAAGTCAACAAGCAAATCAGGTGATACTTCTCAACATAAGTAAAAATCCATCAGGAAGTAATGCTATTAATAACCATTTATGTTAAATAGCAGGACCTGCTTACTATCAAGAATCTTTCACTTTTTAAAAGACTAGCTTTTAGTTTCCTGTACACATCTGATTGACAGATGATGGAACAACCTTATTTGACTTCTGTAGACTAAATTGTGTCTAAATTTTAAATCCTCTGTACATGATCAGGCTATGCATGCACAAGGATTGTGGAATACACATAGGTTTATGAGGTTATGTTGTGATGAATTATGAAATTAATACCAATCATGTTCGGTTTGGTCTGTAGCAGATTTGATTTTACCATATAGTTTGAGGATTTATGATGCCCATCTAATTAGATATAGTTAATGTTGGATTAGTGCCCAGTTTAATAACTATAAGAAAATGACAGGGTATTTGGCATCTATAGTTGGCAGTTAAAATTATTCTGATGTTTTGTCAAGGACATATGCTGAATCTGGACATTATTTTTTTGTTATAGACTTTGTTCTGCCTACACCTACACCAGTAACAAAAAGCTACATATAAAAGACACAAACCACAGGCAGTCTCAGATGACAACTTTGCTCCTATATTAATTTATTTAATCAACAATGCTTAATATTTTTGCCTTAATAGCACAGTTAGGTCAGTTTCTGCAAATCTGAGAAATAGCAATATCAAAAAACATGACAGCTACTTAGGGAGTGAAACATGCTTTAATTTTGATACTTTTTGGACAACTAATGGCTGCAGCGAGTGAAGCAATGTCATTATGATATTATACACATAAGTAGGACTAGGATTTTCAGAGATTGTGATTTGAAAAAAAGAACCCTTTCATGTGTGATAAGCCTTTCTTCTGACCTCTTTTTGCTTCTACCAAAATTATGTTTGTATTTTGGGGTATTAAATTTCATAGCATAATTTCTGCAGGCCACCAAAAAGTAGTCAGGGTTGGTCTATTGGTTATTTATCTTTATAGGAAAGGACCATTTACTTCTGATTTTCGGCAAAACCGGCCCAAATGGAATCATTGGTTCGCTTAACGGCTGTGTCATTTGCTTTATGATGACTGTCTTCACTTAGTGATCACCACAAAAAAGGTCGTAAAAAGGGTGAATCACATGGATGATCCAACTTACAATCGTCATGACTTACAATCATGATGGGCAGGCTCCATTACAGTCATAAGTTGAGCACTACCTGTAAAACATACATTCATACACATAATGCCCTCCAAGAATTGTTGGGTGGCAAGGTGTCTCACAGTTCGGATTGGATATACTACTGGAAGGTTATTAAAGGAAGTTAACAATATAAACATGTATGAACCCAATCTAGACAGTAGCCACTGACCAGAAACTCCCAATTTTAGACATGTCACACTGTGAATCCACATGTCCTTGCAAAACTATATACATATGTCCAGAGTCTTGTAGGTTTTCTCAAATGAAAACAAATGTACTAGTAAAATGTTGTTGTAAGTAGGTTCGGGAAACAGAGCGTATAGATAGGAAATGAATCGTATTTTAGTCACACGTTTTTGAGATATGCAGGCAGCCTAATATACTTACCCATGTTTCCCCAAAAATAAGACCCTGTCTTATATTTTTTTGAACCCTGAAATAAGCGCTTGGCCTTATTGCCATGCACTCAAAAGCCTGATTGGGCTTATTATCAGGGGATGTCTTATTTGGGGGGAAACAGGGTAGATGGATCTGTGGCTATAAAGGTATAATTTGGGAACTGGCTCTTTGTAATCTAAAAATTATTCACATCAGGTAAATGTGTCTATGCCAAATTACATTTTAGGTTTTGCTCTATTTTATAAACTCTGCATTTTCTTCTATTTAGACAGAGAAAGACAGCTTGAATCCGTTACTAAGGAAGTAATTTGAAGCTCCTGGGATATGAGAAGCAAGAACTGCATAAACATTTCCAAAGAAGTATTTGCCTTATTCTGTTAGAGAAAAAATAAGTCAAATAACATTGCATCTGTAAAATCTAATTTATCATGGCTGGACCAGAGTCTGGATGCAATAAATTAATAAAAGCAGCCATGAAAAGATAGATATTAGATAGATAGATAGATAGGTAGGTAGGTAGGTAGGTAGGTAGGTAGGTAGGTAGGTAGATAGATAGATAGATAGATAGATAGATAGATAGATAGGTAGACAGACAGACAGACAGACAGACAGACAGACAGACAGACAGACAGACAGACAGACAGACAGACGCACACACATATCTGATTGGGAGGGTGATACCGGCAGCGAAATTGAAGGAAAATAAAAAGCAAACAAATCAAGCAATGAAAATTACATAGTTAAAAAAGTTGCAGCAGTCATTTAAAAGGCAGTGTTAAGTGATAATACAAATTTCCTGGCTTTGGTAAATTACTGAATATGTATCACTTAATTTAAAAAAGCACCTGTGAGCTCAATTCAAATGATGACAATACTGAATTTCTTGACAAAGTATATATAACTTCAGAACTGAATTTCCTTCTGAAATTCTTCCCACTCCCTCCCCCAAAGGATGGCCAATACCCAATAGCTCAGTAAGTTGAAATGCTGTTTTTATTTATTTATTTTATTTATTATTTGTTCTTCTATGCCGCCCTACTCCCGAGGGACTCAGGGTACAACAATTTTATAAGAACATCAATAATAAACAGTGATTTAAAAACAATTAAGAAAATATACAAAAGTTAAAAAATGTTCACAATCAGTCATACCAAGGGGGGGCGGAATTCAGATGGATTTAGTCTTTCCCCCCTGCGTGCAGGAAGAGCCATGTCTTGACGGCTTTCCGGAAGGCCAGTAGGGTGGGGATGGTTCGGGTCTCTGGGGGAAGTTGGTTCCAGAGCGCGGGCCCCCCCACAGAGAAGGCCCTCCCCCTAGTGCCTGCCAACTGGCATTGTTTGGCTGACGGGACCTGGAGGAGGCCCACTCTGTGGGCCCTAACTGGTCGAAGGGAAGTGTGAGGCAGAATGCGGTCCCGAATGTGGTCCTGATTTTCAGCAAAACCATTATAAAATGTGGTCACGTGACTGTGGCATGCTGCAAACAGTCGTAAATGGGGGCTGGTTGCTCAGAATCCACCACGTGGTCACACGCGTGCACAGGTGGGGGCTGGATGTCAGAACTTCAGAACTGGGTTGTAATTAACACCCAGAGAGATCCATCGTAACTTTGAACAGTTACTAAAGAACCAGTTGTAAGTTAAGAACTGTATTCGTTGTATTGGCTTGAAATTGTGGGGCCATGACAGTTTAATATAGCTGTAGAATAGAGAAAGGTGATCTGTAATATTCCATATGTTTTTGAACTAGAATTCAAGGCATCTTTCATGATTTGTACAGCTATTGGGTGTTGCAGTTCAGAAATGTAGGCTGTTTGGCCTTGCAGTGTAAACTTTTTCAGCCTCTTGCCTGGGGACTGACTTGCTTTTCACAAAATGGAAGTGAAACCAGAAACTGATGCCCTGTAATGCTATATTGCTTTGGGAGGGGAGGGGGAGCAAAAAAGGGCTTCGCGTTGGATGCTTGTGTAGCGAGAATGAGAGCTCATGTGTCTGCCAAGGCTCTTGTGTGCTTGTTTACTATTTCCATATTCATCTTGGATACAGAATATTTTTGGAAGAACATAGGAGAACTGTTCGTACCTCTCAATGCTCAAAGCTTTGAATCCTTTCTGTGATGGAGGTGAGAGAAGCAATGGGGTTCTTTTAGTGTGTGTGTGTGTGTGTGTGTGTGTGTGTGTGTGTGTGTGTGTGTGTGTGAGAGAGAGAGAGAGAGAGAGAGAGAGAGAGAGAGAGAGAGAGAGAGAGAGAGAGAGAGAGAGAGAGAATGAGATTCTTGTTTGAATACAAAGTGCCTCTGATTGCTACAACTGCCTGCTTTTGAATTTGAGAAGCTGTTCTGGTGGCTTCACTGCAAAACTAAGCTACAACTTTTCTGAATGGCTTTTGTTATACAAGCAGGCAGTTTGCTATGGATACTCATTTTTTCTAATATGTTTGCTATATCTTGGCTCTGACTGGCAATTGGCTAATGTTGACAACGTGTTAATCAGAGCTTTATTTTCATAAGTTGTCCATTCCTGCAACTCTTTGTGTTTCAGTAGCTGCAAGTGAATGATGTATTGGGTGGTGTGGGGAATCCACCGTTTTCCATTATACTTCAGGGATGCCACTTGGAACAAAACAATATGATTATAGTCCTTGGTCCTTGGATTTGGATTCAGGTACTACAAGAATCTATGGACAAAACTCAAGAAACCATTGCAAAAAGTCATGAGGAATCAAAGAAAAACCAAGAAGAGATGAGACAGGACTTTGGAGAAATGAAAAGTGATTTAAAGAAAATGGACGATAGAATTGGCACTATCCAACCGTCAATTACTCAAAATCAGCAAAGAATAACAACGGCTAAAACAAAGATACAACATCTGGATAAGAAAGTTGAAACTTTAGAGCAGAAAAATAGCACTCAAAATAGAGAATTAACTGATGTAATTACCTATCTCGAGATGGATAAGGCAGCTTTTTATTTGAGATTTCAAAACACAACAGAAGAAAAAGATGAGGATCTTGGGGGAAAAAATGTCTGAAATCTTAGCTGAGGTGACCCAAAGAGACAAACAAGAGATATTTAGGGATATAGACGAGGTTTATAGGGTATACACTAACTATGCCCATCGGCAGCATTTACCCAAAGAAGTTCATATTCGATTTACCAAGAAAGTTGTAAGGGACGAGGTTTATAGGAAAATGCGGGCTGAGACAATATTTTATAATGGAAAGGAAATACAAACTCTAAAACAGATTCCACGGAGAGTAAGGGATCAGAGAAAAGCTTATCAATTCTTAACATCACAATTAACTAGAGAGAGTGTTATGTTCAGATGGCTAGTGCCAGAAGGAATTCTCATATCCTGGAGAGATAAAAAAATTCGAATTGATTCAATAGAAAAGGCCCGAGAATTTTATGACCATTACCTTTCAGGGGAGGGAGAGCAAGAAAGCAGAGACGAAGTTCAGAGTAGGAATCAAGAAGAAGTACAAATAGGAGTGAATGAAGTAGAGATTGAAGAGAGAAAGGGACAAGAAAGAGAACAAAAAGAGATAGAAGGAGCTAGAGGGAAAAGAGAGATAAGGAATACTAGGAAACAAGGACTAAGTCACAAGTAAGAAAGAAAATGGAAGATTAAATTAAACTGATTTTCCAAACTGCAATGGATTAAATTTATAAATTAAGAAAAAGTAGACATTTATAACATTCCAAAAGTTACAAATAAATATAGTCACTATAGTCACTATACAAGATGTAAATATAATTCAATAGTAATATAAATTTACTAATGAAGATAAAAATTGATATTATATTTTTATTATCATCTCAGTAAATGGATAACTTATACCTTAAAAATTAATTAAAATAAGCTTTATAGAATTATATACAAAAAATTATTAGAATGGACTTTATTTACAAAATAGCATTACTTTATTATTATTATTTTCAGGGATAGATATATGAGGAAATGTAATGATGTACTGAAATACCATTATGTACATATATATACAAATACGATATGATTTGAAATGTAAGGATGAATTATTTTGTATGTATTATTTTATTATAAGTAGAAAGAAGGGACATATGAGTAAGAAAAATATGTAAATGAATGTGGGATATTTGTCTTATAACCAGAATGTAAAATTAAGATGAAAATAGCAGCATGTACCTAGAAGAGAGTACTAATTCTTATTTTCATTTTTACTTTTTTTTAAAAAAGAGATATGATTAGTTTAAAATTGTGATTAGCATCAGTTTGTCAATTATAAAATACCTTTCCTTGAGTATAAAAGCTCTCAAGGAAAGGTAAAGAAAGTGAAAGAGGAAGTAGCAATAGCAATAGCAATAGTACTTAGACTTATATACCACTTTACAGTGCTTTACAGCCCTCTCTAAGCGGTTTACAGAGTTCAGCATATTGCCCCCAACAATCTGGGTCCTCATTTTACCGACCTCAGAAGGATGGAAGGCTGAGTCAACCTTGAGCCGGTGAGATTTGAACAGCTGAACTGCTGAACTAGCAGTCAGCTGAAGTAGGTTGCAGTGCTGCTTTTAACCACTGCGCCACCTCAGCTCCAGTAGAAGGGGAGGAAGAGAAGGTGTAGAAAGGGTAGAGGAGGAGGGAAGGAGTTAGAAAGTAGGAGGAGAAGTTGGAGATAGAAAGAGGGGAGTGTAATGGAATAAAGTAGAACAGACTGATGACTGATGAGGCAAGTGTTGAATAAGATATTGATTTTTGAATGGTTGATTATATTGAACTAATATGTATTTCTTATTGTAATATCTTGAGGTACATGTGTATTGAATTGTATATGAAGTGATGGAGAAAATAAAAAAACTTTGCAAAAGAAAAAAGAAAAGAAAACTGAGCAAAAACCAAGTACCTTTATAAATAAAAAAGACTGTTTGGAAATCTAGTTCATGTATACTATCTTACAATAGCTAATTTAAAAATAGAAATCTTTCATAATTTGAAAAAATTATGATATATTTAATATATCATTATATTTAATCATTGATATATTTTAATATCAATTTAAAGTTGATATATTTAATCATCTTTCCCTGAACAATAATTCCTTCTTATCTCTGGCTTTATATTATATTTTGTTGTACTATATTCAAAATATCGGTACTTGTAAAATGATTTGTGGATTCAGGCTTATGACTCCTACAAAGAGGAGGAAGGGGCAAAGAAGAAATCAGTGTTGTTCATAAATAAAATTAGGTTGGTTAGCTAGTAAGGTCAGCCAACATTTGTGGCTTCCTAATGAAAAATTGTTTGAAAAGTGTGTCTTAAAATTTATTATATATGTCTTAGAATGGAGTGATCTTCCATTTTGAGAATGGAAACAGACATTTGTGGAGTGCATTAAGCAAAGCTGTTTCTTTGTGTGCAGATATCGGTAATTATCAATACTGTTTCTTTGATGCTACTGTCCAAAACTAGAACCCTGTATTTTTGTCAATTCATGTACTGTACAATTTTTTTTAAGCCAGACCTGTATTTCTCTTTAATCTTTTCTTGTTTAATTAATTGAGGTAGGAAATACTTCTCATTACATATGTATTCTAAAATATTCCAATTTCATTTCCTTGATGACATTTACAATTTCCCAATCTCTTCTCTTTCTTTGAAGGACTCATTCCAGTTATGATATTTTAAGTTATCCTTTGTAAATTCACATTTCAAAGGCTTCTGTTCCCCTGATTGCCACTGAGGTCATTACCTGCTCTTTTACTTCATACTTATTTATTTATTTATTTGTGACATTTATATACCGCCTCACAGTGCAAGCACTCTCTAAGTGGTTTACACCAGTAAGCAATGTATATTTATATTGCCCCCAACAATCTGGGTCCTCATTTTACCTACCTCGGAAGGATGGAAGGCTGAGTCAACCTTGAGCCGGTGAGATTTGAACCGCTGACCTGCGGATCACAGTCAGCTAAATTGGCCTGCAGTACCCCACTCTAACCGCTGTGCCACCTCGGCTCTATACAAAAGAAACGACAAGACATAACAGCATACAATTTGCTAAGCAAGTTCCAGTTTTAGGTCCCAACAGCAAACAAGCCGACTGATTTTTTGAAAACCTACCTTCATCTGTTTAATCCTTACCCCTTGCTAAAACAGGAACAACGACTCTATTTAAATTCCCTTGGCTGCTGTTATTTAATTTGGATGTGATAGGAGGGAATTTAAGCAGAATGATTGAATGCAAATTAGTTTTCAACTAATTAGCAGATGCTTTATAATTTGTTCACCACATAGAAACATTGGTATGATTTCCTTAACTTTGCTTTAATGTGCTGTTTAGAATCTTAGGGCACATCTAGATACTACTGAAAATCTTGTTGTCATGACCTTTAACTGGATGAAATCATAGGCATCATAGGCAACAATTTTTGAACCAAGGTACCTCAAATGGGTTGACTTACAGAATGTGTCCATGTGTCTGGGATCCATGACTCCCAAGGAAGTCATGGTTGCTGCTGCCGCCGTCATATGATGTTCATTTTCAACATCACTTTCTAAAAGTGCAGCAGGTGTTAATATTTTCACAGATTACATTTGATTTCCAACACTTATATTAGGTCAGGAAGCAGACTTGATAACATAACTTTAAATTTATTTTTACCTCATAGCTACTATCAATGCCGCTCAAGCGCAACAGTGATGTAAATTCCAAGCTGCTGTTGCTGCAGCTGGAAACAGTGAAGGGCAGTGATGAAGCCTTCCTTGTTTCTCTCTTTGTTATCTCAGACACCTCATGGCCTTAGCTATGTTTTGATTAAACAACAGTTTCCCTGCTGCTGTGTCAAGCAGTTCTAAATCGCAGGTTGTTTTCCATACTTCTTCCTTAGCAAAGCAGTAGTGCATGCTTAAGCTTGTTTTATTTATTTATGAATTTTTAGACCACTTTTACTTCAGAAGACTAAGTGATTTACAAAGAGTCTTCTCATGATTCTTTTCTCTAGACTTCTGGCTCTTAGTTTAGAATGAGTGACTGGAGTATTTCTCCTTCTGTGGCTAAATCAGATTGCATTCAAGAGATGCCACCATTAATGATGAAAAGTCAGAGGTGTCCTTGGCAGAAGCCAGCCCTCTCTGTTTGGCCTAACAGAATTCAAGACAGCATAGTGCGCGTGCAGCCCTGGACATCTAAGGGCATCACAGACCTATTATTGCTCAATCTCGTGTGGCTGAACGCCATTTGTCTCTCTAAGAAGTTGTACGCTGACCGCTCGGGGGTTGCATAACTCGTCGTACATGGGGAATAATTGCAATCCCCGATCATCATGAATGAGGTTCAATGGGTTACCCGCACCAGTTGGCGTAGGGTAGACACACACTGAGTCAGATAATATGTCCATAGGTGTAAAAAATTGCTAAACTGTTTTAAAAGAAATCCAGGTCAGGATTCATATACTTTCCTGCCCTTTCTATTAGAAAATTGATACAGTACTGAAAAAACCAGCCATGCAGTAATGGCAGAGTTTAATTAAATACAAAGTAGGATTGCAAAAACATGGCCTACTTTGTGAAACAGTTTTTCTCTAGGGAGGACAACACTTCTATTAGGGTAGACTTATAGTCAAGAGAAATCACTATATTTCACTGATTGACTGGATATTGTTACTCTTTGTCATAGAGCAGATATCTCGCAACACCTAGCAAGCAGGACTCCCAAGTATGATGGTTTCTGGACAACTACCATATGTTCCTAATCACTTACCATATTTTTTGGACTATAAGACGTACTCCCCCCCCAAAAAAAGTGCGTGGAAATGTCTGTGCGTCTTATAGAGCTAATATGGGTCCGTTTTTGGGCTCCCAAACCTTCCATGGGTTCTGTTTTTGCCCTCCCCGGCATCGGGGAGGCTGAAAATGGGATGCACGGAGGGTTTGGGAGGCCAAAAACGGGCCCATTTTTTGGGCTGCAGAGTGCTTCTAGGAGCCAGGGAGGCAGAAAAAAGGGACGCGGGGAGTCCAAAAACTATTTTTTCCTTGTTTTTCTTCTCTAGGTGTGTCTTATGGTCCGGCGCATCTTATAATCCGAAAAATACGGTATATGCTGTAAAGTTCTGATCTAATGATGGGGAGAAGAATTTATTTTTATTTTTTCAATAACTTATCCAATTTTGTACCTCTTTCTTTTCTAAACAAGGAAGCTTAAATTTGGCAATTTTTTCCCATAGGAAAATGACTTCACTACTTCTTTATTTTTGTTTGTGGAACAGAACTGTCCATAGTATTCCAAATATGACTCATTATGACATTTTTTTAAAAAAGAAATATTTTCTAATGATTCTCAAGATGAAAAGTGTCTTTACCAGAATAGCCTAATTAAAGTTTTCATCAAACTTGTCAGTCTCTCCTAGACTATTCGCTATTAGTATACGTGTGAATTTAGGCTTTTAAAAATTATTATTACTATGCTATAATGTGCATCATTCAGTACTGTCAGCACTGTAAGCCTTATCTAGAGTTGGAAGGAACCATCAAGCTAATCTCCTGCTGAGTGCAGAAATCTAAATTAAAGCACTCCTGATACATTATTATTAAGCCTCTGCTTGAACACACCCAGCGGAAGAGAGTTGAGCACCTTATGCCTGATCCTCTTGTTTGGAGAAATCCATTTAAAGTTCTTCATCATTCTTTTCCATCTTAAACCTCACTAAATAATTTGGTAGTGTCAATAAATTTTGTCAGGTCCTCCATAATTATATAATTTAAGGATGAGTTAAAAACCAGCTAATTATCTTCCATTCTTTGGGGAGGAAGAGCTCTATCACCCACCATTCACAGTTGTAACTGCTGATAATTATTGGGTGTGCATCCTATATTCCAGAATTCAAATTATTATATTTGAATATAGTATCATATTGGGGATTGAATAACAGAGATTGCTATAATTTCTGTAAAACAATCCAAGGGAGTAATAAGCTACAAATGCAATAAATCATGTACAAAAAAGCCATTTTGCCTGTTAATTTTTCCTTGTTTTCCCCCTTCCTCCATGAAGGCAGAACGAAAAAAACCAAAGCCCTCATTCATGTTGTAATCACTAGTTGACAATGGATCATCTGCTCCTAGGTACTGTTCCAGGAACAATGTCTTGCATCAGAACATTGTTTTCCAGACAGCCCTGTATTATAAACTTTTTGTGCCTCATATAATTGTCTTATTTTTCCCCAAAGAAACCTAGGAATTGTAGTTCGGCAAGAGTGCTGATCATTTATTTAGAAATTTATAATCTCATCTATCAGGATTCCCTAGAGAGGATGATGAAATGTCCAGAATCTCTAGTCTGAGAGGTAATACCAGGCATTGCAAGCTGTGATGCTTGCTCTCACTTAACGAATGTGCTTTTAATTCATGCACTAATCCCTGTTCCAACCATCGATAGATGTAATTCTAGTTCCACTAAGTGGTACTAAATGCATCCCACTATAATCAGTTCCACTAAATGGGTGGGTTGCGTGGTGGGTTCAGATGGCCTAGTGGGAAATTTTCTCACTTCATGCTTATCTTATTGTAACATGGACACAGCCTGCTTCATTAGCCTGTAATGTGCCAATTTAGTTCCTGATATTTTGGCGTGGGTTCTTGGGAGGGATGAATCAACTGTATGACCAGTTCTCTTCTCCTACACAGTTGCAAATCTTTTGAAGGTCCCTTTGGACAAAAGGCAACAAATTCCCCTGGTTCCCAGCATCTGAGTCAGTTTCTCTCATCTGGCTTTTGTCCAAGACAAGAGTTAAAAAGAGGGGTGGAAGAAAGCACAGCCTGCTTCATTAACCTAAAATGAATTTGCTCAGGCAAATAACATTTCTTGGCTTTTCAAAATCAAGGCAGTTTTTGTTCAAGCGCCATTGTTTCTCCCCCTCCCCCATTTTGCCTATGGACGGTAACAGAAACAATGTCTTCCTGCGAAGTTTCTCATAATCCCTACTCTAGTGATCTACACAAGGGGAGCTTGCTGGCAGGAAATTGGATGACTTGGTTGCCATCACACCTTTGCTAAACTTCTAAATCCCACTGTGTTAGTAGGGCAGAACTTTCTCTAGCCACTTATCCTTCCCCACATGGGATGGTTTTGGCTTTGATCTGCATCTCTGTGTCTTTTTCAGCAAATAGTTTGGGTTCCTTATGGCCCCATATGTTAGCTCGCCTGAATTGCCACAAAAATCAGGCTAACGGAGCTTTTATGGAAGAGCCAGGTAGGTCAAACAGAGAGGTTCTTATGCTTCCTTGGCCCTGAGAATGGTTAATGGGGGAACTGGCCTGGATTTGCAAAGCCTGATACCGGCATTCAGCCATATATTGAAAATGTGCCAAGCTTCCAAGATCTCTAACAAATGCTTCCCCCAAAGTTTCCCCAAAGAATAAATTTATACTTTGGGTAGTGCTTCAGTCTGTTCTTTTATATGCCTGCAATACTTTAAAGGAGGAAAGAGATATAGAGAAAGAAAGAAATTGTCTTTCTTTCTACAGCAACCAAACATGAAAAACTACCAAGGCAGAAGATGGATGTAACATTCTAAGTTTGGTTTGTATTGTCCTGTAGCAATCTTTGAGAGTCTGCTGAATAAGATTGGTCCTCTGAGAGAATCTAGACTGGCAGGCCAAATCTAAAGGCCCCTGAAAAAGAGGATGTGTGCTAAGGTAAGAAAAAAGTCCCAATTCCTCCATTTGTTGTTAACATATGAGGCACTCTAATCAGAATTCTGAGTAACAAATGATCAAATAAGCAATGATCAGTTAAGAATAAAAACTGTCTCGCCAAATAGCAGCTGGCTTTAACACTCTCCCTACCATCATAGCACCTGAGCTATTAATGGCAGGGGATTTTCTAGTAATTTTCCACATGTGATTTAGAAATTCTGCTGCGTGTAGTGATGGTTAGTGTTGCATGTGAGGATGGGGGTGCCTTCCAGGGGAGAGATTGGGGGGGATTCTCCTCTAGTTTCACATACAAATATTGTTTAAAAAATCAGGTAGAATTGAAAGTTTTATTTTTGTAAACAAAATATTCATAGGAAAAGCCAAAGTAAGTGGACGTAGATGGAGAGCTGCAGTTTTGCTTGTTTTTCATCACTGGAAAATAGAGGACACATTTTTCCTTTCTTTGCAGTAGGAAAGTTACAGTTTCTGAATAGGAAGAATCCTGTAAAGAATGTATTTATCTGGGATTTTGAAGACAAAGATAATTTATTTTTCCTGCCCTCTCAACTCTCTTTTAAATGCATGTTACACCTGGCATCTTAGAAGGATTGTAATAAGCAGTATGTTTATTGCTGTTTGCAAAGGAGTTGTTTGAGAAACAGTAATTATAAAATAGTTTTTAAAAACAAAAATTAGTAGAATGGATAAATGTTTTGATAATTTTAACATGTACAATGTAGTTGGCATTCAGTTTATAAGAAAGCAAGAAAACAACCTTCATAGGCTAGCATTTTCTTAAAATCCTTTTTCCTCCTATTTTCTGTGATCTGGTATGCTTTGGGCTTTGTCTTTCTTGTAACAATTAGTCATCAAATATTTTATTGTTGGGTAACAGTAAGGAAGGAAAGCTATCAGGAAAACTAGATTTACCAGGTTTCACTTTATTTGCAACTGTCATTCAATAGCTCCTTCGCCAGATGTCAGAGGGAAAAACAAATCCTTACCACATTAAAAATAGACCCCCTTATCTTTTCATTTTCCCCTCCATCTTTTTTCTTCTTCTATCTTTAAATTGAGGGCTGCAGTTGTGCTTTTTTATCGATCTAGTATAAGTGCAGGATATAAAAACAAAAGGTCAGTAGTAAAATTTACCTTGTGCTGTATCATGGCATTAAGCATTTCCCTGCATTTAGATCCACAGCATTAGCTTATATGAAGGCTGAAACTGGCAAGAGGGAAACCAGCAGTTCTTAGGCCAGAAAGAATTGCTGTGTAAATATAGAACAGATGCTCTGACTCTCAAGGTTCAGAAAAGAATGGCCAGATATCTTTTGGCTCAAAAAAGAGGGAAGAAAAAGTCCTTGAGACTCTTCCTCTTCCCCTCCCTCACATATGCAGCTTAACTCCTTCTTTATCCAGCAGGTTGATTTTCTTTCCGTGTGTATAATTCCTTGCTGGCAATAACTTTATCTAGCCATAAGTTAAGTTTGAGAAGCTCATTCTGTTAGCTAGCTACTGAAATGCAGAATTTAATTTCCAGAGTGGAGAGATTTATTACCATGACTGGTGCGAATGCTTCCAGTATGGCGAAATGAAATGCAGAAAGCTGTGAATCAGGACACATGTCAAGATATGTATGTTTTTTTCTGGTGTGTTTGAGCCCAGCATTTATCCTTATAGTAAATGAAACAAACAAAATGTTAAAAAATTATGATATTTATCAGTTGCTTACCAAGCACATCTACCGTAATTATATTAAATGTTATATTATGTTAAAGTAACCAAAATATCTTTACAATCCCTGAGGCATGTCAATTTTGAGCACCCCTAATGTTTGGAACTTTAAAGTTGAAAAATTGGACAAACCCTAATGGTGGATGCTAACCAGGGGCGGGTTGCTCTCTTACCTTGCTACCGGTGCGCTGCGTGCGCATCACCACATTTCATGCATACGCTCACTACGCGTGCGCCCCCTCGCACAAGTTTGCTTCCATGCATGCACGGAAGCAAAATCATGCCGAAATCTTGTGAGGGGACGCGCGCGTATGCGCGATTTTGGGAATTTTTTGCTTCTGCGCATGCGCGGAAGCAAAAAATTGCCAAAATCTCACACGCGCGTCCCCTCACAAGATTTTGCTTCCGCGCATGCGCAGGAAGAAAAAAAAGCCCAGAAATTCTGAAAAAAAATGGCAGCTCCTAGGTACCGGCAACCGACCGCACCGGGTCGTTAACCTCTTGGTGATGTCACCAGCCTGCCGCTACCGGTGCGATAGAGTGGGCCGCACTGGTAGGAACCCACCACTGATGCTAACCCTAAAGTCTTTCATAGATGACTATAGCAAGAATTCTTCCTCCTCCTCCCCATTACTCTAGTTGCTGAATGCACAAAAGTCCTGGCAGTAAAGTTAAGATCTTTATGCCCATTGCTTTGTGTCGGCTGTTTGCCAAGTTTCATGAATTATTTATTACACTGCTGTATCGGCACTTGGTTAATGCCCTGCAGGATACATTAGAAAATTGCCAGTGTCCCAGTGTCTCGAAAACTGAGATACACTAAGGGAATGCTGTACAGTACGGTATTGTTTTATTTCCCATTCTAAAATTCTGCAAAATCATCCAGTACTATAATAACAAATCCAACCACTGTTGTTATAAGATATTTGTGATGTTGGAGGATAATTGGTATTTGTCCGGGGGGGGGGATGTTGACAATTAATAGTATTATACCTAAACAATTATTTGAATGTCCAGTCCTTTTGGTTTATTGGCTCGACTTTGTAGCCAAGTACTATGAGCGCTGGTTTCTTTTTTGCTTTGGAAGCAAAGCAGGAACATGAGAAGAGAATTTCACTGGAAAGGAGTAGACCTCCCCCCCAACTCTCAGTAGGGTAGCACTTTCCTGGCAGAGTTGAGGAACAACTTTGGAGTCCTCTTGCACATACAACTCCTGCTTGAGAATCAGATGGCTGCTATAGCTAGGTGGTGCCTTTGCACAGATCCATTGTGGGCCAGTTGAGCACTCGTGGCCTTTCCACTTCTCAGTGATGGAAACGCTGCAGTGTACACGGAGCTTCCTTTGATGAACTTCAGAAAACAGCAACTGTTCCAGAATGCAGCAGTTGCACGGTGTCAGTGCCATTTGGTTTGCAGCACTGCTGCACAAGCTGTACTGGCTTCCAGCTTTTCTGGTATTGGTTATCAGCTTTGAAGCCCTAAGTGACATGGTACCAACTTATTTGTGGGATTACCTCACGGTGAGGGTTTCTGCTTATCTCACCAGATAGGTAAGATGGGCATACTCCATGTACCTTCTGCAAACAAAAAGTAGTATACCTTCTCAGTAGTGGTCCCAATCTTGTGTAACACACACACACACACACACACACACCAGCAGGCCTTTAATCTTCAAGTAGGCCTTCAAAAATTGGCTCTTTTTCCAAGCATTGGGATCAGGTGAAGCTGGAGCCCTGTGATTGTTGTTATTGGGAAGTGCTGTTTAAGAGTGCCAGGACCACGCCATGTCTTGCTTGTTTTCGATTTTTAAAATTTTTACATGGTTTTATTGTAGTTGCTGTAAGCTGTCCAGAATTATGGTATATAAGATGGGATAGCCATATATGTTTTCTAATAAGTGATTAAAGAGGATGATCTGTTAAAAAAATTCTTCACTTCAACCTTAAAAACAACAAAAAATGCTGCTTTACATCAACTAGTCAAATACATCAAACTGCTATTGCCTACTCTGTGTTTCAGGCTTTCAGAACAAAGGTATTTGTGATCACCTGCAACTTAATCTTTTTTAATTCAAGCTTCTAGGAATTGATACTGGGGCCTTCAGCACACAAAGCTTCTACCCTAAAACAAAGCTGTTTATTAAGAACAAGGTTAAATCTATTGCCTTGTAATAGAGGAATTTTTGCCTTGTTTTGTTAATACTGTAGCTGCATTAAAAGTTCTCTTGTGGCAGAATAAACAAGAGTCTGTTCTTTGTGGATTGCCTGAAATAAACTTATCTGCCACTGCCAATTAATCTTCATCTTATGAGATGTTAAGAAGCCAAGGCAAGCAACAGTTGAAGTTGATTGAACTCATCTGTGAACAACTGCATTCTGAAACACAATTGAACTAAGCCTGCGGTAAAATTTTACCAGCAGTACCAGCAGTAATATTTGTATTCTCCATATTGGGTGGAGATATCATCCATGATGGGTTGACCTTGTCTGTTAGCCAATGAGGACTGAGTCTGCTAATTATAAAAAAACCGCCTCCGTCTCTAAAGCCCACTTTTGACTCAGTCCTCAGACTGTCAGGACGTGTGGTCAAGTTCTTCTATCCTGGATAACAGCTTCACTCCTCAGTTTGACAGTTTAAAGCTCATTTCGTTGGATTCATCTCACTGTGAGTCCCCCCCCCCCCCGCGTGCTCTTCTGTCATCCTCAAGCTGCGGGGTGGAGAGAGAGAACGGCTACAGAGCTTGCTCCAGCTGCCAAGGCCGTAGACTTCAGCTGCGAGGTCTGGAACTTTAAAGGCGGGGGGTTTTCCCCTTGCACTGGCCTCAGGAGCTCGTGCTCCCATTGTTATCATGGCAGCTAGCTTCTCTTCAGGCAGCGGTAGTGGCCGAGGGAGTCTCGCGCTTCCGAAACAGTTGCGTTCGTGGCTTCTCAGACTGCTGAAGGGAGGGGAACTGAGATATGTCCTGCCGCCCATTCCCTCTCCCCTCAGCAGCTTGAGAAGCCTCAAACGCGCGAAAATGCCTAGGATCATCACCGCACGTTTGTGGCTTCTCGGACTGCTGAAGGGAGGGGAATGGAGATAGCTCCTGCCGCCCGTTCTTTCAGCGTCTCACGCGCTCCCTCAGCCCCTGCTTGGACTCACTGTGGGGTAGGAAGGCAGCGCATGCACAGTGCCAGAAGCTCGGCTTCTGGGCATGCGCAGAAGAAATTTTTTTAAAAAATTAAAAAAAAATTTTTTTTTAAAATGGCGGTGCCCAGGCACTGGCAACTGACTGCACCGGTACTGTGACATCACCAGCAGGCCGCTACTGGTGCTATAGAGTGGAACGCACTGGTAGGAACCCACCACTGCATGAACTATGTACTGTTTGCCCCTGAGGTAACTGGTTAGCTTCCCCAAACAAATGGTCAACTGTTCATTTGCTTCAAAGGGCTTATGTCATGCCGACACTAGACATATTAAGCTGCATTGCAGGTTTTCACTGTAAGGCTTGTTTTCCAATCAGAGCAGTTTCTCCAGTCAGTTTCCTTTTAAAATAAAAAGGATGTCTGAAACTTGCTGGCTCTTTGATGGCTTAAGACCAATTCTTGCTCAGCTGTCTCCTGCTTGTAATCCTTTAAATTCCTGGTTTTTGTTTCACTTGTTTTGGGTTTTTGTTTTGTTTATTTTGAGTTTTGTTTTGTATCCTACATATGAATTAGAAGTACTTTCTCAGTGGTTGGTTTACCATTGGCATCCATTCATCCAGCTAATGAGATTCTACAAAATATTATTATGCATCAATAGTATTTCTGGAAATCTTTGCTATGTCAAGATTACATGACTCACTTGCATTGCAGCCTTTAGATTTTCAGTATCTCTGCTACTTAAAGTTCATAACTGTTTTATTTAAAAAAATAAGTACTGTATGTGGGTATTTGTGACCACTAGTTGGCAGCAGGATTAGACGTTTTGGAGCTTTTGCTGCCATCTGGTGGTTGTGCTGATTTTGACATCAGAGCTGTGGCAGTTCAAATGTGTGTGTTTGTGTGTGTGTATACTAAGTCACAGTGAGAGAAAGCTTGTTGACTACTGAGACTCTCAGAATTCTGCTTCATGAAACAAAATATAGCACTTCATTAACAATTGGAAATTCTTTTTCTCAGTTTTTGTGCTCTCTTCAGTAATGGTACATAAGTACTTGCTATCTTATTTTGTCATGTTTCTTGTCATTTCAAGTTGGTTCCACACATGATTGTTCTGCCTAAAATATGTGCATCCACTTGGAAAAGACATGAATATTACAAATGTATTGACTACATACTGTATTCATCCTGCCAAGGGATAAAGATTACATAGTCATGCTACAATCAGTAAATTTTGAGAGTTGAGAGCAGTGTAGTATACTATAGGCTGAATTAAACACATAATCCACATCAAGGGAGTAACTAATTTATTTCAATACACTTTTATAGAGCTCAGTTTTCTGATGTTTTATGAAGACTATGCTCTTTCAGCTTTGAAGGCCAGAAGTAAAGAATTAGGCTACTTGAGGTACATTTTCCTTCACCTCAGTCACCTCACTGTTACTGATTCTCTTTGCTTGATGGGTTTGGAGAAGGTTAATGCAAGCTCTGCACATAAGGCAAATGTTTTCCTTCAGTCTAATTACTGCGTTTATTCACCTGCAGGGCTATACTAATGATTTAGGATGGACAGGAAGGGTGAAAGGAAGAAAATATATCTTTGTTGCCACTTAGTTGAAATCTGGATGTTAGAAGCACTAGTAAAAATCCCCAGGTATTCTCTTTGCCTGGAAAAAAAAACCCCATATGTGCATCTGTTTATATTTGATTTGAAAGTGTACAATATACAATATCCCATAGCAGTTTCTTCATCAAGTGGATGGTAGAAAATCAGTTCTAATTGGACATTTCTGCTGAATGACAAAGCTCTATGAAAAGTAGTTGCTTACACAAGGGATGTTTCATTTATTATGACAATAAAAAGTGTAATTTTATGTTTTATGAATCTATAGACACCATTTAACACTATATGGATAAGAAATATTTATTGCAAGCTCAGATCTGTTACAGTCTTATTATATTGGGAATGAGCAATTCCCAGAAAACCTCCAGATTATACTGTTGAAATGTGGCAGCAAACCTACCATTTGCTCATATTTTCTGAATAATCTTGGTTTGTCATAAATTAGACTGTCAATATATGACAATATGGCATAAGAGGGAGGTAAAACTGAGGTAAACCAGCACATTCTGGATATTGTGACATGCCCATGAATGATTGATTTTAAGTACCAAGAACTCAAGTGGAAAGTCAAGTCTCCTTCAAAATAAGCATATCTCTTGATTCACACAAAATCGCATAAGAATTTTTAGAAAATAAAAACAGTATAGCCCAGTGCTTTCTTTGAACTGTACCCACCTGCCCAGTAAAAAAAAGATAAAAGTGATAGAGGGTAAGATGATTCGGTGGTTTTGAGAAGATGGCAGATTAATAACCTTAACAATTTACTTTCTGATATATGGGCATGTAATGGTTGGCCATTGCAGCTATTTAGTAACAGCACCCAAAGCATCTGTCAGAATTGTAGCTGCAGAGCCCCTCAGTGTCATGTACACTTCAGTTAGCAGGATAGTCTCTAATCCTTGATTATTATGAGTTTTTAAAATAAATCATGTGATCCTAATGACTTGTACCCAATTTACATATTACCATTTTAATTCATTAAAAGTTAGAAAGAGAGGTTGTTCTGTCCTAGGCTCCAGTGAAAAAAGGGTTCTTGAGTCTGATTTAAAACAAAATAAAATGAACAAAAAGGCAAATCTAATTGCTGCAAGGGCAAAACATAATTTTATGGCAGCTTCTGGCATCTATTGAAAAAGAACAAGGGGGGATATTATCTCCATGTTTCCTCTCATCCTCTGTGAAAGCCATAGCCAGTCTAAAAGAAGGCCAGAAAAAAGATATTTTTTTTAAATTCCTGCTGCCTAGATTTCTTAGGCCTTCAGGGCTTTCTTCAAGCTATTTTGTGCAGAAATAGTTGCTTTCCTTTTATAGCTGTTCTGAGTGCTGGTCCCAAGGGGGCCCCTATCACTGAGTAAAACTGGAGCAGAGCATCATATTCTCTATAGAATCCCAGACTTCTCTCAAGTTTGGATTTAAGGTTTGAGACTGAGAGCTCTGTAATGGATTTGAGTCTTAATCCATTGTATTACAGATAAAAATATTTTACCCCACAAAACTATCCAGGGAAGTCTGTTCCTTTGCTCTTCTCTTTCATTTTGTAGGGATGTACAGTTACTCAGATTGGAAGCAGCAAAGGTGCTTTGAATCTAGCATGGCCATGCTCCCAATACCAGTCACCAGTCCTTTAACAGAATCACATCTTTTCCTGGGCTTGAATGATAGGTGCACTAGGCCTGGGAACGGCTGCATTTAAATAAAGGTGGTCATAAGCGGAGATACCTTGTAACCAACTCTTTAACACTTTCTTAAACTTTCTTAAAGTTTCTTAAACTTCAAATCTCACTCAACAAATGCTCAGTTTTACACATTGGCAAAAATAATAAGAACACAAAATACAAACTAGATAATCATGACTTTGTTGATGATCCTCACTCAGTAAAGGACCTTGGAGTACTCATCTCTAATGATCTAAGTGCCAGAGCCCACTGCAACTACATAGCTAAAAAGGCATTAAGAGTGGTTAACCTAATCTTGCGGAGCTTCTTCTCTGGCAACATTGTACTCTTAACCAGAGCATACAAAACATTTGCTAGACCAATTCTTGAATACAGCTCATCTATCTGGAACCCACACTACATATCAGACATTAACACAATTGAGAATGTCCAGAGATACTTCAAAAGAAGAGTATTACATTCCTCTGTTCACAACAGAATACCTTACGAAACCAGACATGAAATTTTGGGACTTGAAAATTTAGAACTACGCCGCCTTCGATCTGAACTAAGTATAGCTCACAAAATTATCTGCCACAATGTCCTACCTGTTAATGACTACTTCAGCTTCAACCGCAACAATACACGAGCTCACAATAGATACAAACTTAATGTAAACCGCTCCAAACTTGATTGCAAAAAAATCGACTTTAACAATGCCTAGAATACATTACTTGATGCCTGGAATACATTACCTGACTCAATTGTTTCTTCCCCAAACCCCAAAAACTTTAACCTTAGATTATCTACCATCGACCTCACCCCATTCCTAAGAGGTCTGTAAGGGGTGTGCATAAGCGCACAATTGTGCCTACCGTTCCTGTCCAAATGCACCCATATATTCATACTTCTTGTACTCATAATCATGCTTGTACTAATATATATATGTATGTATGTATGTATGTATGTATGTATATATATATAATATTTATACTTTGTTTATACTTTGCTTGTTGTCATATACGTGACAAATCAAAAAATAAAAAATAAAATAATAATAATAAATATTTTCCTGAGATCACAGATGAAGGGCCAAGAAAAAACTACTTTTTTAAAGTAGTTCCCAACAGATACAGCCACTGTGCTCACCCCTGATCAAAAACATCTTTTATGCTTCAGATCCTAACAACTACAGTATATAAAAAGACATACTCTGTGCTTATTTACATGTTTGTTAAACATTATGATTGGTGTAGCTTTCTAGTGAAGCCAATCTATGTTTTTGCAGTGAGTTAGAAGAGAAGCAGCTGGCTTCTTTCATGGAATATACTCAAACAGACACTGGATGTACATGTGTTAGAAATGCAAAGCGCAATGATAGCAAATGTTAAGCACTGTTTTTGCAGGCTGAATCTGACTTGCTAAATCAGCCAAAGAAATGAACTCAGCAAAGAATTAACAGTAATAGAACCAGTTAAGCAACACAACCCATGAACAATATAATTGCATAAATACATTTCTTTAGCTATTGGGTTGAGGTTTATACCTGATGTTTCTGCACAGTATACATTCTGCATTTGGCAATTTTTTTTAAAAAAGAAAAGTAAACACACAAAATACATGGGGGGGGGGGAAACAACATCTCAATTCAGAAATTCCAGGGTAAGGGATAAGGTTCCTGATCTGAATCCTGATACCAACAATTTTAAAAGCACTGCTGAATTTTCATAGTAGGCAGGCAGCATTCTTTTTCTTAGGTCTGAAATGGAGTTTCTGAGACTTGTGCTTAACTGATGCTCCCTCATCCTCACTGAGTCCTTCCAAATGATTCCAGCCAATGGTAATAGAGATGGAACATGTAACACATGCTTTATTTGGTAATGTGTCCTTTTCAACTCTCTATGGTTGTCTGGTGGATTTTTTTTTTGAAAGCCAGCTGTGGGACATTGGGACTGTCAGAATAATATAAGAAGAAACCAGCTGGGAATAATTAAAACATTTTTTCTGAGTTTTGAAAGTTTCAAGCTCAGATTGTTTCGCAGCCAAGAACTTAAGCCATATCAGATATTATAGCCTATCTTGTTTTTAATTGACATCAAAATTATACCAAGCAGAGACCAGCATTTGGGGTGCTACAAACTCTTAAAACTTTTTAATTAAAATATTCTGAGTATTTACTCCCTTAAAATGCTAAGAAAATACCATAAGTTAATCAATAAGCTAGAGCAAAATAGGTAACATAAAATCTGTTATTTCATACAACTCAGAGGTGGGTTCTACTTACCTTTCCTACCGGTTCGCATCGCGTCGGAAGTACGCGTTTTGCGCAGAGGGTTCTTTGCAATCCGCTTTCAAGGAGCGGCGACCGGAGAACCGGTTCGGGGGCGTGGCCAGCCAGCCATCGCTGCTGGTTTGGCGACCGGGGGCAAATTTCCGCCACTGGTATGGGAGAACCGGTCCGAACCAGCAGCAACCCACCACTGATACAACTGAACTGAAACTGTCTTACCTGGAGGAGAAAAATTGGAAGAAACATAGTTGGTACAATTCTTTACAATCAATATATCCTTTTTCCAAGGACAAATAGAATAGTACAATTATTCAGAGTTACTTACTCACCTGATGTGTGAAGTGACCTGAATAAAGCAAAAACAACAGAATTTGTTTCAATGGATGAGAAATATACATCTGAGAGCATACTGTGTGTATAATTTATTGAGCCAGAATGTTCAAATACCACTGTATATCCTAGGAAATATAGTCAGTCTATAGAAACTATAGAAGATTATACTTAAAAATAATCTTCAGAAGGTTACTGAATCTGTGTTTGAGTCACCACCTAATATCTGTATTAAACATGTTATAAATATAGACGGAATCCAGGTTCAAGTGTATGCGAAGGATTTATAATTAGCAAATCTGGAATAAATACTGGAAAGAGGAAAGCATACGCAATTTCACAAGCTGTACTAGTGTCCATGGTGCAACATAATAAGAAATACCAGTAAAATTAGTATGTAGAATAGTACATATTAATATCTAACAAATGCATCACAGATGGAATTCTGGATCTATTTTGTTTTGTTTTTGTATGCTAGTGTATGATTGTATTTCAAGAGAATAAAATATAGCTGGGAATCAGCTGCTTCACCTTTAGATATAAAGTGGATATATACATTATAACGTTGTACAATTATTTTTAATTCCTTCTAATGCTGTATGCAGTGAGTCCATTAGCTTGCATATTTCATTGGAGCAGGGTATCTTGCTATTCCCTGTGCTACAATAACAAATGCTAGCTTGAATTATCTATACAGCCCATTGTCTTTTCCTGACAGCTGGCTCATGACACAAGCTTGTTTGAGAGTTCTAAGCATCTGCACATCTAAAATTACTTATCTCATTTCTGTGTCATCTGGATTATATGCATACGCACAGCATAATTATATGCCCTCTTTTCTTGAGAAAAACTTTTGTAGTCTGTAATCTTCAGCAACATAAGTTGACTGACATGAAGGGAGTAAAATAACCCTGCTTGATGGGTCAAAAGGCAAGCTGTACACAAATCAGCTTTTTGAGGTCTGTTGACTGACTTTAAATGGTGCAGGATCAGATGTCTTTTGGGCATAGGTTTTTCTACAGTTGTAAAAGGAAGAGAGGAGGTGGCGCAGCAGTTAAAGTGCAGTACTGCAGGCTATTTTAGCTGACTGTGATCAGCAGTTCAGCTGTTCAAATCTCACGGGCTCAGGGTTGACTCAGCCTTCCATCCTTCCGAGGTAGGTAAAATGAGGACCCAGATTGTTGGGGGCAATGTAAATATACATTGCTTACTAGTGTAAACCGCTTAGAGAGTGCTTGCACTATGAGGCGGTATATAAGTCTCACTAATAAACAAACAAACAAACAAAGAAACAAACAAACAAACAAACAAATAGTTAATCCTTCCTATCTCATGGTGTTGAGCACTGGGCATCGTAATACATGGGGCTGAAGTTTTCTTGCTTGTTTTAGTTAATAGCATTTACCTTATTCCTACAGCAGAGCCAGAACATCCTCTACTGGGTATCCTCATTCCATTCACTCCAGACACAGGGCTAGAGGGAATTCTAATGTAGATTTTTGTAGGGAATGATAGCTCTTTTCTCAATTCCTGCCCAGCCTTGCTCCAGAGAGGATATGAGCCAGCTGGCTTCACAAACCATTCATGAAATGCAGACTCCCTCTTCATATTTACTTCTTTCTTTGTTTCCTTTCCACTCCTTATTTTTCAGTTTAGTAACTCAGATGCATGGCCAGCAGAGTCACAGATCGCAATGGCTGGGGCTGAGCTAAGGGTCTGCTCCCAGATAGCATGACAGTACACTTTGTTGTTTGACTACCAACCAGTGCTTCCGCTGCTGAAGGAGGGATGGGGTTGCACTGCAGATGAACCAAGAAAAGGGAATTTCACTAATGCTCAGCCCACAATCCTTACTCTCCTTACACACAGGTGATCTGCAACCAAGCATCCCTTCTCAGCCCTCAAACTGGAGAATAAATAAGCACCATTTATTTAAATAGATTTATTTATTTAAATAGATTTGTATGCCGCCCAACTCCCGGGGGACCATGTGGTTCACCTACACATTAAGAGACTCTTAAATTGACTTCCTTATTAAGACCACCCAATACCCATTCGTTTTCATCATGGCCCTTCAGGTAATATTAAACATCTAACCTGAGCCTCATTCAGTCCTTGTACAAGTTATCCTTAATGGAAGGTAGCTATAATGTAGGAGATGACTAGGCTGAGCCTGAGGGAGAGGTCAAGCATGTCACCAGTCTTGAGTCCCTTTGTGCCCACAAGAGATCTAAGTCCAGCACATCTTGAATTCCATTGATTCTTATCTATCTCCTTGACCAATAGCAGTTCAGATTCTTGTAGAGAGTGTTAGCATGCCATAAATGTGTATTAATTTGAACTGCCTTGACTCATGATTTCCTGCACTTGTTGTATAATCTTTGTTGGGCATATGTCAAAAATAGGTGAGCTTTCTGCCAAAAACGGCAAACAATGCTTTGACAGAAGTTCTATATCATCCATAGAGGGTTATCACTTTGTGCCTAGATACAGCCTTCATAACCAAAATAAATTCAGTCTTTCACAAGGATTAGGAAGTGATTCATTCTTTGTGCCCCCACCTCAAAACAAAACTAGAGAATAACTGGTACAAACCAGGTAACAGCCAAGACATCAAAATGTACCTGAGTAAGGAAAGTGGATTTCAGAACCTCAGACAACCCCTCCAGATTTTCTTTCAACAGTGTCATCAGGCTGTTAAGTTTTATTGAATGTGATCTTCACATGAATGAAGTTTTCAAATTAGACTACAAGACTCAGAATAAACTCTCCTCATTGAGAATTCTGACCTTCTTCTCTAGGAATGCAACTATCTTCATCACCTTTGACATTTACAGGGCATTTCTAGTGTTGCCCCCTGTCTGAAGGTTCTCTCGAAAGACAGCTGTTGCGTTATTGTATAGAACAGGGGTGGCCAAACTATGGTTCTTTGAGGACCTGTGGACTTCAACTCCCAGAATTCCTGAGCCAGCCATGCATGCATGGCTAGCTCAGGAATTCTGGGAGTTGAAGTCCACAGGTCCTCAAAGAACCATAGTTTGGCCACCCCTGGTATAGAATGTCTTCCCTCAGATGCAGGAAAATACTACATGGGATTTAACCATGAAAGTTCTCTTTTCACAAAGAGATGGTGTATCCAACCCACAAAGATATTACTGTAGTACAAAATAGGGAGAAATACATATGATGGGGGGCATCAATATGTGGAACCAGTCTAGAGTATATATGTAGTTTAACCATGTCTCCTTTATTCCTAATTTTCTCAAGTGTTCTTTTGTGGGCTTTCTTTCTGGTCTGTCATTCTGAAACTGCAAAAAGGAACTGTCTCCTCCCACAGGAAGCTGCATCAGAACTCTTTCTAGGCTAACATTGTCTTGGGAGTGATAAGGAGATTCTGTAGAATTTCCTGTATCCTAAGAGAGCTTTCATGGTAAGTCCAATGTATCATTCCAGGCTGTATTTCCTATTACGAAAACTCATTTATATATATTTGGAGGTATCCCTGTATAGCTTCATGTTCTATTTTTACTCTGAAGAATTCAGTCTCAGATCTTTAAGATAAATCTTGTAGGAAATGTCTGGTAGACAAGGAACAGCTTGTTTATTTGACTTCCATTAGATATATTTGCACCTCACTGTTGACATATATGACTTTTGAACTTTTCCCATACTTGCTCAGCTTTGCCTTCTGTGTCCAGAATGCAGGAAAAAGTCCAACAAGTAAATGGAGCTTTTTCCTCTTCTGTATAGAATCATGCTGGCCTTAGCTTTGCTGTCCTAACATTAGCTAAAGAGCTTTCCTCCCTCTTGCCTTGACCTTTGCATTGCAGTGTCTGCTACGCTGTGTTAAGGTCAGCTCTGGTTCTGAAGGAAGGGTGGTGAGTCAGCAGCAACTTCATTTCCTGCATTGCATCAGAAGGTTCCAGAGCAAGCACAGAGGATGTTCAGAGTGTGACTTGGCCTGAGTCCCACTCAGGGCTGAGAGAGAGCCAGCAAGACACACATGTCCCAAACTTCAAGAAATTCAGTCTAAGCCTGCAAGTGCCATTTCGGTGAGATTCATCTTCACAGCCACACTATCAGATTCCTTTTGTTTTCACATCCTCACAGGACAGTGACCTTCCAGAAGACATTGGCCACATGATCTATACTTTTGTGTAACTTGCTCTGTAATATGTGCTTTGTTCCTTCTGGCTGCTTGCTTCCTCAGTACAAACAATATTGCATTTTTATGCAAAATGATTTAATAGTTTTGTGAATCATAGCCGCTGGGACTGATGTAAATTCACAAACTACATTTTGAACTTATGGAATATTTTCCAATCCCAGACTGATAAAATGGAGAAACATAACAAAAGAGTTGCAGATAAATCACACTAAATAAGTTACTTCATGTAAAAAAAAAATGTAAGACGCCCTTACAGACCATGTGAAAGAAAATTTTTGAAAAGCCAATATGTTTCTATGCTGAAGTAATGAACCCTCAATGATAGCATCTCTGAGAGATAAGTTACTCCTGCATAGTTGCACTTCTTTTATCTAATCAATGTTGGAAAGATGTACCTTTCATAGTATTTATATTTATTTATTTTCTGATATACCAATTTATTTTGTTTCTGATATACCAATTAAGAATTGATAGGTGTTTTTTTTTTTGATATATTGATTTTTTTACTGATCATTGGGTTGGGAGTGATATAATGACCTTAATTATTATTTATTATTTTAATTATTAGCTTTGTAGAAAAAGTACTACAATCCTTGTTCTCCTCCTTACTTGCATTCTAGTTGATATGGAAGCAAACCAAATCATTATATATATTTTCAAAAGGTGAGAAAATACCTATTATCTTTTAGTTTGCTCTTCACAGCAGCCTTTAGTACATGTTGCAATTACTTTGCATCCAAAATAGCCTTAATTTGTTTAGATCAGTCTACCACCTTTTGCATTCCATTCTGTGATTTACCACTTGCAAACTCTTGGCCTCCATTCTTTTTTCTCTCAGCTGTTTTTCTTAGTTTGAAGAAAAATGCTGAGGAATGTAAAAACTTTCTCACTATTTCTCACGTACAGTATGTGTGAATTGGGCAGCTATATAAATTTGTTTAAAAAAAAAACCAAGTAGCTGTGCAATTTTAATTGGTCCATATAAAGAAGTTACCCTAGGTGTAATTTTGGAATCCACCTCCCCTTTGAAAATTCAAATATAGAAAGGAAAAGTGAATGAATTGAGAGAAAGGGGAAGACTGGGAATATTGTGGTTTGACGGGGTTGAAAAAGAGATATAAAGAGGAGATGAGAAATTTAAAGAACAAAAGACAGTATTTGAAATTGGGTATGGATGTGATGGAAAAAAGGCAGTTTGCAAAATTGGAAAGATATGAAGTGGGTGAAGGGAATGGTCATAACGGAAACTAGATTTATTTATATTATATTATTATTCATTTATATTTGTTTTGCTTTTCTCTTCTATCTTAAATTTATTTTGCTTATTTTAGTCCCCCCCCCTTCGCTTCATGTTGTAACAGTGCTTAACTGCAAAGAGAATAACATGATAGATATGTATTTATGTGAAATTAACTCATAAAGAGAATGAATATGAGAAGTCAGGAGGAGGATATGCGAGCCTCATTTTCATTCGTCCAGTTGGCCTCTGTTTTGGTGTTACTAGCAAATGCAGGAACTGTATTAGGAAGTGGTTTATTTGCACACAAGCTGGAAGAGCTGTTTGAATCAACATGCAGGAAGTGAGGGTGCAGTCAGCACACAGTAGCAAGCAAACCAGTGGCCTGCTGTTTTTATCTCCTGGCTCTCGGATGTACTTTTCGGAACCAGACACAAGCTCCGAGCATGACCTGGAGGTACTAGCTTTTGAGAGGGAGCTTGAGGTTGTTGGGAAATCACTTGCACACTCCTCTCCTTTTTTCTTGCATCGTTTAATAACCAGAGAGGGAGGCTGTTGTGCCAACCGTATGAATACGGAAGTTAAATGGGAGGAATTTCAGATTAAGTGAGGAATTAAGCTGGAGAAACACTGTAGCATAAATATAGAGACGTGGGTGTGTATCCTGCATCATAAAGTGTGTTTCTGGTTTGAGATCCATGGTGATTTACCCACAAATGACCTGGAGGTTTGAATTATTAATCTTCTCTGTGTTGGGTGCACATAGCAGATTGGTGACTGATCTAAAATGTCTCTAAATATTACAGAATAAAAAGACTGAAACAAGTGTAATTTTATATGGAAGGAGAGCCTCATGCAAGACTGGGTGAGGGGCTGCATATATGGTGCTTGCTATTATCCTTCCTTTTCCATGCTGTGTGTGTGTGTGTGTGTGTGTGTGTGTGTGTGTGTGTGTGTGTGTGTGTGTATGTATGTATGTATGTATGTATAGTGTATAGAACTGTGATGGTGAACCTATGGCACGTGTGCCACAGGTGGCATGCGGAGCCATATCTGAGGGCTTGCCCTATGTCAGCTCCAGCGAGGCGTTGCCCTATGTCAGCTCCAGCGCACATGTGCGCGCTGGCCATCTGATTTTTGGCCTTCCGGAGGGTGGGGGGAGATCGTTTTCGCCTTCAGGAAAGCCTCTGGAGCCTATGGATGACGAAAAACGGACCCAACGGACCAACCGGAAGTTCATTTCTGAACTTCCGGTTGGGCAATTGGGCCATTTTTCACCTCCACAGGCTTCAGGAAAGCCTCCTGAAGCCTGGGGAGGGTCAAAAATGGCCCAACGGCCCAACCGGAAGTTCGTTTCCAAACTTCCGGTTGGGCCGTTTTTTACCCTCCCCAGGCTTCAGGATACTTTCCTGAAGAGAGAAAATCTATGCAGGTTTTTGTTCATTTAGAGCAGTGGTTCCCAACCTGGGGGTAATTACCCCCAGGGGGGTAAAAACGCTATTCTTTAGGGGTAAAAAAGGCATCCACTAAATTTTAGTGGATGCCTTTTTTTTGTTGGTAATAATAAAAAAAATACAGTACAGTAACGCATTTGGTTCATGTGGCATATGCTCTTTCTTGCTAGCGAAACAGCAGAGTGCTTTGAGTGTGGGAACGGGGTGAAAAGGAGGCACGAGGCGGGACTGCCGCCCGCGCCGAAGGCTGAGTCCTGAGTCACGGCATTTCACGCATGCGGAATCCGCCGCGCTCGAAAATAGTACTCGGCATGTATAAACCTGTTTGAACTGAGAGGTCGGCCACTTGTTCCGACGCATTATCGCATTTGCGCTCCACAATCCGCATACGCCAGCGGTTCCCAACCTGGGGGTCGTGACCCCTTTGGGGGTCGAATGACCAGTTCCAAGGGTCATCCCGGCATCCTCAGCTCCCCACCCCCCCACTGCCACAAGCCTGGCCATATCGGCCCCACAACCCGCGCCCCCACCGAGCTCCACCCCGCTGCCGCCATTTGGGTTATTTTACCGTCTGCGCATGCGCAGCACGCCTTGCGCATGCGCAGAGGGTAAAAGAACCCAAATGGCAGTGGCAGGGTGGGTCACGGTGGGGGGGCGGGGGCGGGGCGTGGGTCGCGGTATTAGGAAGGTTGGGAACCACTGATTTAGAGAGATCTGTCTGCATCGTGCCTTGCTCCAAACCTTTAATGCACCGGCTCTCTTTCCCCCTTCCCATTCACTTCAGTGTAATATTTTAGCTATTCCTAATACTATCTTCTCTAATTCTTTAGGTTTACCCTATTTTGGAAAATGACAATTAATACATGGGAAGAAAAAGCCCCTCCCCCACATCAGTGTTTGGAGCATTATTCCTTGTTTCATGAAACATGAGAAAACAGCAGCTGCCTGTTGTGTTTTCTAGCCCACTTCTTAAATTCCCTTCAGGAGGTTTCTCACATGTTTATTATGTTATTGAATGAGCTGCGTGAATGTCATTTGACTACGCAACTGATTATTTTGGGGTTATAGTCTGTAGTTGGAATACTGTAATCGCTTTTAACTTCCGGGGCCAGAAGAATCTACTGGCCTATATTTCCCATTCAGAGTTGGCACCAATTTGTCCATTATTAGTGACTTTTAATTTTTACTCAGTTCCTACCCTTAATTTTGACTTGGAGGTCCTCCTGGATTTGTGGCTTCTGCCTAAGGAGAGGATAACACAGCAAGGCAAAGGGAGATTTTACATAGAGGCATTTTGTGTGCTGGTTACACCCATTACTGAACCAGGAGATATTACACAGTACAGTAATCATGCCTTGGTCACTTCCTAGCTGGATTACTGTGATTTCCTGTGTAAGGATTCTTGAGGTCCATCTGGAAATTACAACTAGTCCAAAATGCAGCAACTGGGGCAATTTTGGGGCATCTATATTTTGTCCATATTACATCGCTGTGTATGACCTTCTCTGAGTCCCAGGAGTTTTGTTGGGAGAGGTACAATTCAAGGTGGTGGCTATTAACGTTGAATCCATGGATAGCATGGGTCCAGGTTACTTGGGAGGCTGTCTCACCTTGAGCGTATCTGTCCATCACAACCAGCTATAGGTAGTCCTCGACTTAACAACAGTTTATTTAGTGACCATTCAAAGTTACAACAGCACTGAAAAAAGTGACTTATGACCGTTTTTCACAGTTATAACCTTTGCAGCATCTCCATGATTGTGTGATCAAAATTCAGATGATGGCAACTGGTTCATACTTATGACCGCTGCAGTGTCCCGGGGTCATGTGATTACCTTCTGACAAGCAAAGTCAGTGGGGAAGCCCGATTCACTTAACAGCCAGGTTACTAACTTATCAACTGCAGTGATTCACATTGTTAAATGCTGTCATCTAATGGGACCTAGGACCCCAGAGATTCAGCAGACATCCAGCTGACTATTACTGAGTGATAGTGTTGTATCTTTTGATTTATGATGAATGTATTTTCATCTATGGTCTATGATCATAATTTATCACTTATAGCCAGGGCTTCAAAAATTTAGCAAGGGGTTCTCTGCCCGGTTGCTGGGTGGGCGTGGCCTATTCAGCCTCCTGCACCTCCTGCATTTTTGCCCTTCACAGGCTCTGGAGGCTTTCCTTGAGCCTCCGGGAGGGCGAAAATGGCCTCCCTAGGCTCCTTCTGGTAGGCCCGTTTTTCGCCCTCCCCAAGCCTCCTGGGGCCAACCAGGAGTGGGATTTGGCAGTTCTCCGAACTGCACAGAATCTTAGCTAGAGGTTCTCCCAAACCCCTGCAAACCCCCAGCAGCCCACCCCTGCTTATAGCTTTTATGTACACTGAGAGCTTATGCACCAAAGACAAATTCCTTGTGTGTCCAATCACACTTGGCCAATAAAGAATTCAATTCAATTCAATTCAATTCAATTCAATTCAATTCTATTCTATTCTATTCTATTCTATTCTATTCTATTCTATTCTATTCTTTTTCCTTTTCCTTTTCCTTTTCCTTTTCCTTTTCCTTTTCCTTTTCCTTTTCCTTTTCCTTTTCCTTTTCCATTCTATTCTTGCCTTCTGGAAGGGCTTGAAAACCTGACTTTTCCACAGATATTGGGGTAGGATGAGGCTGGAGCCTAACAAGAGTGTATATTGATGTGTGGGAGAGTGTTGCCTTAAGATGCCATGTGTTTTTATTGCAATTAATTGGCTTTTTTCTGTTCTTGTGTGGGGTTACTATATGAGTGATTTTATTAGTCTTTTAAATAAATAAAAATAAAATAGAAAAGAATTTGGTTATTATGAAGTATTGTTTGTTTGATAGAGACCAGCACCATACAATAAGTTTTCTTTTTATAATAAATCCTACTAAATACTAAGCACAGTTAGGGAGTTGAATGATACGACAAGTTGTGGTTAACTAGAATTGGAAATGAAAGTGTTCACATTTGTGGCTGTGATGAAGAAAGAGAGGAAGACATGTGATAAATAAAAGAAACATGATGTTGCAAAGAGGTACATACATTGTTACTAAGTGTTAAATAATATCTTCATGTATTAAATAACATATTTCTCAGAGTCAGCTACAGGTATATATGCAAAATACAAACGGCTGTTTATTGCACTTGTTTATTGTTTTGTAGATTGCTCTAAGCTTCTTTAAGAAGAAGAGTGATAGTAATACTTCTTATCTCAGTGAACAGATGGTAGAAACCTTGTGTTGTTGGGGGGGGGGATCACAAGGTTTCCACCATCTTTAAAAACAAAACAGTATTTTAAACACAGTGACTAATGAAACGCTGAAGGTAAAAAAAAATGAAACAGCATTGGAACAAAGTGGAAAAAAAGAAGAAAAGAAACTACACAAAAAGCAAACAAAATATAAATGTATGTGGAATCTTAAGGGGGAAATACAAAAATTTTACCCTCCCCATTAAGTACTTATATTCACAAATAGATTTGTAAAGACATCTTGAGATAATTCCTATTCCAGCATAATTAAAATACCACATTGATCAGCTAAGGTTTCAATATAGGTTAACTTGTTCTGTACAACTATTTTTGGTTTTGATACCCTACAGCAGTGCTCCCCAACCGGTGTGCCGCGGCACACTGGTGTGCCGTGAGGCCATGCCAAGTGTGCCGCGGCAAAAGCTCGCGTCATATCCAGAACGGCCTGCCGCCCACCGAATGCTAGATTTTGCCCAGCAACGTTTTGTTGCATTCGATGTGCGGCTGCGGCCCTACAGCTCTGAGTCCGAGAAGTATCCCCCCCCTTCCCCCGCTCACAATTGTCCTGATCACAAGTCTACAGGGCCTGGACAGAGCAGTGTTCATTATTAGGTATTACCTATCTGTCGTTTTCTACACTGTGTTCTAATTTTTAAGTTCGCGTAGTTAAACTTAGAAAATCGGTATATGAATTATATTTATTTTGTACGGCTTCAAATATGGACAAGTTTTTGCGAAAAGAACGCCCAACTTCACCGACAATTGATGATGAAACCAGCATGAGCGATATTGCAAAAAACGATATTTTGAAGATTATATTTGTTTTTTATCCAATTTTTGTATGTGGTGTGCCGTGGAATTTTGGGAGAAGCTATGGTGTGCCGAGGGTGACAAAAGGTTGGGGAGCACTGCCCTACAGCAGGAGTGTCAAACTCGCGGCGTCACATGACGTATCGTGACTTTTTTCCCCCTTCACTAAACTGGGCATGGCCAACGTGTGACGCATCCGGCCCAAGGGCCGCGAGTTTGACAGCCCTGCCCTACAGTGTTTGCAAGTATCACAGATCTACCAGATCTCCAAACTGCCCATTAGGAGTTCTGTAGCCCTAATCTATAAGTCTAAGTAGGGGAATTATTTACTTTGTTTGCCAAGTGAAACAAGATTCTTAATAAGATTGCAGTTCAGGGAGGCTGGCAGCAGTTGTCAACATCACTATCAAAAGATATCCAGGGTAGAGCTGCATGTAGTGTATTCGGGGAAGGAAGGTATGTTTGGATGCAAAAAGAAAAAAAAAGTCAGAAACCTAGATTTCTGGGTTTTATTTTTAGATGAAAAGGGTGATGGGAGAGAATATAGTTGGCTTGGGTCTGAAATTAGATTCTACTTCTGATGAGAAAATGAGGATATAATAAAAATGGAATAGGGATTAAATAGAGTCAAATGTTGTCCTTGGTCCATTTTTCTTTTCCAGTCCTACAGCTAATTCAATTGTGTATCTGTTTCTCTCCTGTTCCTTGTTTTCCTAGCAGGAATTTCATTATTAATATAATACAATATAGAAGTTAATGAATTATTTGGAGTATACCTTTTTTATTAAAATGTAACTGAATTTGGCTCATGAATTCTCCTTGCTTCCTTTAGGCCTGACTGCTGGGAAATTAGAATATTTGTTACAGCCAAACCCTACCTGTGACAGAGGTTCTTTAAGGGAGGGCCAGCATCATACTATTACTTGAATTTAGTGTGCTTCAGTAAACCATATAATTTTCCAACTTCCTGCTTTTCATAAATGGCAGAATATGGGAAGAGTAAGAGGAATACATGCATACAAAGGCCATTTATATACATTTAATAATATATCCTCATTAGGCATATGTTTGTGTAAATATTAATGATTTAGTTTAATAAAAATTAAATGCTAACTTTTGCAAATTTGGATTAAATTTAGATTTAGTTTTCAACAACCAAGAGGTTGTTTTAAAAGACAAGTTTATACATTTAAATCAGGGATGTCAAACTCACGGCCTGCGGGCCGGATGCGTCACCCACTGGCCACTCCCACACCCAGTTTAGCGAAAGGGGAAAAAGTCACGATACGTCACTTGATGACGCGAGTTTGACACCCCTGATTTAAATGAACTGCAGGTAGTCCTTGACTTACAACCACAATTGAGCCCAAAATTTGACAAAGGCAATTGGGGAAGCTGGGTTTGTTTAATGGCCGTGTGACACATTAAGAACCATGATGATTCGTTTGACAACTGCGATGAAAATCAGGTTTGTCACATGATAACTTGTTTAATGATTACATTGCTTAGCAACTGAAATTCCACTCCCAATTGTGATTGTAAGTTGAAGACTACCTACCAGTATATTGCATTATAGTTGCTGTTTATTTAGAGACATTGGTGCTAATCTGCTTATTGCAGAATATGTATAATATGTTTAGGGAAGAGGTTAAAATTGTTGAAGGAGTTTAATTTGCTTGATTTTTTTTTCTTTTGCCTAGTTTACAGCATTAGGATATTTTCACGGCTTTTACGATTTCAGAAAGGAATCAAAGGGACAGAGAAAAGATTAATGTTGGCAGTCTAATGACTGGGCATGTAACTTTTTTGCCATGCTTGCTTTGCAGAGTGACCCAGGCAACTGGTCAGTCCTGGAGCACCTGGGTCTGGACCAGAGCTCAGATTTTTCAGACACCAGCGTGCAACAGAAATTGGATGAAGAGAAAGAGAAAATTAAACGTGAGATCCGCAAAGAACTGAAAATAAAGGAGGGAGCAGAAAATTTACGCAAGGCTACCACAGACCGTAAGAATCTCTCCAATGTGGAAAACTTGCTCAAGAACTCCAACCGCAAACTGGAGATGTTGCATCACCAGCTTCAGGATCTCAATGCACATATTGTCGTCAAGGACCCTGAAGAGCTGGGGGGTGAGTATGCTAAATTTTGGGGGCGTGGGAAAACATGGATTAGATATTACAGGGTGCATAGAGAAGCAGTGATACGGAAAAGGAACTAAAAGAAAATCGCACATATTGTTGTCAGCTCTCGGTAGAATAGGCACATTAAATTTCCCTAGAAGAGGTTTATGGCAATAGAAAAGCATTCTTAATTTGAGTTTTTGGTGGTTTCTTTGGTTAGGGAAAGAAACAACCAGCAGCTACACCTTTTTGAAAATTCTTCCGGCTGATAGGGAAATTAGGCAATACCCTGGTAATGTTTGTATTTGTCTCTGATATAACGGCTTCAAAGGAAGCAATTACTTCATCAAAAATTGTGTATTACTTATTTAACGGGATCTGATAGCATCTTCAGATATTCTCCAGGGAGTTCGTAGTACATTTTGTGTGTGTGTAGTATACTGTATGTGTGAGAGCCAGCTTGGTCTAGTGGTTAAGGTACCAAGCTAGAACGAGACTGTGACTTCTAGGCCTGCATAAAAGTTGGCTGGGTGATTTTGGCCCAGTCCTCTCTCTCTCAACCCACAATGTCAGGCTCAGGCAACAAAGCCAGTCAGTCAATTCTTGTTCCAACTAAGTGTTGATCCCCCTCCCCAAAAAGTAGACCCTTCACTTGTGGTGAAACACTAGGACGGAAAAAAAATGGTAGTACCTATGTGTGCATTAGTATATGGGGATTTATCTTATCTCTGCGGATTTTCCAACACTGAAACTTAAAGTAAAGGCACTTACTTGAAACCAAATACTTTGAGGTTGATAAGAGTGCAGCTCTTGATTTGTAATACATGTCTCATATATAATAAATTCTTCCTGCGTGAGTAATAATTCATTTGAATTATTGTTCAAGTTCTTTAACAAATTGAATTTAGTTACAGATAGGTTGATGTGTCTAGCCTATTATTTATTTATTGGTGTATTCATTCATTTTAGCTTACTTATTAGATTTATATCCTGCCTTTCCTTCAAGAGCAACAAATGATGTATGTAGCATTCCCTTTTCTGGTTTTTCCCCACAGTAGCAACCTCCCTTTGACATAGGTTGGATCAGTGTTTCTTAACCTTTGCAGTTTGAAGATGTGTGGACTTCCACACACATCTGCCCCAAAGAGCCCTCTTGAGCTTTCATAACTTGGAACTTGAGGTCCAGGGTTTCTGACCATTCAGATAATCAAAACAGCTAGCAGAAGAAAAAAAATCATTAAAATGCATGCATATAGACTAAAAAATATTCAAAATGCTTTCCATCCCTCTGCTCCAATCTACAGCATCTGTCTTCCCTCTAAAATTTTGAGCTGACTAGTTTTCTCATCTTCATTTCTTATCAGTTATTCTGGACTGTGACAGTGGCTCATTTTATATGGTAGATTATGAGGATTGTTGCCTGACAATCCAGAGTAGTAGCTGTTGAAAGATCAACATATTACTGTCATAATAAATGTATTTTTATTTATTATTATATATAAAACAAATTTATATAGACACCCAACTCATACATAGGTGACTTCAGGCAACTTATAACCATCCATCCATCATCTATCTCAAAATCAATATACTTCTGTTATAATGTATGCATTTTTATATTTTTGTTAGTTTTCACATTTATATTTCTATTGAATGAGATCTATCAGCCATTTTTAGCATTTTAAAGAAATGCAAAGTATTAATAACCATTTATTTACTGGATAAAAAGATCACTTAGATTGTGCTAAACTTAGATGTAATATTAGCATTTTTATAACACTATTTTCTTCCTGGTTCTATATTTTAGGAAAGCATACGAAAAGAATTAATGTTATTAATCCAGTTTCAGTTTGCTTCATCTGTTAGAGATGACACACAGTATCAAAACCAAATAATTTCCTTATGTTATAGTTTCATTGTGAAACTTTAATAGAAGTTGTTTAGTTGACAAGGATTGTTTCTTAAAGCTCTTTGTATAAATCTACACTCCAGTTTGTTGGCAAGTGAAACCTGAGAGTTCAGGAGAGCAGCGGATTTGAATGTTTTTTCCTCCCTTGCTTAGGGCTACCAGATCTGGGATGCGAAACACCAAATTCGGATAGTAGCATAGTGAGGCTGCAATCCGGTGGTCATCTGATCACAGATCATCACAGATCAAGTAGCCCTACTATTTCATTGTCCAGTTTTTATTCCAGCCATTTCAGATATGCGGGTAACAGAAAGATAAGCTCTTGATCTCCTCAGACAGGAATTAACTTTACGGGACAAAAAGCAGCAGCAGAAAGAATATGCCATCTCCTCTTGAAGTTGTAGAGCTTAAGCAAAATCAAGATGGTGACCCTGAGTTATTTGGGTAGACCTGCCTGTGTTTCTGCTCTTATCTTTCTTGTGGAATCTTGCTCTGCATCTTGTCTTTTAGTAAGAGGGTTCAGCAAGGCAAGAACTGTGCTGTACAAAACTAGGACTGCATCATATGTAGAAGCTGCTGAGACTTTATCAAAGAGGAAGTGGCTGCTATTGTACCTGACTCCACTCTAAAATACATGCCACAAAATGGAGGAGGAGAGCAGTTCAGAGAGTAAACAGCTGGACTAGAAAGAGTTTGGTACATGGGTGTGGCGATTTCCTCTTCACTGGTGGAGAAATAGTAATGATTTTGGGCCCAAAACTCAGAACTCCTGCAAACAAAAACAAGAAACACTACACTAAGCTTTATAACCTTTGGGGAAATGCTACTGTGGTATATTCTATGCACCTACAGCCGTTACTGATGAGAGGAGAGAATTCTAAGTAGATGAATGCTTGACCCTGACTCCATTTAGTCCCACAAATTTTGGTATGATGTTGTTGACAACACTGTGCATATTCTGTGGGATTACCCGTTCTAGAGTCACCCCGTGGTGCACTGGCTTAAAAGATATGAGTTGTTCCTTTTCTTTAATCAAGACTCTGGTAGCACTTGTTTGAGTAACACATGTTGTTGAAAGTCATAAGCTTTTGGGAGCTACAGCTCACATCAACAGCTGCACTTCACTGATGAAATGAGCTATATCCTCCAAAGGCCCTTTTTAAAAACATTTTTATCCTGCCCTTATTACTTTATAAGTAACTCAAGGTGGTGAACATACATAATACTGTACTGCTTCCTATTTTCCCCACAACAACAACCCTGAGAGGTGGATTGGGCTGAGAGACAAAGACTGGCCCAAAGTCATTCAGCTGGCTTTTATGCCTAAAGCAGGACTAGAATTCACAGTCTCCTAGTTTCTAACCAGCACCTTAACAATTACACCACATTTACACCTTTTAATAAAATGATGGAAAACGCAGTACCAGATTCCCTTTGGGTTTTTTTTTTCTAGCAGAGGCTACCATGATCCTCTTCCTCTAATGCAGAGGTCCCCAAACTTGGCAACTTTAAGACTTGTGGACTTCAACTCCCAGAATTCTCCAGCCAGCTGGCTGGAGAATTCTGGGAATTGAAGTCCACAAGTCTTAGAGTTGCCAAGTTTGAAGACCTCTGCTCTAATGTCTATAACAGGAAGCTGCTTTTCTTTAAAGGTTTTGTTCTAGTTGGCTTCCTTTACTGTACAGCAAGTACCCTAATTACCAATCAGTAAATACCAAGCCATTCTGCCAGTCTTTCATAAGAATAAGCATCTAATTTCATAGTTAGATCTTTGCCTCAGGAAATCAAAAGGACAGAAAACACCAGTTCCGAGATTTATGACCTTACTACTGTCTAATGCCGGATCCACAAAATATCGTCCAGGACCCAAAATGTACAGAGAAAGAATATAAATGATATAAATGCTCTAATAGAGTAGCAGTATCCACAGAATGTAGATAATATATGTATTATAAAAAAACCTTCCTTCATGGTTTTATTTATTACTTATTTATTAATCCAATTTATATTGCTGCCGATCAGTCTGACAAATTCTGTATGGCAGACAGAGTAAAAACTAAGAATTCCATTAAACCTAATAAAAATAAAAATAAAAAATACTAGGTTGATTGAATCTTACCATTTTCTCTTGTGGCCTCATTGGAAATAGTTGAAAAAATAGTGTGATAAATCCTGTTGCTAGATTTGACATATTTCCATTGTTTAACCTTTTACACTTAATGAAATAATAACATGTTCTGTTTGTCTCTCAGTTCATCACTTTCAAGTAAAATATGTCCTGCATTAAGTCCTTTTCATTCAGAGAGGGCTCTTTCTCTGCACTAATAAGATGCAGCTGCTTTGTAACCGGCATTACCTGTTTTATGGAATTATATTTGCGAAGGCCTATGATTTAAACCAGGATATTTGCTTTTATGAGAGCCAGTTTGGCGTAGTAGTTAAATATACCAAGCTCGAAAGCAGGAGATTTATGAGTTCTAGTCGTCCCTAAGGCAGGAAGTCAGTGGGATGGTTTTGGGCCAATTTTTCACTTTCAGCCCTAGGAGGAAGGCAGCATCAAACCACTTCTGAAAATGTTGCCAATAATATTGCATGGACTTGTTCATTCAGACTGACTCCAGGCACAGAAATACAAAATCCTCTTATATGTGATACTGGTATATTGTTAGTCACAAGGTAGACTATACTAAGAAATCTGATCATTGTTCGTAGATCTTCCTTCTGTCTTTCAAGGCTACTCCCTATGACATCCACACATATTTTAATTTCATGCCCTATATTTCAGAAGGTTAACAAGGTATCTAAAAATACCACTTAAAGTAATATTTTAAAAATAAGGCATAAAACAGCAATTACCGTATTTTTCGGAGTATGACACACCTTTTTACCCTCAAAAAGAGGGTGAAAATTTGGGTGCGTCTTATACACCGAATGTAGCCCCACCCAGCCACCCCCACCCTTTGGCCTCTGCCTGCCAGCAATTTACCTCTTTGCAGCAAACAGGGCAAAGCCTTATTAGCACACTAAGAGATTACTTGCCTCCCGACCTACAGCTGACAGGCTTGCAAGCCATGTGGTAAAATGAAACTAACTACGGTGACTGTAATGAGACAAAATGCTGGGAGATAAACTGCTGGCAATGTTACACTGCTGAAGGCAGCTGAATTAAACCCTGACTTAGTCATGTTTGGAGTACATCTATTTAAATAATTGGGAGGAGTTAGTGTGATTACATTTAAGAAAACTTTCTGGGATTAATATACTGCCATAATGTACATTTCTCCAATTCTTTGCTATTTCTATGGATCAGGCACACATGCACAGAAATACACAGCAAACAGTGTATATCATCTGTGCTGTTTGCTGTTTGGCAAATTGCTGGGAGGCAGAGGCCTTTTTTCCTTGTTTTCCTCCCCCAAAACTAAGGTGCGTCTTATACTTCGGTGCATCTTATACTCTGAAAAATACGGGTAGCTGCAAAAATAAATGAAAAAATAGAGTACCAAAATCTGTTTTACTAAACTAGTGTTCCCAACCAGATTGGTTAACTATTACTTTTATTATCTATAATGGCTGAGGAATGATAGACATTGTAATCCTATACATTTAATTCTATGGCTGTGAAAGAACATATAAAACACTTTCTACATTTTAGACATAAAAATCATTTTAAAATTTGTTTATATCAGACATCTATTGAGTAGTCTTCAGGAGAACATTTGAAAATTGGATTACTAGTACTGCAAAGGTCCACTTCCCACCATAACAAATTAAAGTATTTGACTGTTGGTCATTGGGAGTAAGTAGTCTTTAGATACTCCTGTTGTGATCTTTGGAAGTCAAAGAAAATTTAAAATGTGCACTTTGAATTATGGGTAAGCTAGAAACTGGGAGCATGAGTTCTAGCTCTACGTTAAACATGGAAAACCAGCAGGTTGACTTTGGACCAGTCACTTATCTCAACCTCATCTCACAGGGTTGTTGTTGTTGTGAGGAAAATAGAAAGAGGAAGAAGTAAAGTTAATCCTTGACTTAACCATTTGTTTCATGACAAGTTACAACAGCACTGAAAAAAGTGATTTATGATCCTTTTTATTATTTATTTATTTATTTTATTTTGGCGTTCTTCTATGCCACCCTACTCCCTAAGGACTCAGGGCGGTGTACAGCATTTTTTACACTTACAACCCCATGATCACGTGATCAATTTTTAGACACTTGGCAACTAGATCATATTTATGATGGCTGCAGTGTCCCTGGGTCATGTGATAACCTTTTGTGTCATTCTGACAAGCATAGTCAATGGGGAAGCCAGATTCACTTAACAACCATGTTACTAACTTAACAACTGCAGTGTTTCACTTAATAGCTGTGGTAGGAAAAGTTGTAAAATGGGGCAAAACTCACTTAACAGTTGTCTTGCTTAGCCACAGAAATTTTGGGCTCAATTGTGGTCGTAAGTTGAGGACTACCTGTATTAGGCATGTTGAGTTATTCATAAAAATAATAAAGGCAGGTTATAAAATAATAAATAAGTGAGCAAGAGACTAGAGTATTTTCATAATATATTAAATTATTTCTCCAAATAAATTGGGTAGACTTGTGATTCTTCTCTTAAGTCAGGGGTCAGCAACCTGCGGCTCTGGAGCCACATGTGGCTCTTTCATCCCTCTGCTGTGGCTCCCTGTTGCTCAAAATATGCGTCACAACTGCCAATGTGCGACACCCACTGACACGCAATTTATTAAACTTTTCGACCCCTGATGGCCAAGCATGGATAAATCCAAGAAAAGAAAAGTTTCAGAAAAAAACAGAATCTTTAATTCAACTATATATGCTAGTTTTGTGGCTGCTCGGGAAATAGTCAGGCACGGGAAGAGTTTTGTGGCTCCCAGTGTTTTCTGTGAGAAATGGGTCCAAATGGCTCTCTGAGTGTTTAAGGTTGCTGACCCCTGTCTTAAGTTATTGTGTTTACTTACATTTCTTTCCTAACTAGTTGAATGATTGACCTACCCAAAACTTTGCAGAGGATAGACCATTCCTTGGTGGACATTCTGACATTAAAACCCAAGAGAGCAAAAGCCAGAATATTGGGGTGGAAAGGAAGGGTGATCAAGTAAGAGATCAACTAGAAAGTGTTAATGGGGAAAGGAGAAAAAAGAAGGAATGAGAAGAAAGTTAAAAGAATAGTTCAAAAGCAGGAGAGAAGCACTATCTCTGACAGAAGCAGTTATGTTAATGAAGTAATCAAGATTTAGCCCCTGTTCACAAAAGGCAACTAAGAAGAGGGAGATTCTTTAACTAGTCTACATTGGCTGGTTTTTGATAATAAATCGAAATAATTACTCTCTCACCAATATTTGGTGATGGATTAACACAAAAGGAAGTTTGTATGAGGACCCTGAGGCTACCCAAGACCTATTCAATATAATATAAAAACGCTGAGCACTTTTCTGTTGGGAGGGGTTTAGTCAATGTATATTGCTGACATTGGTGGATTTCCCCCCCCCCCCAGAATATGGAAGAGAATAGAATAGAATAGAATTCTTTATTGGCCAAGTGTGATTGGACACACAAGGAATTTGTCTTTGGTGCATATGCTCTCAGTGTACATAAAAGAAAAGATACATTTGGTTGTCATAGGTTCAAGTAAGCAATCAGGAAACAATCAATATTAATATAAATCATAAGGATACAAGCAACAAGTTACAGTCATACAGTCATATGTATGACTGTATACATACAATCATACGTATCTGAGAGATACGTTTCTTTCCCATATCTCAAGTGTCCCTGACACACAGAACCTTCCTTTCTTCTAGACTTGTGACACCCTCTCCTTACTTTCTGTTCAGAAATTCAGATGGTTCTTGTTTAGGATGTGCATCCTGCTAATATTAATGTCTATAACTGATCCCTTTTTAGATGCCCCACAATCACCAGGCAGCTTGAGCCGATCAACAGCTACCAAAAGTCGTATTGCTGGTCTGGAAAAGCAGCTCAATATTGAGTTGAAGGTGAAGCAGGGAGCAGAGAACATGATCCAGATGTATGCCAACGGTGCTGCCAAAGTATGTTTGTTTTCCTCTCTACTGTCCTCCTCTAAGCAAAGGCATTTTTTTTGCCACTTTACATATTCTCACGCAATATTTCTGCCCGTATAAAAGAAATATCTGTATCACTGCCCTCAGCCTGATAAAGAATCTGATTACCTATCTAAGTCAATGTTGCCTTTTGGTAGGCCTGTTCTCTTAAAAATATTACGTTTTTTTTCCAAACCGAAGTAACCAAGAAACGTTTAAATAAGAATTCATATCAGCATTCCTGGTTCCCCTTACATTCCCCCCCCCTGCAAAGTAACAAACTAATGTGCTGATTTCCAAAGTTTCTTAAATAATCACAGAATTATGACTATGTTGATGCTCAACATATCTCCTATTAGAAACCTTTGGAATACACTGTTCTAAAACGTTTAGTTTATCGCCCAAGAACAAGCAGCTTCTGATAACTGCTACTTCAAGGGGATTCAAGTTACCTTGAAGTAGTACATTTCCTTGCTTTGCAAATAGAAACAAAAACAGTACAACATTATCTTGGGGAAGGGAAAAAAAACTCATTTGGGGATTAAGCTCATTTGGGGGTTAACCCTCTATGGTTAAGCCGGGAGAAGTTTAGCAGGCCAACTCCTTCCTGTGAACCATCCTCAGTTCAAAAAATCTGGAAAAATTCTTCTTTAAAACATCAAATGAAATGGTGTGGCCCATGACTTAGCAAACTGTGGTCTAAATTTCATATATAATTTATCCTATCCCGTATGCTGATCTTTATGATTCAGAAGGCAAATATTGATTGAATTGATCTCAAAGCTGCATTTTGGCATCCACGAACTTCGACAGAGGCCGATTCTTCTGTGAATCCTGTTTTAGTTGCTTTGGCGTCAGGAATGCAATATATATATATATATATTTGCATTTTGCACTTATGGTTTCTCACAATTTGAGAACCTGCCTCTGAATTTCGGAGTGTTCTTTAAAAAAAGAATTATTTTGGAAACAATTTTGGCTGGAAAAGTAGATAGTTCTTGTAAATAACTGAAAACCCAATAGAATTCCTGTATTCCCACTCCACTAGCAACATACGGAGGATAACAGTTTGAGTCCCCAGGTTTGGGAAGTGATTATTTATTTATTTATTTATTTATTTATTTATTTATTTATTTATTTATTTATTTATTTATTTATTTATTTATTTATTTAACCAATTTATATAACCATCCACTTGTCATATGTCATCATTAAAGAACAACGATACATTCAATAAAACCATGTAATAAAACAGACAAAAAACCCCCGAATATGTTATATACCAGTGATGGTGAATCTTTTTTGGCTCGGGTGCCAAAAGGGTGCGCATGCGTGCACGTGCCCACACCAATAATGCAATGCCCTCCCACCCGCGCATGCACACAACCCCTGCGCTGCACCCCCAGCGCATGCACACAACCCTCCCCATGCTGCCCCCCCGCGCATGCGCACAGCCTCACTGAAGCCTCTGGACTTCCGGTAGGCCCGTTGGCCTGTTTTTTCGCTCTCCCCAGGGTTCAGGAAAACCTCCTGAAGCCTGGGGAGAGCAAAAATGGCCGAAAAGAAGGCCGAAAATCAGCTGGCCAGCACGTGCATGCGCGCTGGAGCTGACATAGGGCAATGCCTTGTGTGGCCTCAGATATGGCTCTGCGTGCCACCTGTGGCACGCATGCCATAGGTTCGCCATCACTGTTATATACTGTAGAATCAGAGGTCTTCAAAGTTGGCAACTTTAAGACTTGTGGACTTCAATTCCCATAATTCTCCAGCCAGCATAGCTGGCTGGAGAATTCTGGGAGTTGAAGTCCACAAGTCTTAAAGTTGCCAAGTTTGGGGATCCCTGCAGTGTAGACACACAAGGTGCCAGGGGGAAAAAATCTTCCAGTGGGTCATACTGGTCACAGACCCAATGCTGAAGGAGGAGGGGGGGAAAACCAGGTTCTTTAATGCCTTCTCAAAGGCAGGCAGGGTCAAGGTCTTCTCAAAGGCAGGCAGGGTTAAGGTCATCTAGATCTCAATGAGAATGCTGTTCCAATGGCCAGGAACAACAACAGAGAAGGCATATGTCCTAGGTCTTGCCAGATTGATTGATTGATTGATTGATTGATTACATTTTGGAAGACTGCCCAACTCTTGCTGGATGGGCAGAGTTAATGAGATACAGTATAATTATTGGAGATAATAATTGTTAATACTCAGGGAGGCAGTCCAGTTGTTCTGTGTGTATTCTTATAGCTTATTTCTGTCTGTCTGTCTCTTTTTCTCTCTGTCTTAAACCTATTGCCAGCTACATTGGTTTTGCTGTGATTTTCAATACTATTGGAGAGAATTCAATCCACCCCTTTGGTCTTCCATTTAGGATCGGAAGTTGCTGCAGACAGCCCAGCAAATGCTACAAGATAGCAAAACCAAGATAAATATTATCCGCATGCAGATTCGCAAGGCTGTGCAAGCTGATGAGGTGCAGCTGAATATGGAAGATGGGCAAGGTGAAGGAGAGGATGAAGAAGAAACCCATTTGCTGCAAGCTCTGTTTATGCTATAGCCAGGCTGTCACTTCAGAAAGGCCAATGTCTCTGTTGCCCACTCAAACCCTTCAGGAACCGGGAAATGATTTTTGGAACAGTTTAAAGTCTCGTCTTTTCCCCACCTGATGTGAAATCCCTATTTCTGGGTCTGGATACAGGTCTCTGGGTATTTCTCTGGAGCTAAGTACATATTAAGCATAAAGGATCTGTCATTCTTTTAAGCCAGGGTGTCCCTTTTTGAATAAAATTTAAGAGCATGTCAAAGGGACAAAATGGCTGCTGTGGTAGAAGGGCAGTCACAAGCCATCCATTTATGTTTATATCCTATCAGCGAGGCTGTTCTCTATATTTCCTCCAGTTCCTTCCAGCCTTGGTTGTTCCTTTGCTGTTATTTGTAGGCAAATTGTCTTACTTCCAATAGAGTACTGGACTATATTCTTCCATATGTTTAATTCCTAAGAATGCCTCTTGAATTTACAAGGGGTTGAGGATATTCTGGGAAATACATAGTAAAGGCTGGCGCTGAACTAGGGAAATTGTGGGTGCCATGTCAGGGCCCTGGTGCTAAGCATAGAAATGGAGATAGAGTTACTTTTTTATGTTCCTTGCAGGGAACACAGATCTAAGCGCCATAGAATTGAGAATTGAGGAGCTTCGCCATCACTTCCAAGTAGAATATGCTGTATCTGAGGGTGCCAAAAACGCACTGCGTCTTCTGAGCTCCAGCAAAGTTCAGGATCGTCATGCTATTTCTGAGGTAATGGTGCATTTTCCTTGGTTGGTATTATATAGTAAAGATACATAAAATGATTGAAGAAATGAAGCAGTAAGCAATTCAGTGCTGCTGTAAATTATGTGAGTTTGAAATAATCTAAACTTCTTTTTCCAATTATGCCATTCTCTGACCTATATTTGCAACTTTTGCATCAACTGTTCCCAGACTGGTGTTTCTAGATATTTTTGGCATTACAAGTAAGCATTCTCAGTCGGTGTGCATATTGTGTAAACATAACTTCCTGTGCTAGATAATCTCAGTCGTCTTTAGACTAAGCACTGTGTCTGACTTTTGGATGGAATCTTAAAATCATAATTTAGACATAAGTTGCATTTGATTAAATTAATATGACTTTCTGGTATATTTAATATCCCACTTCTGGAATATTAAAAATGACAGTTCAAAGACAACATTTGTGTCTGTCCTGGGAGATGGGAAGTCTAAAAACACAATAAACAAACAAACATTTGAAATGGGTCACAGTTGACATTTTGGTAGGCCACTGTTGATCTGAAGCCTCACATTGTATGCCCCTGGTCAATTAAATCCCTCAAAGGAAAAAAAAAAGCAACCAGTTTTTGTCAAAGAAGTTGTGACAGGTTTATTAATTGTCAGAACATTTACATCTAAATTCTAATAATTGCTGGAGGAGAGTTAAAAAGCAAGACCATCCCATCACATGTTCTGCTCTTATAAATTTCCTATAACCTGTACCATGGGCACAGGGAATACTGCACTTTGATTTCCCACTTACAAGCTCTGTAGCTGAGATATGACCTGGGATCCAACAGCCCACTTGCTGAAGAATAAAGGATTGTGTGCCACAGGGTGCTGAGTCTATATCATTGTTAATACGTCAGGCAGACTGTCTTGATTTGAAAGCTGTGTGGAAATGGAAGGAGAATATAAAATGGGTCATTACTAGGCTGAGCCAAATTGGCACCTGATGATCTGGGCCTTTGCTGTAGGCACAGACCAAGCTGAACGAATCAAGCCAGAAGTTGGATCTTTTGCGATATTCTCTGGAGCAACGTCTGGCTGAACTGCCTGAAGATCATCCAAAGGCCTGCATCATCAAGGAGGAACTCCTCTTGGCCTCCTCTCCTGCCTTCAGTGCCCGCAATACCACTTCCTACCAGCATAACCAGTATAATACCCTATCAAAGCCATCTCCACTCACAGGTGACTGCACTCCCCCTCCCCGGGGGCATAGGTTGGGTCAATCCAGTGGTGAAATCCAATTTTTTTTACTACTGGTTCTGTGGGCGTGGCTTGGTGGGCGTGATGTGGCTTGGTGGGCATGGCTTGGTGAGCATGGCAGGGGAAGGATATTGCAAAATCTCCATTCCCACCCCACTCCAGGGGAAGGATACTGCAAAATCTCCATTCCCACCCCACTCCAGGGGAAGGATATTGCAAAATCTCCATTCCCACCCCACTCGGGGGCCAGCCAGAGACAGTATTTACCGGTTCTCCGAACTACTCAAAATTTCCGCTACCGGTTCTCCAGAACTGGTCAGAACCTGCTGGATTTCACCCCTGGGTCAATCTATTGCCAGAATGTTTCAGTTTGGTTTTTGACTGTGTTTAATTCAACCTGAGCCCTTTAAGAAGGTGATATAGAAATGAAATTGTAATCGTAATCATTAATAACAGCAACAATCAGGACATTCCACTTAGTCGGTATCCCCCACTTCATACAGTAGTTGTTTTATCTACTTTCTAATCCATTCTTAATGTACCTTCTTTTTTCATACACAAGTGAGATAATAGGATTTCCCCCCACCCAATCTCTTGCTCACTCTCTTAAGGCTCAAAGGAAGTATTGTTGTTTTTGTTTCAAACTTTCCAGACTTTGGTTCTTAGCAGTTTCTTATTGGCAGGGACCCTGGAAGTGCAGTTGTTGGGCTGCAGTGGATTGCTGGAGGTTGTCCCAGGACGTACCCGTGGCTCCACTGTCTGCCTGCCTTGCAACAGTCCTGGTGAAGCACGGCCTTCGTTCATGAGCCGCAGCGGGCGAGGGCTCTATAATCGCAGTGGTAGTGTAAGCGGCAGGACCACCATCAAATCGGAAGATACCAGCAGTAAGTAGTCCTGAGGGGGATCGGCACTAAAATGAGAGAGTGAATAAGAGGGATGTTGATACGTTTTAGTGCTGCATTGGTGTTAATGCAGTTCAATCAGCACGAAATGAAATCCTTATATTCAGCTCTCAATCTTATTTGCTCTTTCTCAACATTCCAATTTTTCCTCTCGTAGATGAAGTAAGTGCTGTATTGAAGCTGGACAATGGAGTTGTAGGCCAGACCGCTTGGAAATCCATTGGCCTACAAGCTTGGAACCAGGTTTTCACAGTGGAATTAGAAAGGGTACGTGCAAAGATGGTGCGCTTTTAATCGGCTTCAGATACCAGATCTGTGTTGTATAAACATCTCTCTGCTCATATCTCTGTGGCAAAGAAGTCACATTACTCCTCCAATTTCATGCCATGGTCGCATGAATAAATAACTGCTGGGAGAGGAGTTATTATAGAAATTATTTTATTTTGTGTTCCAATTAATGTATTTCATATTTATTACAGTACATCTGTTCCTAATGATCTTGGTACTTCTGTGTAGTTTTTGAGATTACCATTTTTCAGATAGAGAAATATGGTGAAGCACAGTGTTAACTGATTGTTAGGAAACGATTTGGACCTCACTGTAGGAGTGGTGGATGTGTGGTGGAGACAGTGACTACTTGCTGCTGATCTTTATAATGGGTCCCTTCTCTCCATATCAGTCAAGAGAGCTGGAGATTGGTGTCTATTGGCGTGACTACCGCAGTCTCTGTGCCCTGAAATACCTCAAGGTGGAAGATTTTCTTGATAATGAACGCCATGAAATTCACCTGGAACTGGAGCCACAAGGCACTCTGTTAGCAGAGGTAACAAAACAAAACAAAAATTGGCAACAAGCTGGGTGGGAAGCAACTGAATTTTAATACTTAGATTATTTTAGTTGAGTGAGCGGATAGAATTGTCGAAATCCAAAAAGAGCATGGTAGCAATAACATGTCCCAAATATTGTCCTACAATACTTTTATACAGTGAATGGGTTTAAACAATGGCAGCTTTAATACATAAGTGTTATCTGTACATGTTACAGTTGTAGAGAGAATGAAGGGAGAGCATTATTATCTACATGCTACTGAAAAAGTATTCAGGCATCTTATTTTCCTGTTTCCAGTTCTTGCATGTGATAATTTCAACATTAATCCATATGTCCTGTATGTTTGCAACACCGCATACTTAGCTATAAATCAATTACATGAGTTTTCCTTTTCCCCTCCCAAAGGGAGTGGAGTGGGGAAGACATGTGGGCCATTATATGTCATTGGAGTCCCACCAGTCTAGCCAATGACCAGGCATAATGGAGCCATGGTAGAGAGAAATGTCTTATGGATCCTAGGATCCAATCTCTACTCAGCTGCTTCATTATAGAATCAGGCATTTGCTACTTAGTTTATTCAGCCTGGACAGAAAGTCTATCCCTTATCCCGTATTGATACTGCACTGTATCAGAGTTAAAAGGATTCTTTATATAAAAACTCTGGTGTGAGATTCTTCAGTTTGTTCACTCAGCCTGTTTGCATCATGCCATATCAGCAATGAAAGGGAGCGGGAGTTAGGTGAAAAGAAATTGACAAAGCTTTATTTATTTATTTCAATTTATTAGCTGCCTAAGGAATTCACCTTATTCCCAGAAGTCAGCAATTTTTCATGAATGTTAAAATCCCAAGTACTTTGAGAGAGCAAATTGTCTTCAGGGAACTCTTAACCAGTGTCAGTAGTAAGACCCCACAGTTTATCATCAGTAACTCAAGAAGGACAAAACATTTTTTCTTTCTTTCTTTTTCTTTCTTTCTTTCTTTCTTTCTTTCTTTTTTTCTTTCTTTCTTTCTTTCTTTCTTTCTTTCTTTCTTTCTTTCTTTCTTTCTTTCTTTCTTTCTTTCTCTTTCTTTCTTTCTTTCCTTCCTTCCTTCCTTCCTTCCTTCCTCCCTCCCTCCCTCCCTCCCTCCCTCCCTCCCTCCTTCCTTCCTTCCTTCCTTCTTTCCTAAAGTAATAATGTTATTACTTTTAAACAATTATTTTGATACTGAGCCCTATTGCAATATGCTATTTGTAAAACTAAAATTTAAACTTAAATTTTTTTAAAAAAAATAATCAGTAAGGTTATTCCCATCCCACATCTTTCTATTTGCAAAAATCCCCCATATTTTAATCAACCTAGTTTTTTCTTTATGTGCATTCCCCATGTTTAATATTGGATAAGATATTCCCTGATTGTCTTTGAAAAATGATACTGCAATTTTCAGCAATCAAATCAGTATATGATGATGGAATGTTTTAGCTCTAGATTGCAACTAAATTGCACTAGAATTATCTGTGGAATACCTCAATGTATAATTTATTACAGTTTATGGAACAGATAAGTGGAAATGTCCCTATAATGAAAGCTCAGCCTTAAAAAATAAATGTATAACTGTAGAATTACTGAGCAAAATTGTCAGATAGTCTGGGACAACATTATTATTTTTTGATGTCCTCCATATTACATGATGCTAAATTTCAAATCATTACAAAATAATGGATTGTAATGGATAAATATTTCATCATTTTAATATTGGTCAGTTTCTAATGAAACTTTTTACTTTATGGAAAATTTTTGCCATCGCAAACAACTCACATTACAAGATTATTTGCTTATAATTAACGCTATCCTTGAGATGCTAAGTGAAGTAAAAATATTTTAGTTTTGTTGTGCTTCATTAATTGGGTTAGAGGTTCTTTCCAGTTGTGACTCTCCAGAAGTCATATAGATATGCTTGCTTGTAGAGTCTCGAGGCTTTAGCACGGGGCTGGATCCCACACTTTGAACTCTTAGACATGCTGCTAAGATTTTGTATTATTCCAAGATTTATTTATTTTTTAAATCTTTCTCTGTTTTATTTGTTAAACCTATGGCCTTAATCATTTTGGGACTGTGTTTATTTTATATTTCAGCCACGTTGTGATTCACTTTGAATGTATTAAAGATAAAGAGTAATAGGAAAGTATTCATAAATAAACATCTGTGATTTCTGGTTATAAGTTTGGTTTGGGGGGTTTGACCTTTCAGCTATTGTAGAAAGTGGGGCAGTAGAACTGAGGGTGGGAGGCTTGCACTCTGAGGGCTGAGGGCTGAGGAGGTGCTGAGGAGGAGGACTGAATCCCTCCTTTTAGATGGAGACTCCTTGATCCCAGTCAGCCAGAGGTTGCTGTTTGCATCTGGGTCGATCTAACTTGCTGAATAGCCTCAGAGACTCAAGGCTGCTTTTCACTGCAGCAGTGTTGCAGCAGGAGCTGTATCTCAGGATGCACTGCACCTTTGCCTGGCTTACAGTATACTCTCTTGCTGCAGGTTATCTTTTTTAACCCTGTCATTGAACGCATACCCAAGCTCCAGCGACAAAAGAAGATCTTTTCCAAGCAGCAAGGTAAGGAATCAGACCACAGTTTGAATCAGTTTGATCAGCCAGCTTTGCCTGGTCTGCTTGGGCGCTTCCTTAGCCTACAATGTTGAAGGAGTCATACTGATTGCCAGCTTGGTTAGCTTTGAGAGAGAAATGGCATTGGAAATAAGGTGCTGGGGTATCACATTGGCATATTTTTCTTGTGGAAGATCTGTTGTCACTGTTGCATATCATGCATGGTTGTTCATATTACTCTCATTGTGTGAATGAGGAAGGGTGAGGATGAGTAGGCCAAGAATGAGTTTCTCCAAAGTATTTTTTTTCTCCAAGGGAACATTTCCTGTTAGGATCTTGGGCAGAAAAGTAACTTATTGGCCTCCACAATGAAATTTAGTCTTGTAACGTACTCAGCTATTTTTTGATGCATTTAAATACTCCATTCCATAAGTTGAACACATCATTTTCATAAAATGGCTTCAGTAGTTGCTTTCATTAAATGTTAAATACCTGCATCTTTTATGAGAGAAATACATATGCATGGGTATCTAGAAACATACATAGCATACTTTAAATATTAAGAGTACCTCAATACCTTTAATTTAACCTGATCCTTATAAAAGGTCCTTTATCATAACAGCTTTATTATAATTTATACTTTGGGGATAGGTTGACTAAGTTTAATGAGGATTGGAGTCCAATAATATTTGGAGGCCTTCAGGTTTCCTAGTCCATGTTGGATGGAGCTGGAGGTAAAAGGATAATAGCTTACATTGGATATACAATAGTGGTCTGGCAGAAAGGGCATGCTGCAGACCCCATCAATCAAGGCATCTTAATGTGTATGCCTGCCATCACTTGCAAAATTCCAGCTGTTCTTCTTCATCTGTTTCTTTCCTAGGGAAAGCTTTCTTGCGTGCTCGTCAGATGAACATTGATATTGCCACATGGGTACGTCTCCTGCGACGCATCATTCCCACTGCCAGTACTACAGGCACTTATAGCCCCTCAACGCATATGACTCCAACATCTGGCTCAGAAAGTAGGCATAGCTCTGGGTAGGTGTTTCTTATACTTGAAGGTGGGGGATGAGCAACTAAAAATCTTAGCATTTACTCTACTCCGCTCTACTCACGGTCACTCATGCCCTTGTCACCTCGCGTTTGGACTACTGCAACGCGCTCTACATGGGGCTACCCTTGAAGAGTATCCGGAGACTTCAGCTGGTGCAAAATGCGGCTGCGCGTGCTGTGGTGGGTGTGCCAAGGTACACCCACGTGACAACTGTACTCCGCCAGCTGCATTGGTTGCCCATCGGTCTCCGGGTCCGATTCAAAGTGTTGATCACCATCTTTAAAGCCCTTCATGGCTTAGGACCAGGTTATCTCCGGGACCGCATTCTGCCTCATACTTCCCTTCGACTGGTTAGGGCCCACAGAGTTGGCCTCCTCCAGGTCCCATCGGCTAAGCAATGCCGGCTGGCAGGCCCTAGGGGGAGAGCCTTCTCTGTGGCAGGCCCCGTGCTCTGGAACCAACTTCCCCCAGAGACCCGAACTATCCCCACTCTGCTGGCCTTCTGGAAGGCGGTTAAGACATGGCTTTTCCTGCAGGCTGAGGGTAGAGCGTAATTCATTGAGCTCACCCCAAGTATGTATGATCGTTGAATGGATATTGAATGTTTTTTTTAACATTACGGTTTTAATTTTTATATTTGTTTTTAAAATGTATATTTATATTGGTTTCTTGTATTTTTTTCTGTTGTACGCCGCCCTGAGTCCTTCGGGAGTTGGGCGGCATATAAGAATACCAAATAAATAAATAAATAAATAAATAAATTTAAAAACCATGTTTTCTTTTTTCATATTATACTTCTTTTATTTCGTTGCTATTGGCTGATGATAGAAAGCTAAGGTTTGGATATTTCTGAATCCATATATATGAGGAAAGAAAGGTGTCCCTGCAGATTTTACTCTGCTAGTCATAACTGACTATAAGGGGTGGCTTATCTCCGTTCCAGGGGCCATTGAGTCAGTGCTGTCCAAAGATATTTTTGCAACCATGTGGCCAGCATGATGTCATGGAGCGCTCTCTCCTTCCCTCCAAAGTGGTACCTAATTACCTATTCACATTTGTATGCTTTCAAACTGTTAGATTGACAGGAGTTAGGCCAAAACAGGAGCTCACCTTATCGAGCAATGCTTGTGTCTTGAATCTGGGCTGTCATCTTTCAACTGACAAGCCCAGCATCTTAACTGGTGAGCCATCAAATCACCTGTATTTGAGGGGCTAATATAAAATTCCTTGGACCACAAGATGTCCTGCTAAATCACCTCAGTATTATAGGACTAAAGTAAAAAATTGTCCCCATGTTTAGCTTACCACATCCCTTACTGTTGACCATGAAGGCTAGGGCTGCTTGTAGTTCAGAAACATTTGGAAAGCCATTAGTGTCTCAATCGCCTGATGTTCTGGAGTAAATACCTGAATTAACCCAACTTCTTCTCAGGTTGTAGTTTCTGTAGTAATTTTCCATGTGATTCTTAAGATTGGCATTTCCCCCCATCCAGGGACATTGCCATTGAGAAGCTGAATTTGGATGGGGATAGAGTTCAAATTGGGCATTTGGGCCAGGATGATGCTGAGCTTCCTGGGAAGGTCTTACTGGTAAGTGTCTCTCTTTCAGTTTGTCAGCAGTGAAGCTGCTGTTTTCCAGCAGTTACTTCTTTTTTTATATTTCTATTTCTTTACAGACTTCACAAGCTGGGGAGGAGGTCTTTCAGATGGAGTTAGGTTCAGGAGGTGAGACTAGAGGATCTGAAAATACTTTTCACAGGTAGGTAACAGCTTTCTCCCCTGTTTTTTGCCATCATAGACTCTTTAATTGTTTTATCTTGCTATTAACTACCCTTTCCTGTGAAATGGGTCACTTATATCTCTAAACCCTTGTTCTGTCAGCATATCATAAACAGTCTGTGTTGCAAATAAATGCATAGTTGTTGATACATTGATTTTTTTCTACCTAGAATTTGCTTCATTAAAAGTGCACAATGCATAGTGGTTCAAAAACACTAATGCATATAGTGATGTCTGAAATGAGGATATAAATGTCACCAGTACAATGTTTGATAATAAATGATTTAATTCCCCATCACGGTAGAACGTCCACAGCTTACCTTGCAAGCCGTGAATTCTAATGGGAGTTGAGTTAATATATCCTTGGGCAAAACACAGATAATTTCCTTGTCTTTAGATGTTTCTTTGCTTTTGCTCCCTCTCCTTGACCTACATCTCGTATGTGCTTACTGTTAAAATTACGTCAGTTAAATCTGGTGGTATGCCATAAATTACATCTGCATTTATCCCATATAAGTCCTTTATTCATGTGATTGTACAAGATACAATCCCTGTATAAAGAAATAGGGGTGGTTTGTTTTGCTAATTTCAATCCTACTTATTTACCTAGTAGATGAATAATGCCTGTCTCAAACTTCCTTCTTAACTTTTACTAGATGTAGTTCCCAGAATTATCTTCAGTGGCCATCATGGCTAAGGGATTCTGAAATCCACAAATTGGGAGGGTTGGGAAAAGTTTTGTTACATATTCATAGGAAAAAGGAATGCCCAGAACTGATTTTTCTAAACCATTGACTTTCTTTAACAACTTTATTTCTGTATAAGAATTTGTGTATGTGTGTTATGGTAGACATCCCTGACTTGCTCTTTTATTTTGTAGCAGCCATCTGAGAAAAATACCTCTCACTATGGATGATTTCCATTTTGTAGCTGTGCTAGGTCGTGGGCACTTTGGCAAAGTGAGTATTGCATGCCCTCCTCCCAGTTTTTCCCAGTATCTCTCTCTCAGTACAAAACATCTGCCTCCATCTTGGTGGATGCAGAAGCATCAATTAGTAGCAGAGTGAGAGTAAACACAGGGTGGAATGCTGCAGTCCTGGTTCCTTTCATTGTTAATACATGTTATTGTTAAGAAAGAAAATGAAAGAAAGATAGAATGGTATACAATGAAACAGTTTTTAAACTTAGCATTAAATCTTGACCACACAGAAAAATATTAATCAATCTTTCCATTATATCAAAAAAGAACTAAATTCCTAAACAGAGAGCAAACAACTAATAGCAGCTCAAGATTATGAATCTACAGTAGATATTAAATTTGATCTTCGTCAAAAATTCTTGGCAGCACTGTCTTTTTCTGTCATAAATGACTAATATTTTGTTACATCTTTAATATTTGAAATTGAATAACATTTTGACCAAAAAAGGGACCACTTGTTTCTATCCTATCAAAGAGAGTCAGATAATACAGATACAGATTAACAGAGTTGGAAGGGACCTTGCAGGTCATCTAGTCCAACCCCCTGCCCAAGCAGGAGACCCTTACATCTGCCTCTATCTAGGATCAAACTCACAACCTCCTGATTGTGAGGCAAGAGCTCTACCTCTAGGCCACAGCAGCTATAATAATTTGGTTCCATAATGAAATGCAACTCAACATATATATACAAACTGATAAAGCTGACATTCAGGACAGTTAAAGCCCCTATCATTATTTGATAATTTTTTAGATTAAGAAGATTTAATGGATGGTTCTTATAAAAACATTCCTAATAATTTATCAATCTGCTTGAAATTCTTCAAACTCTATAGTAAGTATATATATATAGCGATCTTGAAGTAATACTTATTTTTCATCTTTTTATTTTCTTTATTCTTCTTCACCAAGTCTTTTGAAACTTTAATAGGTTTCCTTTGTAACGTCAATACAGGTAATCCTTGACTGGGCCCAAAATCTCCTATCATTTGAGTGAAGCAGTCATTAAGTGACACTTCATGTGACTGCTTTGCTCAACAAGCACAATCCCATCTCACCCATTTGCTGTTGTTAAGCAGAATGTGGAGGTACCTCAAGGAATGGAAGAAGCTCTGGGAGCCCCAGGGCCCATTGGTACACAGAAACCTTCTATGGGCTAGGAGGCATTGGGCACTCCAGGGACTATAGTGCATGTGAAGCTACCACAGCCCTGCAGCTGTGTGTGGAGCCCTTGGCCAGTTCCAGGGGTTACTGGGACATATGAAGCTGCTGTAACCCTGGACCTGCTTCCCTCCTAGCAGTGTGTGTGTCAAGCTGAAGCCATCGTTCGTTGGGAGCCTCGGCTTGCCACACTATACTTAGAATGTATTCTTGCTATGGGAAGATGGGAGGGGTGGTTGCATGAGGGGTGTAGATGCAGCCATAACAAATCCTTTCTAGACTCTCAAGGTCATCCTTTGTTCTGCACCTGCCCGGAACCAGATGGGAGTATCGGACACGCTGGCAGAAGATGAGTGGGCAACGTGATGGACTTGGGGGTGTGGGACAAGGGGAAGGAACTTTAAACTGGGTGGGGAATCCTTGGTAGCTTCAGATTCGGATTTCCCACATCTGTGCCAGCATGGCTCCATTAATAAATTGGGACTTTGAGGAATACTTTGCCTTGGACTCTGATTTAAGTTTGGATGCTATTTGGAACCTTGACAGTGTGGGAGCCTCGGCTGGCTCCTGAGGCTACCGGCACACGTGAAGCTGCCACTGCCCTAGACGCCTTGCCTTGCTCTCCATCCAGTCACCCAGCACTGAACTTACCTTCCCATTTTTCAGAAGCTTTTGACAGACACACCAGCCAATTAGAGGGGTGGTCTTCCTACAGAGGCATGCCATTCTATAAGTGGGTGCTATTCTTGCAATCCTTTCGGACAGGGGTCTCCAACCTTGGCAACTTTAAGACTTGTGGACTTCAACTCCCAGAATTCCCCAGCCAGCCATGCTTGACGGGAAATTCTGGGAGTTGAAGTCCACAGGTCTTAAAGAGCCATGGTTGGAGACCTCTGCATTAGGAGGTTCCCTTTTAAGGAGGATTAGGTATCGTGAGAATAGCTTCCACTTTGCGCTGCTTGAAGCCACTACTCGCAGTGGTGAGAATTTTTATGCACCATGACTCAGCTGTCAGCATGCCACTTTATATTGCAAAGGTCATAAACGTGTGTTTCCACTTTGTTGTAAAGGTCATAAACTTGTCAGTTTGAAGTGAATTGTATTATGAGGCTTTCATATTTTTTGAAAAGTATTTCAAGAGGTTCTCTAGGCTACAAAGATGATCTAGATAAACCACCTAATTCTGTATACTTTCTTCCAGTGTAACCTTTGAAGTCAGTATTACAAACTTAAATGTATTTTTTTTATTAAAAAAAAAACACCAACCAGGCTTATTAGATCAGAATCATATACTTTGTTCTGGACATTCTCAGTGGTAGAATTGATGCTCTTTGTTTGTTGTCATTTAATGAACATTCCAACTTTTTTTAGGTGTTTTATTTTTCCCTGAAGCATGTTCAGTCATATGGCTACAAATATATGCCTTAAATATAACCAAAACAACCATTATGTTTTTAGAATTTTTATTTTTAAAAAAAAAATCTTTAAAGTCATATTTTATCTGTTTTAAGTGAATCCTTTCATAACGTATATGTATCTTGTAAAAATAGGATGATATTTTTTTAATAATAACTGTTGGTGTTACCAAAACAAGATCAGTTATTGCAGTAGGACTTGCAGTATATTACGTTTATTTGCCTGATCAAAATCAGAATACTAAAAAACAATCAAGCTGGGAACAAACCTGATGCAGAGCTGAAAGATATATATTTTTTCTCTGTGAGCCTCCTTTGCATTTCCTTACCACTATTCCTAGTCACCGATCAATATCTTAACTAATGACTTTGCTTCTGTTCATCTTTTATATAGGTGTTGTTATCTGAGTTATGCCGAACAAAAGAACTGTTCGCTATTAAGGCCTTAAAGAAAGGGGATATTGTTGCAAGAGACGAAGTAGAGAGGTGAGTGAACTGGGAGTTAGAAATGGAAAAGGTAAATGCCCAGACAAATATATAATCATAGTATAGAACCGCTCACATGTGCAAGTCTGTCAAGGTCTGTTCTTTTGAATGATGTGTAGTTGTGCACCATGGCAATTATGAAAGTGATAGTTAACATGGCTGAGGATCGAATTGCACATGGCTGTCTCCCATCCTGATAATAGTTTTCCCTTTCTTCCTAGCCTGATGTGTGAGAAGCGGATTTTTGAGATTGTGACCCAAGCACGGCATCCTTTCCTAGTGAACCTTTTCGCCTGTTTCCAGACACCCCAGCATGTCTGTTTTGTCATGGAGTACACAGCAGGTGGTGACCTCATGATGCACATACACACCGATGTTTTCTCAGAGCCACGTGCAACGTAAGTGCCACATCAGAGAGAAGAAGACAGACTTTACAATAGAAGAATGCAGCTAAAGAGTTCCTGAAAGGATCTTGTTGGGTGCCATTTTCAATGTTGCTATCCTTCCAATATACTGAGATTAGATTTAGATCTTGGTTTTCAGTCCTATTTATTTATTATATCATAGTTCACTCTTAGATTATAGGTCCCAGAAATGGGAATCATTGTTGGCTACTAGAATAGAGCTGGCATTACCTGTGCTGCTGTGGTTTCACAATTTGTTCTCACCTTCAGGTTTTATGCTGCTTGTGTTGTCCTGGGGCTGCAGTTTCTTCATGATCATAAGATAGTATATAGGTAAGTATGCTGAAACAAAAGATAGAGTGGAAACCAGAAACATTTTTGTTAGGAATTATACCAGAAAGATCTAACAAGGAAGATACCTATTTAATTATACATGTGATAACCGCAGCTAGAATTGCGTTTGCACAAAAATGGAAAGGAACTAAGATCCCATCTGAAGAAGAGACACTTAAAATTTTTTGGGAATGTGCCGAGATGAATAGACTGACAATGAAAATTAAAGACAAGGAAGACTCAGAATATTATAATGTTTGGATGAAATTTTATAACTGGATAGAAAGTGAATATAGTTAGAAATTAAGATAGAATGATTATTGAAATTAACAAGATAAGGAATTGAAGAATAAAGGGGAGAACCCAGATGACAAAATTAGATTCTAAAGAGGTAATAGTAATGTTGAAGCATATATTTAAAACAAAGAGCAATGGTTATGGATAAGATATGAAAATATACAAAAGATAGAAGGGACACCAATAGGCGATAAATACATAGTAATATATTATCAGTCCGTTAATAATAAGATTAGAATCAAATCACTCAAGGAAGGGTTTCTAGAGGGAGAAGAGGAAGTAGTAGGGGAAAGGAGAAAGGGGTGGAGAGAGAGTTGTAAGGTAGGGGGAGAGAAGGGTAAGAAGGTTGTTGGAAGAGATGGAGTTGTGAGAGGGGAGTGGAAAGGTAAAACAGAAATTCAGACTGGTAAACACATATTTGTCATCATATTATTACACTATAGATAGTCCTCATTTACCGACCACAATTGGGATCGGCAACTCCATAGCCACTGACAGAGTTGGAAAGTGAAATGTCATATGACTGCAATAACTTACGATGTCTGTTCTAGCTGCAGTCATTAAGCAAATCACGTGTAGTTATTAAACATGATGTCATGTTAGTTTAACTTGTGACTTCCTGCCAGCTTCCCTATTGACTGCTTTTTGGAAGCTAATTTTGAAGGTCATCAATGGCCATCACATGATTCCAGAACACTGTAACCATTGTAAATATGCACTGATTGTCAAGTGCCCAAATTACAGTCACATGTTTCCGGGGACACTATGACAACTACAAGTTTGAGGACTAGTCATAAGTCTTCTTTTTCAATGCGGTCATAACTTTGGTTGCTTAATGAGTAGTCAGTAAGGACAATTTGCATACTAATTTTCATTCAAGTAACTACTTTCACTTAGCAAGGATAAGTGTTGTTCATACCATTTCTCCTAAGCATGACTTTTGAAATGTAATGTTTTTAGATTCTGCCACAAAGGGCTAAGGTTATAATGGAGGATTCCTGTGTAAAATTTTTGCCTCAGTAACTCCATTGTGGCAGTAGCTAACAATTCCTGCAAAATACAGTAGCTATTTTATTTAAAAGTTTTCTTATCCTTCAGGGATCTGAAGCTGGATAACTTACTATTGGACACAGAAGGCTTTGTGAAAATTGCAGATTTTGGCCTCTGCAAAGAAGGTGATTTTGGGGGATGGGATAATTGTCTCCAAAGTTGGCATAAATATTTTAAATAAAATGAAAACATAATGTGTCTCTCGGCATTATACTGGCTTCATTAGCAGAAGCTGATCTGCAGCTGCTCCAAAAAAACATAGTTGTCAGTTGGGGAGAGAAGAGACTGCAAAAGAGGTGAGAGAAGCATCTATTTGGCCAAGATGTTTTTGCATAATCACCATGCATGTATGTGGTAGTCTTATGATATACAAAAATATAAAAGTTAGCAGTGAAAGTTGGGGAAAAGTCCAGGGGTGGGTTCCTACTTACCTTGCTGCTGGTTCGCTTCCTCCCACGCCACGTGGGCGCGCCTCATGCACGCGCGCATGTGCAGTGGCAAAAAAGCCGGAAAAAAGCAGAAACCAAGATGGCGACCGCATGCAGTGCTGGAAACTCGGCTTCTGCGCATGCTCAGAAGAAAAAAAAATTTAAAAAAAAGATGGTGGCTCCCACGGACCGGCACCAACCGAACCGGGTTGGTGACGTCATCGTGACATCACTAGCGGGTTGCTACCGGTTCTCCCGAACAGGGAGGAACCCACCCCTGGAAAAGTCCCTATTCAGGGGTATTTCTAGGGGTTGTGGTCAATAATTTCAAAATGTCAAATGTAACCAGGTGACCAAGTCCCGCACCATTTTATCTGTGTACTTCTGGACTTCAGTTGCACAGTTGTACACTCACCATTTGGATGCCATTCACCCTCCTCCCCCTGGCTGTGGACAATCCTGTTCCTACTTCAGAACTTTCTATGAAGATTTCAAAATTCTTGTTCTTCTCTACACTTTTGTTGAGGCTTGTTGCTGAAGTCGTATTTTTAATACAGCTTTCCTTTGTTTGCCAGGAATGGGCTATGCTGACCGTACCAGCACATTCTGTGGGACACCGGAGTTTCTGGCTCCTGAGGTGCTTACAGACACCTCCTACACAAGAGCAGTCGATTGGTGGGGCTTGGGGGTCCTTATTTATGAGATGCTTGTAGGTGAGGTAAGTCACCCTTATGTAATTATGAAAAACAAGTGGGTCAAAAAAGTTTTTTGGGATTAGATAGCAATAGCAATAGCACTTAGGCTTATATACAGCTTCACAGTGCTTTACAGCACTCTCTAAGCGGTTTACAGAGTCAGCATATTGCTCCCAGTAATCTGGGTCCTCGTTTTACCCACCTCGGAAGGATGGAAGGCTGAGTCAACCTTGATGCATGGAAATGGGACTTTATATCCTGTTTGAAGTATGCCATTAAAACATTAAGGGGAAAATAAACTAAGTGGGGTGTTTAAATGTGTGGCATAACAGGATTGAAAGGTTTCACAGGGAGCTTGATATAGCAGGTTAAAGTATTTCTTAATCTGGGCAACTTCCAAGTGTGTGGTCTCCAAACTTTTAAAATTCCCCAGGAAGCATGGCTATTGCTTGAACTCTGGGACTTCAAGTCTGGAAACTGTCCAGGTTGGGAGGTGTTGATCCAGTTTCTCAAGTTTTTCTGGGAATCTAGGATTGTGAGGATGGATGGAATTGGTTCTGAGAACGATGGAAGAACCCAGACTGACACCCGATTCTGTCCCAATTGATGTTGTAGTCCCCATTCCCGGGAGATGATGAAGAAGAAGTATTTGACAGCATTGTCAATGATGAAGTGCGCTACCCCCGTTTTCTTTCCACAGAGGCAATCGGAATCATGCGCCGGGTGAGTGCCTCTTGCTTCCGCTGTAAATTCGCCAGGACTAAAACTGGAGAGGAGATTCTTTTAATGGGGAGAATGCAGGGAGGGAGACTTGAACATAATAGACATAGGTTTCTATCCCTGACATTAGGTTTGGGGTAGGCAGGAAAACATAAAGCACGACAGCCATGTAAAATACTGTTGTGGGCTTGGGGGAGAAGGTGTTGGATGAGAATTGTTTTGTCTGCCCATGTTGATTTGATGTTGACGGCCTCACTTTTCATTCAGCTGCTGCGTCGGAATCCAGAAAGGCGCTTGGGGTCCAGTGAGCGCGATGCAGAGGATGTGAAGAAGCACCCATTTTTCAGAGTCAGTACTTTGTTCCTTTTCTATTCTTTCTTCAGATTGTTAGTTATGGATTCTTTCCAAGAAAGCTCTGCACTGTCTTCTGGACTAAAACTATAAATTGAGACCATCCTTCAATAGGGCTATATCAGAGCAACCAAGACAGTGTTCCTTTATGCCTTCTTAAAGAAGTTCACTCTGTGCTAGCGTAAAAAGCAGATCCCTTATGTCTGTTTTAAAGGCAGAGAAATTTTAATCCATTAAAACATAGACTACTTGTATCTGTTCACATGGATGCCAGTTTGTGAATCCTTATGCTATTTTAAAAAAAGCAGTCTTGTTGCACCCAAAACACTTTTACTGTCTATGTACAGCAGGGGTCCCCAAACTTGGCAACTTTAAGACTTGTGGACTTCAACTCCTTCTGGGAGTTGAAGTCCACAAGTCTTAAAGTTGCCAAGTTTGAAGACCTCTGGTGTACAGTTTTCCTGAAGTGGAAGATTCTGCATCTAAAATCTATAGCTCAAATGAATGGCCACCAAATACGGAATTTGAAAGGAAAGCTGCTTGCTCTGAAATGGATGGTTTTTATTGTTAATTATTGCTGTAGGCGTCATATATTTCCAGCATCTTGTAGCTTATTTTCTATATTCTCCTTGCTTCAGATAAAGGACTTGTGGTGTGTTATTTATTTATATAATTTTCTTTTCTGATTAATATTAATGATCGTCTCAAAGAAGTCAGAGTTCTTACTTTTTTCCCCCTCCCCTGTACACAGAGCATTGAATGGGAAGCTTTGCTGGCTCGTAAGATCAAACCACCTTTTGTGCCAGTAATTAAGGGCCGTGAAGACATCAGCAACTTTGATGAAGAGTTCACTGCTGAAGCAGCCGTGCTGACACCACCCCGTGAATCACGGCCCCTCACCCAAAAGGAACAGGATGCCTTCAAAGATTTTGACTATGTCTCCAGTGTCTGCTAGCTCCGGAAGTAAGAGCATGGAGATTTCCTCAACACTGTCAGCTCAGTGAGGCAGAATTCTGTTCCTCCATTGGACTCAAAGACACTTCCTAGTACTGCCTGCTAGCCCCAGAAGCGAAATCCAGAAAAACCCAATCACATTGCTAACATAATGTGAAATGAGTAGTGTTCACCAATGTATGCCTGCCCTGGGATTAGAAGGGCAAATTCCAGTAATATTTCTGCATTGCGCAGAACACAATATAATTCATGCAGAAAGTTGGGCACCTGCTGGCTCAAAGGGAGGGGAAGAAAGAGAAAGAAAGAGAGAAAGAAAGAAAGATCGACAGCCAACATAACTATGTCAACCTGCATCTTCATGAAACTGTTATTTGTCTACAATGATTCCCAAACTTTCTACTGGAACAAGCAAAACTATTAGGAATCCACCAGTGCTGGAGATGCTGAAGTCAAAGGGCCATTCTCTGCCCTAACATACTGTTGAGAAGGATTTTTTAAAACCATATTGTGAAAAAAGGGGGTTGCCTTTCTGATACTATTGCTGAAATTTACTGCTTCAAATTCTAACCCAGAAGGGAAAACTGAATCTCATTCTGCATCACAGCTTTCTGTCAGTATTCAGTTACCGGTGCACAAACTCTCTCGGGTCGATTTTGAACCAATTCTGCAATTCTGGGCTTTCTTGATAACCATTTACAAAAAGCTCTCGTTTTTTTCCCCTCTCAAGAATTAACTCCAGGTTCATAAGATAGACATATGTACCACTGGCGTATGTGTGTAAATTATTATCTTACCCTTCCTTGGAATTCACAGGCTTTGTGCCCATCCCGTAGTGGTAGCTGGGGCAGAAAGCATCTTAAAGTCCTAAGTCCTATACTCTGAACAAATTTGTTTGGGTATTGGTGAACATCTAGGTCTAGATGGGAAATAATTGCATTAAAATAATTGCAAGAAACAATCAAGAAAATAGTGGCACCAAGTGAAAAATTCTTGCTTATGTCATTCTGGTCACCAAATTATAGTAATTTAATGAAAATTACATCGCACTTGAACAGTGTAAGAATCTATATACCTTTACCTGCACAGCTAGTTTTCAGTTAAATGGCCAACAAACCATACATGCATTTAATATTTTAAACTGGAGAAGGATTTCTCAGGACAAAATACTTGATTCAGTGAGGGGATATACTTGATTATACAGCAAAATCATTGTGGATTTCAGAGCAACATAAACTCAAATCCATCATTTGGAAATAATGATCAAATTGTTTTGTTTCCATTTTATATCCCAGTTTTCTTGGAGATCAGTATACTATTATGCCAAGAGAGTATATCAGAGCTCAGGAGAAAAAGTGGTTGAGACTGGATGCTTTCAGACAGATAACTTAGACCTTTACAATTTAAAAAAATCTAGCTATTTTTGTTTATTTTTCTGTAATAGATCTTCTGTAGTTAGATAGAAGAAAGGGAGATGAAAAGTTATAAATGAACAGCAAGTACATCAGAGCATGAAATGAAATACACAAACAAGACTGGAATAGGTTTGTATAACTCTGTAGACTAAAATGTAGCTGGCTAATTTATGGTTCAGTGTGTTGTGAAAACTCGGTGAGATTGGCTTATGATTTAATAGAAGTCAGCCATTGCCCAGGCACTTCTTGCTAATTTGTTAGTTTTACCAACAATTTTGCCTCTAGTATTCCTAACTTTCACTAGTGACAATATACTTGTGCTTGCCCCATTCTGCCAGTAAGAAGATATACTGTACAGGGCTAGATAAGAGTTTTGAGTTATTGCTCTGGCAATTAAAATATTTATGAAGAAAGAGGCAATGAGAAAGGAGAAGGTCTTTGCGGTGTGTCTAATGAAAGCACAATTCTTTTCAAAATGCAAGATTTACTATTATAATTGTCCACATTAAAATAACTTCATTAGGTTCGTTCTGCATCAGGATCACCTGTCCTACAGAATGATTGGTTGCTTTTCTTCAGCCCTCATTGGGAAGTATTCTACTTTTTTTATTAATCTGACTAACTTCCTTACAGATGATCTGAAATTTTTGAATGCAGATATAGAGGAGCATAAACAAAAATCGCAATATCTCAAGTGCAATACATTATGTTTTTTTTTAATAGTAAGCTGTGCCTAGTATTATGAGTTATGCCTGGGGTAAAAACATTTTTAGAAGTCCCTGCCATCACTTGTGTGTAGAAGGATTACCAAAGTACATCCCTTTAAAATACATTTGGTCAAGAGATTAGAACAAACCTGCCATTTTTAAGAAAGGCAAGTCTAATTTGTTACATAAAACAGGACAGAACTTTTATCTCTCTCATTTTCTCTCTCTCAAAGAAGACTTTTCAAGTCTCATGTAGTCCTGTACCAGAATTGAAAGATTGGAACAGGCAATAATTTTCATTTAAAGAAAGCAACAAAGGTAGATGTAAACCGCTGTTTCAGAAGAGTACAAGCATGGATTTGTTGCTGTGTTGTGCATGGTAAGGAAAAGGCACAGTCACTCTATTGGGAAGGATTAATGAGGCTTAGAGAGGAACTCAAGAATATATGTGATTTATTTAAGGGGCTTGAGGTTTTAATTTTTGTTTGCTCCTTCTGTACCTCTGTGTTACATTACCAGAAGTGGACTGCACACATCTGGACAACCACTAGATAGCAGCAAAAAGATGCAGAAAACTTGATTCTAGCAGTCATCTGGATTTTTTGCAGCTCAAATATGGCAGACCACTAGTTGCTTGCTTTGTTTTTAATCACCAGAAAAGATGGATGCATTCATTATTTTTAATTGCAGCACAGCCTGCTATAAAATCAGAACTTCAGGTTTCAGTCCTCCATTATGGAGATAGTCCTGCTGCAATCTAGATCACAGAAATTGCACAGCATTGCAACATGAATTCTGAAGAACAGCCTTTATTAGCAGAAAGGGTTTTAACTTCCTGTGTGCCTCCTCTTCTGCCTTTTAGATCTTTTCCAAGGCATGTAGAATCTTAGTAGCTATGTGAATTTGTGCTAAGAGACACTATCATGCTAAAACTGTCTCGTTCATTAAGTTCCCTTTATTATTGTTACTACCTCTGTTGCCTGACCAGGATCGCACTGTGTTATAAAGCCTGAGTTTTAAACTCTATACATTTCACTACAAATGTATTGAGTTTATCAAAATATTGGAAGATATTGGCAAAAACAAAAATTCCTTTAGCTGAACATTCATCATTCAAGAGGTAGGGTATGTGAAGGGTATTCTAGCCTTCCTTCAAATTAGATTCATAGATTCTAGACCAGGGGTGTCAAACCCGAGGCCCGGGGACCAAATCAGGCCTGCAAGGTACTTAGATCTGGCCCGCGGGGCCACCCTGGAAACAGTGAAGGACCAGCCTGCGGTACTTCTGCCAGCGAAAACACAGCCCTCCCGAGCTCCATTTTCCCTGGCAGAGGGTTGCAGGAGGCTATGGCAGCCGAAAACGGAGCTCAGGAACCCGTTTTCGCTGGCAGAGCACTTGGGCCGCCATAGGCGCCCCCGGCACGACTGACGTCAAGCTGGCCACTCCCATCCTGGCCCTCCAAGGTCAAACACAACCCTGATGCGGCCCTCAATGAAATCAAGTTTGACATCCCTGTTCTAGACCCACAGTCTTAGTTCTACAGTGTCGTTTTAAGTAAAGTTTGGCAGCAGAGGGGAAATTAACATGAGTTTCCATAAGAAAGAATGTAATCTGCTGGATGCAGAGTACTAAGACCAAATTCCTAAGTCTTAAGACTAGAGAGTAAATGTGTGCATTACAATAAAGTGCAAATAGTTTTCGAGGAAAGTTGTTGAATTAGGTGCTCATTCTCCTTTATTGCCTTGTTACAAAATAAACACCTTGTTTATAATGCATATCCTTGTACTAGATGAACAGTGACTACAAAAAGGTGACCTTATGACTCTAGACAGAGATCCAATTACTGTGAAATTACTCCATATTAGTCTGGATTGTCTTTTATATAACATTTGTTTTTGCAACATTGAAGCCAGTGGAACTGAATCATAAATTGTGGCAAGTTTGCCTTGTCCCACTAGATTTTGTAGCCTCATTACTACATTGATAAAGACAAGTTTCCATAATGCCTTTAGATGTATGGGAAATCTGCACAAAGAACATAAATTCCCTATCCATGCTTGGTTTGAAACTAGGGACATTTCTCTCTCTTGCAGAGGGAGGAAAGAGGTGGTTTTGGAGCAAAGATAAGATGACTGATTCAACTAAACAGCTCATAAAGCATATCCCTGTATTAGGAAACTGGTACAGACCTTCATCTGAAACACAACCTCTTACTACTTTGGAGGGATAACCAAAGTTATTCTTGTAAAAAATTTCATAAGTTTCGTATTCATTTCTCCTTCCACTTAATATTCTGTATTCTTTACAATTTAAGTACAAGTAGTCTTTGTTTAGCTACCACAATTGGGACTAGCAACTTGGTTCTTAAGCTAAGTGGTTGCTAAGTGAAACTGACTGTACTTATAGCAATAGCACTTAGACTTATATACCGCTTCATAGTGCTTTACAGCCCTCTCTAAGTGGTTTACAGAGTCAGCATATTGCCCCCAACAATTTGGGTCCTCATTTTACCCACCTTGGAAGGATGGAAGGCTGAGTCAACCTTGAGCCTGGTGAGATTTGAACTGCCAAATTGCAGGCAGCCGGCAGTCAGCAGAAGTAGCCTGCAGTACTGCGCTCTAACCACTGTGCCACCGAGGCTCAACTATGACTATTTCATCTTCCTTTTGCTTTACAGACCTGCAAGGATTGCAAAATTACTTTTTCATCACCATAGTAACTGCAAACAGTCACTAAAGAAGGCAGTCACTAACCCGTAGAGGGTAACTGAAATAAATGCTGAATCCGCACACAGGTAGCTCAATTTACAACTGTTTGTTTGGTGATCCAAGTTACAATGGCACTGAAAAAAGTGACTTATGACCAGTTCTTAAATTTATGACTCTCACACCATCCCCATGGTCGTGTGATCATAAATCAGGCGCTGGGCAGCTGGCATGTGTTTAGATGTCTGCAGCATCCTGGGGTCATGTGATCATCATTTGCGACCTTCCTAGCTGGCTTCCAACAAGCAAAGTCAATGCAGGAAGCTGGATTCATTTAACATCACCTTGCTTAGCAATAGAAATTATGGTCTTGACTGGTTGTATATTGCGGACTACCTGTAAAGATTGATACCCAAGTTTGAAATAATAAATTAGTATTTCTCCACAGCGAGGACCTTTATTAATCCACACCCTCCTATACTGATACCTATATTGTATGACAGTATATGGCCACTATCAGTAATAACTGCACAACACCAATTATGAGTCTTTATTGCAAAGGATTGTGATTTGTGAGAGAAAAATACTATATTGAGCTATTGGGAAGCGCTATTGAAATGTCTATGTAGCAGTGGTGGGTTCCTACCGGTGCGGTCCACTCTATCGCACCAGTAGCGGCGGGCTGGTGACATCATCAAGAGGCTACCGACCCGGTGTAGTCAGTGCGGTGCCTAGGAGCCACCATCCTTTTTTGAGAATTTTTCGGCGATTTTTTGCTTCTGTGCATACACGGAAGCAAAATTGTGCCATAATCTCACAAGGGGACGCGTGCGCAAGATTTCGGTGAGATTTTGCTTCCACGCATGCGCGGAAGCAAAAAAATCACCAAAATCACACACACGCGCACCCTTGTGAGATTTTGGTGTGATTTTGCACAGAAGCAAAATCACACAAGGGAGCGCTTGTAGCGAGCGAGCACACGAATCGTGGTGATGTGCACGCAGCACACCGGTAGCAAGGTAAGTGAGCAACCTGCTCCTGCTATGTAGGTAAGTCTCTTATCCACTTGCCTATTACTGAAATGACACCCAGTCAAGAGATTGTGGTGGAGCTTAACCTTTATGCTGCAATTCAGTATGCAGTAAATCAAACTGAGGAGAGGCACTGAAGATTGGATTTTTAGCAATCTACCCTATTTGGTTTCGCTTTCAATCTGCTTGAAGCAGGAGACACAGCTTCTAGGGAGGATCCGCTTCTACTTTTGCTGGCCCTTTTTATGTATGTGTTGAGACTACAAAGCTGGCCACTAAGTAAGACAGGAAGGGGAATCACCCAGGCCAGCCACTTCTTAGATTCACATCCCACCTGTACTTTAGGGGTTCACAAGGTTATAAAGAGACCACCTCTATTTCTTTCCAATCCTGGGTCGGCAGAGGCTAAAACAAAACTAGCCCAAAGTCACGCAATGCGTTTTCTGAGTCCCACTCCTAAACCAAATCCTTTTGAGGTTTGACATGATAAAGTATTGTACACATCTGACAATAAGGTAAGGTCCAGGTAAAAGAACAAATAAGCAGTAATGCTGAAAGCACTTATTTTTTCCAGCAGATGTTCCACCAGCATTCCCCAAACCAATAAATGCTTATCGAGGTGTTTGAGGGCGGCTCGGGAGGGCTGGTTGCAAGACTGCTGAAAAGCATCTCTAAAAGCAGGTCATATTGAAAGCAGTCAGGAGGGAAAGAGAATTACTTGCCGCATCGCTTCACTTAAGAGCTATTTTTTTAAGGCTGCCAAATATCTGAGGACAGAAGAACAGCCATAGCAGAAGAAAAGCGAGCACTCCGCAAAGCCAGAGCTGCAAATGCTGCGACAATGGTGCCCACACATATCTGCCCAACATGTGGCAGAACATTTCGTGCCCGTATAGGCCTTACCAGCCACCTGCGGACACATCGTAAACAGCCCACAACCTGATAGATGTCAAGGTCCTCTTCAAACACGATGGACGAACATCATTTTTTAAATATATATTGTTTTGATTCTCAACCTTGTCCGGCCCTTCCGGGAACATTGCGGCTCCCAGAAATTTACTGACGGGAGTTCAAAAGCTATGTTGCAGCCCTGGCCTGCGGCAAAGCTCGCCTCACCATCTTCCGGGCTGTGAAATTCAACGAGTAGTAGTAATACCGTAGTAGCCGGCGAGACCTTCGTGGGAACGCATGTGCTTCTAAACTCTATGGAGGCGCCCACAAAAGCAGCACGTAGTGCAAAGCGCACCATTTTTTGCCCCTTTTTACCACTCAGCTGCTGCAACAAACAGCTGCAGCTTACCGCCACCTCTTGACCCTACAGCATTGCGGACCTTCCCCTCCTGCAAAGGTAACCTGCCCTTCCCCAGCGCTCTGCTGCGTCTCGAGGCGGGGCTCCCGGCAGGTTTCCGCTCAGGCAAGTAGTTCTTTAGTGTTTTTGCCTTCCCGTCTGACCTATGACTTAGCTACGCTTTTGCCTCAAGGACTTTCCTCAGTTAATTTTGAAGTTGTGGCTGCGGCCGCAAGGCTGGTAGAAGCAGACCCGGAGCTAAGATAGTTGCAGTTGTATAAATTATAATAGAATCGGCTTCGGGGATATTGACAATATTAGGAATTGGGCAGCTGCAGCATCACGCCCCTCAAAAGTTGCAACCAAGACGGAAGTCCAGCGTTCACTTTCAGCCCTACGTTTTCTGGTGGTAGGAAAATGGGAGGAGGAGATTAGGAAATAAATTTTTCCACTTAAATACCACCTAATCTGCAAAGCTCAATGCTAGGAGAATTATAATAAACATTTATTGGTCCCATTTAGGAACTGCTCGTCTCCTTCACAGAGAGCCTCGTTGGGAGGGTACAAATAAAACGTTACAAATGTGAGAACTGAATAAAAAATTAAAATAGAGGCAAAGATAAAAGTTTGCATTACATTACAGGGCTCTCCTGGCACTAATCAGCCCCACAGCTGCTCCTCTGAGCTCCAAGTGAGATGACAGGTTTTTAGATATTTTTGAAAGGCCAAGAAACCCACCTCACCCTTAAGAGGAGAATGTTTCAAACAGCTGGGAGGGGGTGGAGCTAAGATGGAGGACAGGCAGCACCAGCTGTAAAGAGCTCCTCCAAAAGCAAAATTAGGTTTTTCTTTTTATATATATAACTCATTTTATATTTTTAACATATTTTAACAAAAATATTTTATATTTTTAACTCATTTTTAATCTATACCGGACTTTTATAAAAGCACATATAGTGTGGCTACCATTTGTTTTAGATACATTTTAACAATACTACAAGCCAGGATTTTTAAGAATGGGGAAAAGGAGAAAGAAACAGCATTCCGCAACACAGAGCTCATCCAAGCCATTGAAGCAGCAGAAAATAGAAGATTATACCACAAACAGACACTCTGTTCTAGTAAGTAACTTATCTGCAGCCGCCTTATCAGATAAATTTAATTTATGTGACTCATTGGAATGGGACTCACAAACCGAACTTGAAAGCAAACAGCGTGTAGAACTTTCCTCCTCTCTGAGAGTGGTTCTCTTTCTTGGAACTCAGTAGCAGCCTCCCTTGCACAGGAGGGAGATGTGATAAATTTGAAGGGGGGAAATGTGACAGATTTTCTCTCGAGACAATGTTTGCTTACAGCTCAAACTGTTAACTCAATTTATGAACTTTTATCAATTGTCATAAATAAGGTTGACTGCCTGAAAGAATCTTTTGCAAAGTTTGTTAGGAGCCACCCAAACACTGCAGAAGGACTTGGGAGGACAACCACGGATAGATATGGGATGGCTAATTCAGAAAATGAAACTAGAGAAGGCCATTGTCTTCCTCCCAAAAATGTGAACACCCATAAAGAAAACATTCAATCAGGTAAAGGCCTAAAAGATGACCAATGTAATTACAGTCTGCAGACTAACCAGGTTACCGTGCAAGTTTATAACAACAGAGTGAATAGAGGGCGCTGGAGTGATAGAGAAGCTGTTAGGCTGTCCCTAAGCCAGCTGCTCCGCTGTGAATTCCCTCTGATAGATCTACTACTTACAGAGTGGCTGCCAGCGAGAAGGCAATGTATGAGAATTCTCCTATTGTTCAGGCAGCCCACAATTCCCTCTATGCTCTTTAGAATGAGGCCCTTCCTGAGCACCTTTTCAATATTTCCAGTACGGGTCTTTTGCTCGGACAAAGTGTACCCACTCCTGAAACAGAGTCAACGAGAGAACTGTTGCTTTAAATCCAGGCTGCAGCAGCCCTCACGTTACTAAGTCTAAGGCTACTGCAGCTGAATTGACCCTGAGAAGGCAAGGGAGTGATATACAAACTGTGTTACCCACAGCTGCAGAAACTGCTGAGGATGAGAAGAAATGCTGATTGACCTATTCAGTGTATTTCCGGAACCTGAGCAAGTTAATATTATACAAAGATTGGATTATCTAAAAGAGGCTCTGACAACAACTCAATCTACAGCAAAGCCTCTATTTAATTTGGCTCTACCAATTGCCCAACCTTGTGACAATATATTTAACCAACAATATGCCTTTACCTCAATAGTAAAAAAATAGTAAAAAAAAAAAGGTAGTGACACACTGTTTCGAGCGCGCGCACGTGAAACGTCGCGATGCGAACCGGTGGCAAAGGTAAGTGAACCCACCCCTGCCCTGTTTGCTGCTTTTAGAGACTTTACAGCAGCATTTGATATGGTAAACAGAAATACTATGGAGTAAACTAACATCTCTTAAAATAGAACCTAGACTCCTGGCTTTGATTAAAGCCCTTTACACAAGTACCTGTTTGAGGGTGCGGTATGGGGTTAATGGGGCTCTGACTAACAGGATTCACAAAATAAAGGGGTAAGGCAAGGGTGTATCCTTGCCCCATTATTATTTAATGTATATATCAATGACCTGCCAGGGTTAATGAAGGATCCCATAGTACACATGCTGATGATCCTAAATGCTTACTGTAACAGCTTGCTTTATGCTGATATGATTTTATTATCATATTCACAAGTAGGATTACATAGGCTATTAAGAAGATTCAGCTCTTCTTGCCAGGATAACTCCTTAATCATTAGTCAATCTAAATAAAAAATAATGGTGTTTGGAAAACACCATCAGAGACATAGGTGGCAATTAGATGGTGAACCAATTGAACAAGTTAACACCTTTGTATATTTAGGCGTAACTTTTTCCAAGACTGGATCTTGGGCTTGCCATCATCAACGGAGTACATTTAGAGCAAAAGCCCGTTTGAATTTACTGCTGAAGTGTAAAGAAGAGCTGAAGTGGTGCAGTGGTTAAATGCTGCGACTGCAGGCTGACTGCTAGTTCAGCAGTTCAGCTGTTCAAATCTCACTAGGCTCAAGGTTGACTCAGCCTTCCATCCTTCTGAGGTGGGTAAAATGAGGACCCAGATTGTTGGGGGCAATATGCTGAATTCTGTAAACCGCTTAGAGAGGGCTGTAAAGCACTATGAAGCGGTATATAAGTCTAAGTGCTATTGCTATTGCTATTGCTTAAACTAAAGAACCATAGTTACTCAGAGTCCCTAGCCCCATTAATTAAAATTTATAAAGCTAAGGTTACCCCTATGCTCTTGTATGGAGCAGAAGTTTGAGGTCTATACTCAACCACAGTCCCAGAGCAAACACAGTCCCATCATTTGAGATGTATTTTGGGTGTAGATACAAGAACATCTGCTGCAGCAGTTAGAGCTGAATTGGGAATGTATACAATTCATGCACTATCCAAAATTAGAGCATATACTGTAACTACTGGTGCAAAGTCAATGAAATGGAGACTGATAGACTCCCCAAGTTATGTCTACTAGAGCAAATAAAATTACAATCACAAATCTCCTGGATCACCAAACTAACAAATTTTGTAAGAAGCTGTGGCCTTCCTGTCTCTTGCGTAACAGGAGAAAAATTCAAAAAAAAGAGCTGCCCAAAGAATTAAGGATATAGAAGCACAAAATGATATAGCTATCCTTAGTAAGGTGGATAACTTGAAATGGCTGAGCAAATACAAACGTACTTTTCAAGTAGACAGCTATTTGAAGTTACAATTGCCAAAACATCTTAGGGAGATATTTACGCGAGCAAGATTGGACAGCTTGACACAATGGTCAGATATGGGAGATTCCATTCTATACCCCACAATGAGCGTCTCTGCATTTGCGGAGCGGCAGAGGTAGAAGACCTGGCTCACATCCTATTTGATTGTTGTTTGTATAAGGGGGTGAGAGACAGGTACCTTGGTCTATATACCAAACGAATGACCCATTGGGATCCCCATATCAAAACAACTTACCTTATGTGCATCCAGAACCTGAAAATAACATTTCACACAGCACAGTATTTAAACAAAATGGTTCGGTTGAGATCTGCATACGTGGGACTGATTGGGGTAGATTGCAGGGGTGACACCGAAATATAATTTTATCATATTTTATCTATATCTTAAATTATTGTATTGTATTCAATTTCATTTTAGACTGTATTTTATTCCAACTTCATTTTAAATCGTATTTTATTCCAATTTCATTTTAAATTGTATTTTATCAAGTTCCATTTTAAACTGCTTTTATCAAATTTTAGTAATTTGTTTCTTGAACTTTGCACTTTGATGTGGCCCAAGGGTTAATCAATGAAGACTCATGTCTCATGTCAAACACCTGGGACAATGGCAGAGAAGGCTCTCTTCCTGGACCCTGCTAGTCAGAATTATTTAACTTAAGAGGTCTGCAACATATCTTCCCTTCCTGACCAGATAGAATGTGATGGGGTGAAGACAGTTTTGTGGCCCCATGCTATGTAGGACTTTAAAGGTCATAACCATCTTGAATTGGCCCCAAAGCAGATCAATGCAGTTTGCATAGCAGAGGTGTTACACATGCAGTTCTTCGGGTGCCCAAGTTTGCTTGCGTGGATACATTTTGAACCTGGATACTTTTCAAGGGCAGCCCCTTATAGAACACACTGCAGTATTCCAGACAGAAAACCAGGGCACAAGTAACCAAAGGGAGAGCGTCCCTATCCAAACCTGTTAAAGATCTGTTAAGAAGTCTCTAACCAGCAATTTTGCTCTTTAATAGAGATGGGAAGAAAATAAATAGATATTTAGAGGTAAGTTTCTGGGTGTTTTGCACCACTAGACCATATAGATCAGATGTTTATTCATGTTAGCAACCATTCCCCACTAGCCATTGGCTGCTGAAAAGAACAAAGCATGATTAAGGAAGAAAAGTGGATACCTACTGGGAATGTCCTTTGTAACATCCTGTTTATTTCCAACTGATACAAAAAGAAAAAGTTCCAAAACTTAATCCAATTGAGATATTTTAGAATGAGTGCAATTTTTGTCATATAACATAAATTGCCAGTATCCGATAGGGTTAATTTTTAAACACTGGCATTTGCAGTTGTAGAATCTAAGGAAATTAATAGATTCAAGATTAGAAATTTCTAATTAATTAGAAATTAACATTCTGACTTTATTTTAAGTATGTTAATTTAGAGAATATAAAGTTAGAAAATAAATAAGCAGGCCATAGGGTACCTAACTGATGAGATTTTTCTGTTATCTGTATATTTATCTCCCTGCCAGGTTCAGTTTCAGTTTTTGCTAATAACAAAATATCCACATATGGGAATCTTTCTCCTGGAGTATTTTAGAGTTCCTTAAAAATAAAAAAGGAGTTCAACACTCATTGGAAACCCAGCTGCTGTGGCCTAGAGGTGGAACTCTTGCCTCACAATCAGGAGGTTGTGAGTTCGATCCTAGGTAGAGGCAGATGTAGGGTCTCCTGCTTGGGCAGGGGGTTGGACTAGATGACCTGCAAGGTCCCTTCCAACTCTGGTTATCTGTTACCTGTTCACATTCATGTTTTTGCTAGAAAATGCTGGTCCATCACACACCCTAAAGAGGCATCTGGAAAGACAAGAAAGAAAACATATATTCCATGGAAATTTCCCCACAATATAAAATGATTGCTAAATTGCTCGGTGCTTTTATTTATTTTTTAGTTCTTCAAAGAATTCTTCAAGTCATAAAGCTTTCAATAACATGTAAAATGGGATGTTTTTCATTGTAGCCTTTGGAAAAAAAATATCAGTGTTATGCCCACTTAGATGGCAGTAAATCCTTTTTAAAGTTTTTTCAGATTATTCAGATTATCTTGTTTACTAATTTGGATTGAAGAACTATATATTTTCATTAACTGCATGACAGAATCTTAAATATGATGTCAAAGCTCATTACGTAGAAGTACTTTTGAAGATAAGGTTGAACTTGGAGACAGATTCACATGTTCATCTTATCTCCATCACTAGAAAAATCTGCACTATGGGTCACTCACTCAACAGCATTATAGTACAAAACAGACATTCTGAAACTCAGTTAGTTCCCAGATAAAGCCTTCACATTTTTCTATGAAGAAAGATGAGAAGTGGCTGCTCAGCTTCCTTTTTTCCTGAAAATAAAACAGGATGTGTGTTAGACTAACTTCCTGCTTTTACAGGTAGTCCTTGACTTGCGACCACATTTAAGCCTAACATTTCTGTTCATAAGCAAGACACTTGTTAAGTGAATTATACCTCATTTTATCACCTTTCTTGCCACAGTTGTTAAGGGAATCACTGCAGTTGTTAACTCAATAACACAGTTATTAAGTGAACCTGGCTTCCCTATTGACTTTGCTTGTCAGGTCACAAAAGGGGATCTCACGTGAACCCAGGACATTGCAACCGTCATAAATGCATGTCAGTTGCCCAAGCGTCCGAATTTTGATCCCATAACCGCAGGGATGCTGCAGCTGTCGTAAATGTGAAAAAGGGTCATACTGTAGATCCCTTTTTTCAGTTGTAACTTTGAACAATAACTAAATGGATAAAATAAGTCAAGGGCTACCTGTACTATGTTTCCTCACAAAATGAACAGAAGAGGCATACTGTAGATGGACATACATTTTGCTATAACATGTCCACTGATTCTTGCTTGGCTTGGTACTCAAATAAATGCAGTAGCTGGGTATACGCAGTTCTCGACTTATAACCATTTGCTTAGTGACCAAAGCTACAGTTGCACTGAAAAAGTGATGATTGGTTCTTGCCCTAATGACTGTTGCCACATCTCCACAGTCACATAGGAAAGAAAGTGTACATAATTATAATGGGGAAGTAGGTAAGACTATTGATATTCTGTTGCTGATAATAGAATAGAATTCTTTATTGGCCAAGTGTGATTGGACACACAAGGAATTTGTCTTTGGTGCATATGCTCTCAGTGTACATAAAAGAAAAGATACATTTGTCAAGAATCATGAGGTACAACACTCATGAGGTAAATGTGGTCACATGGCATCAAAGAGCCCAAGAACCGTATTTGAAGTTCCATGCAGGTTGAACGCTTTGTTCCCTGATAGCCATTGTTCCAAACACTAATGTGGGTTTTGCCATATGACCATGGATCCGTGATGCCTTAGCAACCGTTATGCATGGAGGCATGAATGAGCAACGGCACTTTCAACTGCCCCCCCTCCCCCTACATTTCTCCCCAGGCATGTTTTAATGTCCTTCTTCTAAAATGTTCTGCTGCTTCTGGTACATTTCAAAAACAAATTCAATATTAGTATAAAGCACTTCACTGCCTTATACTTATGTAAGATTATGCCTTGAGAATTTACAGAGTAAGACAAAGTCCATCTTTACTTCTCAGATTTTGTGGAAGATCTTGATTTTTTTCAGTCTGTGAACTTAATCTCTGTTACATAAGAAGGAAGATAATTGGAATATGGTTGGAGTTATCGATTTAAAGGGCCAGTGGGCCAGAGAAATAGGTTTGCAATGCAGGTACAAAAACTCTGATACACACCACACAAATCAGGAATAACAAATTTTCTAGGGCTATCTGAATATTTGTGCATTAGCTCCTAAGTATTTGGAAGAGAGGAGGTAGAAACCTTTCCTGCTGGACAGAACATGTGGTCAAGGCAAAATCTGTTGGCTGGGAAGGAACCGTTACGATTCTCTCTTTAAACCTCAACAGTCACTGACTTCTAGAAAAGTCCAACCCTGCCAAGACTGAGCATCAGTGTTCCAACTGTAACAGTCTGTGGATTGCTCTTCTGTCAAACCTAGGTGGGTCTCTGTTTTTCCCCAAAGATTTCCCCTTCACAGTGATATCTCCCTTGTTACTTGTTACATAATCCTCTGCCTTATGTTGAAGATTTTATCTTCTTATCTATGGTTCCCATTGAGGTGATATCTTACTGTTTTCAAATATGAGCAAACAAAACAATACAAGGAAGAAAATTGGACACTGATGCAACATAGTAAATTTTATTAGTTTTCAAAGTTTGGTTTCCAAATGGTACATATCTTGCTGAACCTATTGCCCAGGGCTATTTTTTTTCTCCTTCATGTATTCCTGTCTATGTGTACTACCTTGATGATATTGAATTATAATTTCCTGAGAGAGCAAAGTTTAGGTAAACTATGTTTATCATTTTAAAAATAAAACACTATTATACATATCTTTGCCAAATCAAACTTTACTTTTATCTCAAGGCTTATTAGGAACTTTAATTCAGTCACATAATAAGCAACAGTATTACAGGTAGTCCTCAACTTATGGCCACAATTGAGCCCAAAATTTATGTTGCTAAGTGAGACATTAGTTAGGTTTTGACCCTTTTTATGATCTTTCTTGCCACAGGTGTTAAGTGATTCCCTGCCGTTGTTAAGTTAATAACACAGTTGTTAAGTGAATCTGGCTTCCGCATTGACTTTGCTTGTCAAAAGGTGATCACATGATCCTGGGACATTGCAACTGTCATATGAACCAGTTGCCAATAATTTAAAGTTTGATCACATGACCATGAGGATGCGGCAATGGTCATATGAAAAATGGGCAGACTATAAGTCACTTTTTTTAGTTCTATTGTAACTTCAAAAGGTCACTACAATAGCCCAAACCACATATGTATCACAGTTCTATTTATTTTTATTTTTTATTTATTTATTTTTGTCAAGTATGTGTTGGCAATATACATAGATATAACATTGTTTATATACATAAGATGAGTACTGATAAGAGGGAACATTAGGACAGGGACAGTAGGCACGCTGGTGCACTTATGAACGCCCCTTAATCACCTCTTAGGAATCGGATGAGGTCAACAGTGGACAGTCTAAGGGTAAAGTTTTGGGGGCTTGGTGACGAAACCACAATGTCAGGTAGTGAGTTCCAGGCATTTACCACTCTGTTGCTAAAGTCGTATTTTCTACAGTCAAGTTTGGAGCGGTTCACTTTGAGTTTGTATCTGTTGTATGCTCGTGTATTGTTGTGGTTGAAGCTGAAGTAGTCGTGTGTATTACTGTATTATGTATGTGTATTACTGTATAATCCACTTTGCAAATCCTGTCTAGAGTTAATTCTGATTGTAACTGGTTTGAGTTGTTATTGTTGTTTGGTCATAGAGTCAGCCAGATGTTTAAACATGTTTTATGTTTCATTTTGGCATTAGATGTTTTGACATTTTTATCCAGGTATTGAATATTTCCTAAGAACTAGAACCTAAAATAGGCAGGGGTTTTCATTTGATGGTGTGAAAGGTTATCATCAGGATGTAAGCTGTTCCAAATAAAGCTGCCTTTTGCAATTGACTGGTGGTGATTTTGTCAATGTTGATGGTATTGAAGTGGCAAATGTTTTGGGATTGTACCTAAGGGATCTATTACTATTGGTACTATCTGTGTTTCTTTTGCTAGTTATTCTACATATGTTTTCAGGTCTTTGCATTTTATGATTTTCTCTACTACTTTTATTCTGCTGTCTCCAGATACTGCAATGTCCACTCGCGATACTTTTTTCTTTTTTACTGAAAGTTAAGTCTGGGGTGTTATATGACAGATGCTTGTCTGTTTGAATTCTAAAGACAGAGAGCATTTTAGCTTCTTTATTTTCTATTAATTTGGCCTCACCAGTTCTTACTTACAGGCAAATGGTATTTCTTGTAGTTATTCTAAATGCACCATTATTGCTACTTTGTCATGCTGTTTTTATAGTCAGGCTGTGCAATCTTCCTGCAGCAGCTAACTAGGTGGTCCATTGTTTCTTAAGCTTCTTTGCAGAAGCAGCATTTGCTGTCTGTTGCTATATCTCAATTCTGGTTTTGTATTCATGTGTTCTTAAGGCTTGGCCTACTATGGCCAGAATTAGCTCTTCTGTCACTTTCTTTATTTCTCTGCTCTTAGCCATTGCTAGATCTATCTGCCTTGCCTATTTTTTTTAATGTACTGGTCATGTAATATTTTGCATTGGCATGTCTTTTTTCTAGTTTCATTTGGTTGGTCTTTCTTGTAGGCCAGTTTGATCTCTCCAGTACCCAGTAAGCCTTCATGGTATACTAGCTGTAGTGCATCTTCTTCACTGTCCTTCAGACATTCTTCCAGTGCTCTTTTTTCTTTTTCAGTTGGCTGGTGTACACATTTTTTTTCTTTTTACAACCCTTTAATCCCTTGATTTGGGGTGTAGTCGGGGCAACTGAATGGAGCTGAGCGTTTACTGGCTGGATGACCTTCCTGACACCTATGCAGAGTTCACAGCAGATATTTTCTCTTTGTGTCCTGATAGAGAAACATCTGTCACTACCTAGGATTGAACTACCTAGGATTGAACTCTCAATCTTCCAAGTAGGAGGGGAGAGTCTTCACCTCTAGGCCACTGCATCGCTCATCTGGTCTACATATATATTTTGAAAAACTTGCATAATAATAATTTGCATCACTTACTTTAAAACATTTGTACCCACATATTCTTTAAGGAATTTGCTATGTCAGTACTCTCCCAATTTTATTCACAAATTGTGTGATAGGCTACATTGAATTATAGATGTCAATGGTCATTCAGTAAACCTCAAACTCATGATCATAATACTAATCAATATACTTCAGTAACAAAAGGGGCATGGGAAGGTAAAGCTGTTATTTTGAGATTTCCATTTTTATTTGGTAGCACTCTGGATATACTTAAGCTATCTAGATGTTTAGTTCCCTGTCTTTTTCTTGGCAGATTGCCTGAAGCAGGTCATTGAAGATGGCCAGTAAGCAAGGGTACAGTTGTCTCTCAGATGGCTCTCTGGATATTCCAATATCTAGCCCTGAAGGCACCCCGAGTCTCAGTCCTCATAGTCCAGGACTATGTCTTATATCTCCTCCAATTGCAGAATCTCACTGGCTGAGCAATGCTCAACCACAGCCTGAGACTCCATCAGAAATGAACATCACTTTAGAAAAGTTGCTTGCTCCAATAACTGAAAAATTGAAATATTTGCTGAAGAAAGCAGAGGACTTCCAGACTTACCTTCTGTACAGGTGGGTTAAGATATGGAAATAGTAGCAACTTTTTGACCGCATGATGCTGCAACTTGACTTTAATTATTTTAACATGGCCAAGGGTAAAATAATATCTAAAGTAGCAGTGGCCAGCACGTGTCAGCACCAGCCAACCTTGGCTGATTTCAAAAAACTTAATGGGATTGTATAATGATGTTCGTCCATTGTATTCGAAGAGGACCTTGACATCTACAATTGGGGGGGATGTCAAAACTTGCGCGTGAATTGGATTAAAGTGAGGGAGAGGTGCGCATAGTCAGCCTCACTCTCTCTTCCCAGATTCCATCTTGCTCCAAATAGCAGGACAAGAGTCGAGACAGTTGGAGATGGGCTGGGTGCAGTGGTTGACCAGGGCGTCTTTCGTGTCTTGCCGTGCTCTTAGCGAAGCACTATTGTATAATACCTAGATAGAAGCCACCAGGAAATTCCACAGCTGTAGAATTCTAGCAATTGAAAAGTTAAAATCAACATGAATGCAAAAGTACTTTCACCTTATTACCAAAGCAAACTATATGAACATGACCATTAGGAATTGAGCTCAACTTCAATGAGTTTTGAAGATACATATAGGGTGAAAATTAAATAAATGATCAAAAACTTCTGACACCCAAATGTTAAACAACAAAAATAAAATGGCTTTTTATTCCTCTATCAAAAACAAAAGATTAATAGAACCGTTTTGAGATGGGAAGTATTTCAATTCAGACTTCTGAGCTCAAATCTTTCTATTGTAAAAGTATGCAGTTTGTCTCAAGCTTCAGGTGGTTGATCTTGGAATTCAGATAAAGAATAAAATAAATCTCACAAAGTGAAATCTGGCTATGAAATGCTAAGGTTTCTGTGGGCCTCTCACAATCAATAACAAGCAACCCAATAGAAAATCTGACAGATGCAAAAGCAAAAGACAAATGGAAATGAGCCAATCCACCCCAAAGAGGGAGCCAAAAGTTTCATACAGTATGCAGGACAGTGTTATACTGTAGGTGCTTTGGAATGATTACTAATTGGATTTTTGCTTGGTTTCCCTCTATATCTTTGCCTCATTTACTATAGGTCTTATTTCTTGGCCAATGTCTTATATTTCACTCTAACTACTTACGTATTACTATTGCCATGTCTATTTTCCCCATTAAGTTACTTCTATTCCAGTTCTACAGCTACACTTCTACCGTATTACTTTGCACTTCTGTACAATATCTATCTTCTATTTCCATATCTCCATATTGCTACACAACTATACCTACCTATTGATGTAGTTCATATTTCTCTGTTGCACTGCAATGCTTTGGCTGTTCTTTTCAAGAGAGCTGCTGCGGTATTGGCAATTGTGCTGTCCTCCGAAGGAGTGGAAGGAAGGAGCACAACTGCTTTCAATCTGCCCAGCAGATCTTGCAGGCAGGAAGGAGAAATGCAATAAGTCCCGAATGCTTTTTCTCTGTGTAGAGCTTGTTTTTGAAACAGCAATTGCTGAGATTGTTTGAACATGATTTGCTAACTTCAGTAAATATGACTGATCAGAAAATCTTGGACTTCTTGTGAGCTTGTTCAGTATGCATTTCTTCCTCCATGATGTTTCTTTAATTTAATCCTCAGTTTATGATATAAGGATAAGTCATCCTTTGCTGTAAAACATTTTTGCACTTACTCCAACACTATCCATGGGTAGCCTCAAGACGCTTAAACTTCTGTCACCCATTAACTTGGAGGAGATCAGGTCATTAACTTGGAGGAGATCAGGTCACAAGCAGCAACAGTGAATTCAGGTAATAAAGGCATGATACAGATTGGCAATGAAGGTAGCAAATTTCTTGCTGGTATACAGAGGCATCCATGGGGGTAGGTAAAAAAAAAATCAAGATGGTGATGCAACCATGTAATCTAAGTCCTGTCTCTTTCTTATGTATCTGTCTCATATATTTTATAAAGGGCTGGCTGACATTAGTGACACCATTGTGACGGCTAACATAACTGTTTTGATAATCCCTTCCTCCCAACATGACAGCTGGTGTAGTTTATTACCAAATCAAGGACATTAAAAAGTACTTTAGCTCAACAGAGGGCAAAGCCTATGTCAGTGATGGCGAACCTTTTCGGCACTGAGTGCCCAAACCGGAACGCATGTGCATGTGCATGCGTGCGTGTGCCGGAGTGCCGGAAACCTGAAGACCAGCTGGCCTGCACACGCATGCCTGTCTTTGGGCCGTTTTCTGGGCCGTTTTCAGGCCGTTTTCCGGCGTTCCGGTGCCCGTGAAGACCAGCTGGCCGGTAGGCATGTGCAGGCCGGAAACCAGAAGAGCAGCTGGTGTCGGCACTCGTGCCCACAGAGAGGGCTCTGCATGCCACCTCTGGCACGCGTGCCATAGGTTCGCCATCACGGGCCTATGTCTTCAAAATTAATTAAGAAAAAATATCTATATCTACCTTATGCCTGCTTTAGGTTAATCTGGTTGAAACTCAGATCTAACCCTGTCATGATTTGAATGTTTGGTTTCTGATTGGTAATACAGAAGGGGACCCTTAATAATGCAAGGTCATCCATTACTTTTTACTTTGTCCCAGAGTTTTCTCTTATTTTTAGATCCCTTCCTCAGAATAGGATACATCATGAACATGCTAAACTCAGTTCTTCTAAACATCTTTCAATAGTTATTGTTGGTAGTTATGGTTTGTTTCAAAGAGCAATATCAAAAAGGGTGGGAAGGCATTGAACAAGGTAAGGCAGAAATTCAGATATGAAAGAGAATTTCTGTATTGTTTTTCCCATTAGGATAGTCTGTAAGGCATTGCCTTCCTTGCTGATTCCTTTGCTGATTCCAGTAGGCATCCTGGTGCCCAAAGGCAGGATTATCCATAGGTTCTTCTACCAAGCTCTTTGCCATATCTCAGTTAAAAAGAGGAATCTTCCACATTTTGAACCCAGCCTGGAATTGTTGCTACGGTGTTCCCTAAGGGCAGCATATATATGCCCCAAGTGTGTGTGTGTGTGTGTGTGTGTGTGTGTGTGTGTGTGTGTGTGTGTGTGCAGTAGCACTAGCAGGTGTGTCACAGAATAGTGCTGAGCAGGGAGTAAAGGCAGGGGCTCTCCTTGACGTAGTGCTCTCCTATTTTCAGCAGAGACAGAATGCAGAAGGAACAGTTTGCCAAAGCCATGCCCACCTTTTTGCAGATGTGCCAACCATATTTCCACTATTTGGAATCAACAGCACGCAGCTGCACATCTTATTTAAGACCTCCACAGGAGCCAGTTCGGAAAAGAGTGAGTGTTTCTGTTGAAGCCCTTGGTCCTATTCCATCCAGTTGGGTTGGGGGGGGGGGGAAGCAGAGAGAACTACTCTGTTTGCATCTTCGTGGAACTAACTCGAGAATGACAGGAGGGGAGGAGAAATAGGTTCCAGAATAGAAAAACTCTTCAAAATTCTTATTTCTTTAGTTTGTGGAGGGTAATTAGCAATAGCACTTAGACTTATATACCGCTTCATAGTGCTTTACAGCCCTCTCTAAGCGGTTTACAGAGTTCAGCATATTGCCCCCAACAATCTGGGTCCTCATTTTACCCACCTTGGAAGGATGGAAGAATAAGGCAACCTGGAGCCGGGTGAGATTTGAACAACTGAACTGCTGAACTAGCAATCAGCTGAAGGTCGCAGTGCTGCTTTTAACCTCTGCGCCACCTCGGCTCATTCATTGAGATTCATTCCAGACATTTCAGTTATACTGTGGCTATAATCAGATGCTTCTTGTGGGCGCAGGACCAAAATTACAATGTAATTTCAACTCTTATCTATCAAAGTATTTATCACTTTTTTATCATTGTTCTACATTTGTCTTTCACAAAAATACCTCTTAAAAGTAAAACAGACACAATCTCTATCTTAAGGAAACTTTATAAATGTATTAGAAGGGAACATTTTGAGATAAATTGGATAAAACAAAGAAAGTGACACTAAACTGAGCACATGGATGTAACAGGATGGTTGATAAACCTAATGTGTCACTACTTCCCCGGTTTCCAATATTTCAAAAGTTATTTCACAGATCCCTGCAATCACGTTCATATCTTCCAAACTCCAAGTGCTGAAAATGTGCAGAGATTACCATGAGCATTTTAGTGCTCTTTTCAGCCAATCAGTAGGCAAGTATAAAAAGCATTGTTCAATAAATGTCCCATCCCTTACATCGCTATGGGCCTTGGATTAACAAGAATCCTGCCCTATCCATTGCAACTGAAAAAGGAAATAATTTGCTACCATCCCTCCCCAAATCCATGTTACTATGAGGGAAAGCGGTATTAAGGAAGGTGATTTGCAAATATCCACATACACACGCACGCCAAATAATTCTTCTTTACATTTAACAAAAGTCTCCAAAGGTGGAATGATAGCAAATTGATATCGGGAATACAGGAAAGGGTAAATCTCAAGTTCCCACTGACTATTCAGGGCTGCAGCTTTTCTTTGGTTTTCTAAACAGAAAGAAAAACAAACCTATAGTGGAGCGGGGTTGGGACTTCTCTCTCTCAAAACCAGACAATACTGTTCAAATTTGGAGCTGGTTCTGAATCAGCAAAAACACTCTGTGTGAACATGTTCTAGGTTAGATGGAGAAGGTTACACATGCCTCTCAATGTGGGGGTGTTAGATTCCCAGATCCATAAAAGGCAGATATACTCAGATGACCACAGATTACCATTCCCACAAAATACACTGATTGTTGCTTCTTAGTTATTATTCAGCACACAGCCCAACATTTAGATGTCCTCCTTCATCATTTTCTTGCTGCAGGACGTCTAGAGTTTCCTCAGAAACCTGCTGCATTTCTCACATAATTCTAATAACTCAGGGTTTTGCAGTACTTCAGTTGTCCTTAAAGTAAAGTGACCAGATTTTTTTTTAAGCGGGACGGGGGGCGGGCCCGCCTGGGCGCCGCCATTTGAGTTTTGCCCTCTGCTCATGTGCAGAACGCTGCGCATGCGCAGAGGGCAAAACAACGCAAATGTCGGCGTCCAGGTGGGGGGGGGGAGACGGGAGGCCTTTCCTCGCCTCCCACCTCCCCTTCGGGAGCCGGCAGTGGCTTGGGCTGGCAAGCGACAAACGGGAGGCGGGAGGCGGGGAAAGGAGGCAGCCGGCAGCTTACCTGTCGCGAGCTCCAGGCATCCAAGCGCCGCGGTCTCCCGGTCGCCCGCCCGGCCCCAGGGCAACAGCGGCAGCAAGGCGACGGGGGGAAGGAAGGGGAGGGGGACGAGGAAGGGCTGTTTGCGCCGCCGGAGGGGCCGCTCGTGAGCTCAAACCGACGACGGCAGCAGCGACGGCTCCTCGTCCCTCACCCCTCCACCCGCATCCCAACAGCAGCGGCGCCTCCGAGGGCGAGGCTAGGGATGGGGCGGGGGAAGGAGAGGAGGAGCAGCCCCCCTTCCCCCTCTCCCCAGCAGGCAGCCGCCTCGCTGAAATTCCGCTTTGCCCGACTTGCTTCCGGTACCTCTCTTTTGTGCTTCCCCTTCCTAAGGTGACCAGACGTCCTGCTGTTTTGGCATTCTTTCCAAAAAAGCGTGACTTTTTGGAAAGAATGCAGGATGCGGGACACACGCTTGAAAAGCATGTCTGTCCCACCAAAAGCGGGACGTCTGGTCACCTTACCTTAAAGCTGATCTTTCTGTCTTTTCTTGAGGAGTATTTTCTTACCATTTCTTCATCCCTCCCATTGTTGTTTTCCTTCCATACCCCAGCAAGCCTTCCTCGTATCATTTCTGCACTGCAGGGAGTCTACAATATGGGGACACTTGCAAAGGGTGCTTCCTTATTCAAAGTACTGCTTGACAGTGCCTATCTAGGTTCCCAAAGGATGGTTCACAGTTCATGCGCTCACACTTCCCTGCTTCTTCCTTTTCAGAGGACAACTTTGAAATACTTGGCCAGGTTCTTGAGCAGCAAAAGATGAGAAGTAGACAGATCCTGTGTGTGTGTGTGTGTGTGTGTGTGTGTGTGTGTGTGTGTGTGTGTGTGTGTGTGTGTGTGTGTGAAACAAACAAACAAACCACTATAAA